>JASVEL010012108.1:0-55000 GCA_032618575.1 Nicotiana noctiflora | reverse complement strand
ACAATTCACTCAACGATTGCCTTTGGGTTCCGAACTCCATATGGGGAAGGAGCGTTGTTGTTTGCGAGGTCTTGATCATTTACATGGACCCACTTTTCATTCCATTTGTGGGAATTTGATGATCTATAAACCGTCCCTAACGAGCGATCGGCTCATGTTTGAGCATGATGAATCACTTCGTGCCGACCTGTTGCCAATCCACTTTCCGGCCTCATATGAGAATGGAAAACTGGAGCATTTTTTCCATCGGTGGATGAAGAATCGCGAACATAATAATTTCTGGTTGACCATGTTCCCAGAAAAAAGATACTTTAGAGAAAGGACGAGCACGACTGAAGTGGCTATACATACAAATCTATTTACGGATCTATATGCTTCGATTGGAACTGGAAGTTCCAGAACAGGTGGCTGGTATACCACAATAATAAAACTTCCTTTTATTTTTTTTATTCGGATCGGATTTATGTTGGCTTTGTTGGGAGGCTCGCGTAGTTTGTTACGTCAGCTCCAAAAGGATAAGTTGCGTTGGAATTGATAAAGTTCAGTGGAGTTCATAATTGCATAAAAGGAGTCAAAGTAGTGGATGCGGCGCATTGAGGCACTTCTTCGACGGTCCACGTACGCCCGGCCTACCGGCCCGCTCTGAAGAATTCATGATTAGGATAAGGACCGAAATAAGAGGTTTCGGCTTTTCGGGGTATTTAACATAACTAATATTCTATATTGGAAAAGTTTAAAAATTTCAAACAATTTTGATCGGTATTCAACTAAGGGCCCCGTTAAGTAAGATGGGAGCCAACAAAGCTAACAAGCGAGAACCCTAATCTAGACACAGTAGGATCAATTGAGTTAGCAAATCTAATGTGCGTACAAGCATCTTTTTCCTTTTATTTTTGAATTTGGCACTATTTAAATAAAAAAGAACCTACAATAAGTTTTTCTTCCTTAAACACTAACCCGACCAAGACTCACCAATAATGTAACTTCGCCCTGTGTTATATGGATCAAATCCGGTGACAATTCTCCATTCGTGTCATTCCAGAGCTGGGTAAGTCATATTCAAGGGCATCTCCCCGATCCATTCTTCCCAGCGCTCCTCAATCAGATCCATAACTGATGTTGCTTGTGCAGGAGTAACTAGAGAACTGAAAATTGCAATAAAGTTGTCAACTAAGAAAGACCGGATGTCCAGGCAAGCCGGGCTGATATTAACCAAAAAGATACCCTCCTCGAAAGGGCCTGAAATCAAAGACCCAGTCAGGGATAGAGTTGAGAATGACATTAAAATTGAACAACTGTGTAGGAGTACTAATAAGTTTTGTAAGGGTATAGTTTATTTAATTGAGTGAAATTAGGCCAGTAGTCTTTCTGAATGTGATAGCTGAGAACTGTGATTCTTCGCTCGATCAATTCTTTCCATCATGCTCTAGCTTTAGCATCTGCCGTGCACATCTAAGCAAAAAATAGAAAAAATGGGATTTCAATTGGATACCCTTTTTCTCTATTCCAGGTACAAGTCAAGTTGAATTTACAAAATTGAATTCAGTGTTAGAAGTATTCAAATCCGTAAATTCACTACGAAATAAAGCCGGAACCAAGCCCTAAATTTGAGACTTTGGAAAACTGCAAATAGTAAACTTAAACTATCAATCATATTAATATTACATCCATCTCCACATAGAAGTGTTGGAAAAGAAAGTTATCTGAGAGGCAGAGGTTGACTATAAACTTCATCTCTTTCTGGACCTCAGGGAGTTTTTGTAGAGCTGAATTGCGCGTGCACTTGTGCCAGAGCAGAATCACGTGTGTACTTGGTGTATAACCTCAGCAGTATCTTCCATCAGAACCCCAAATCGGCAACGAATATGTCCTTTAGACTTTGCTAGAAATGGCCGAACACTAAAAAATAGGTGGAAAACCAGCTTAAGCTGGTTGTACTTTTAAGTTCGTTCAATTCACACAGGCAGGGTGATTGAGGTGCGTGCTTCGCAAGTTTTTTACTTTCTTCACACAACAAAACAAAGACATGATAGTACTGTACTCAACTACTCGTGCCGTATGGCTCTTCTACATTCTATAATCCAAAATATGTTCATTCATACCAATATACCTACTAAAAAAACCAATGAATTTTCAGCCCCTCTCAGAGTCATCAAACCTGCAACACCAAATTCCTCTCTGCCCTATGCTCGGCAATGAAATTCCCATGCTCACAGCTAGTTAGAGCAAAAACATCCACCCCCGTCTTTCTCTTAAAACTCACATCAGTCTAGTAAATGTCCTTCTCAAATCCTAGCATAAGGTTTATGATCCGCCGAATCCATTGCTGACTTCATCATGATCGATTAGGAGAAAGGGTTCTGCAAAGTTTGTTTTTTCATACAGGCAGCATGGTTATAGTACTCATATTATGCCAGCCATGCAATTCGTACTGCATTGGCAGTATTGCTATACACTCTATAAAAAGAGGCTCGATAAGCCTTCGTGCTCTACAAAAAAAAACAAAAAACAGAAATTTTCTACCAGTGTATATCGAGAAGCCATGGCCCTCCCTGCTCAAATTCTCGACATTCCCCAGCGACTTGCTGAAATTAACGTTGAAATACAAAATGTATAAAATTTTCTTCGAAAGACTCGAATAATGTTAAATGGTTTCTTGAGGCATCTTCGCTCCGTGAACCCGGCTGCTATTGAAGCCCGAATGGAAGCAAGCCGTCAAAGAATTCGGGAACTAGAAGAAAGACTCCAGGGACTACGCCAGGAGCAGCAGGCACTGATCGTGGAGGAAATCTTCCTTGGTGCCCGAGAAAACTAAAAGAGTCCGTCGACTCTTTTTAGTTTTAGAAGGTTTCAATAAGTGTCTTGAGACATTTGTTTTCATGTCTGGTGTTGTTTTTTCTTTTAGTGTAGATCTACTCCGGTGCCTACTGGAGATAGACTCCTATCTATGCTAACTATCTTTGTTTGGTTTTATTTATTATGTTTGCATGTATAGTATGGTAAAACCAAAAGTGTAAAATGTTTACCACTTAATGCTATGCTAATAGAATAATTAAAAAAGACTTATTCCCTATATGACTACTCTAACTTTGTCCAAAAAAACTGGAATACGAATGAGATCCACAATGTCATCATTGTATGGCCGATAGTAGTACAGTAAATGACGCCTTCCTCTTCAGCGCCACGCATAATTGGCTCGCGTAAAGGTAGAAGAAAGAAAGCCCGAACGAAAGAAAGCTGACCAGGAGTGCCAAACCACTCTAGTATCTTCACCCTTGCACCCTCTATGCTATTATACTTGGACTAAGGGCCTCCTTCCCTTGTGCTTTTATACACATGGAAGTACCTTTTCTTATCAATTCGCCTTCATAAAAAAATAGTCAAATTTGGTGACTACTATTTTAGTGTTCACCCTCTCATCCCAAACTTACCCTTTTTCCACGGAAGCCCTCCCCTCACTCTATTGTTCTTCATGAGTGGGAAGAAATAAAAATCTTTCTTATCCAATACCAATCCAGGAATACTAGGCTAAGCATGTAGCCTAGCCGCTTCACTCGTCAAAAACAGGCTTAGTTGAATGGTACTAACTAAGAATGCTATTGGATGGGGAAATTTTGACTCCGTAAGACTTGGAAAGACGGAACTACTTTCGGCGGGTCCTTCTATTATCTCCTTCATGCTACCCAATCCAAACTAACGAGTGCCTGTAGCAGCATTGAGTGATCCCCTTCTCCAACACCGATACCCTAGGGATTACATATTGTGCCAACTCGCCTCTGATGCCTCGCTCTACAACCGGATACTTTTCTTGGCACTAGTTGCATTACTTGGAACCCTAAGAAAGGATCGACTGTCTCTCGCTTTACTTTACCGGTAAAGCATTTCTTGCTAGATCGGATTGAGAGTGAATTCTTCTGCTGACTAAGGTGTTTCAGTTGTGTGTTTGCAACATCCGAATGGAAAGTCGTCTCTCTTCCATTTGGAGCAAGCATCATAATCGTACCGCTATAAAACAATCCATAGGAAGCGGAGCAACCTCTACGTATTGCCCATTCGCCATCCTTGGTGAGTCCGGTTTTCTGTGCTACGTTATTCTTAGATCCAGCGAAATCATTGGTATTGGTTTCAGAGTCCACTGGCTGTCTAGAAAGCCGATTGTCAACTTGAATGTTTACACAAGAATCTCCAATCCAAGCCTCTTTTGTCAATCCGAGGGCAATACGAGTGGCATAAGCTATTTCATATAAACAGGCTTTCGAGAAGAAATTGGAGGACTACCGATTGATTGACCCCGGAAGTAAAGAATGACGGTTCGACGAGCTCTTATTCGCCCCTGGCGGACCTGTATACTCTTGTCCTGTTGGGTATAAAGGACACGGGGAGCTGCCTTGGGTATCTCCGAGGACTTGAGCTAAGGGATTGTTTACTGAACGTCCCATACTTTACCTATCATTCGGTGAAGTTCCCCCTTCCATTTCTTAGGTAAGAGGAATCTACCCGTAATGCGTGAACTAGTGCCCTTTTCTTTTGTACTAATCAACTATATGAAATATAGAAAAGAAGGTCTTCAATCTTCACACTTATGCGTGTTTGGAACATTTTGAGGTCAGCTTTGAGTGGTTGATTTTTTCCAACTTCCATATCAATTATGGAGAGAGAGAGATCGAAGGTCTTGTCGTGCGTCTTGGAGCGAATAATTGCTTAAAATAAAGGCCGTTAAGGTCACATTGACATAGAATAATACGGATTAGCTCGCCCAGTGGGAAAGGCCATGACCCTGCCAACTAAGTATAAAAAAGAAGGAGAGAAAAATCGGATATGAATAAGGGATAGGCAAGTCCCATTCAATCGATTCATAATTCAATAGAGGAATCAAACATTTAACTATATACGATGTCTCCCGCGGGGACAAAAATAAAAATCGGGCGGGATTCGCTCAATCAAAGACAGTTCAATTCGATCTTAGCTGATCGAAGGTTTACCGTCTCTCCGGCCCCGTTTCGGTGCACTATTGGAGAGCTCACTGGGCCCGCCGCTTTCTCAATCGAAAATGGAAACTAGCCTACTGAACGATTCCATCTATCACTTACGTCATTTCTCAAGGTCAGAAATCTCAAATTTAGAATTTAAGCATGAAGTCATCGTTCCGTCATCCAACATGCTTCTATCTAAGTGATTTCATACCTTACTACTCCCCTCCGTCACCCTTCTAAGCTCCTTTGCCCTATGCCTTTAGTCTGCTTTGAATGATCCTTTCACTCTTCGAAGGTGAGCGAAGTACTTCGAGGGATTATATGGAAGGAACCTCTGCTAAGAATGGAATGCATTGATTTGGGGCACTTCTTCTCCTTATTTAGCTTTCAAGTGGGAGAGGACTTCCATAGAGTCATTTATGTTAACCCTTGCTTTGTGGTACTATCTCAGTCTAAGGCTATGGGAGCCTGCATTTGTGAGAGCTGAGGCGACATTCACTACCATCGCAGTCTGGGTCCAACTAGGAGGTCTTCCCATTGAATTCTATTACATACATGACCACATTGAATAGACTAGGAAAGGAAAGGAATGGAATCTTTGCGTGGACAAAGAGAGTGAAGAGAGGGCTAGGTCAACCTTATGGATAGCATAGCGTAAGGACGGGATAAGAAAGAGAAATGCTCAATGAAGCGCTCAAGAAAAGGGTGTAGGGCGTTGAGCAGGGCTAGTCAGCGCCCCGAAGTACACAAAATACCGGCTGGTACAAAGCAGGTCAGGAAGCTTGACATGACAGAAGTTCAAGTCGAACCAAACTAGCAGATAGTGGGGCGATTGGTAGTTCGGGCAGTGGAAGGGCTTGGAAGGCAGTTGTAAGGGATTGAAAGTGCGTAGTCCCTCGATTCAGGGATCGGTAGCATCTTCCTCGGTCGGTAGGTGGGCATGAATGGAGCTTCCAGGAGTTAGTGCATTGGATTCCTGGGCAACTGCATCTAGTAGAGCTGACTGAAGACCAAAGCAATCTCCTTTCTAGTCTAGTCTAGGCTTCTAGCCTTGGAAATGAGTCCTTAAACTCCCCTAGCTGCATTAGCGGTCTTAGCACTTTCCCTCTTTTTTCGGACGAGTCAAGCAAGTCCAGGAAGAGTGAATCATCGAATAGGGGGAAGTAATATCACGGCAAAAGCCTTTTGGGTCGGAAGAGCAAGCTTCTTCTTTTCGATCTGGTAGGAGGGGAAGGAGGACAGAGCTTTCGATTAAGCATTTGTGTGGGTCTAGCTCTGCTTTCTAAGGGCTTCTTTTCTTAGCTTCACCGGCTGGAAAGATAATTCATGTGCATCAACAAAGGTCTAATAGTTTCATTGTAGGCACATCTTTCTCTTAGTGAAAGCCGCGTTCACACAGCCCTATGCCCCCCCTCCCTTGTGGTATTCATCCGGATTTCTCTGTCCCAAGTCGGTCTGTTCACAAATCTCGGATGTTACTTTTTTGCGCTAATCCGACCTTTCGGGGTTGAAGGCGTAAGCGCAGCTATTAAATAAAATCCGCATCTGCTATTGACTCGTCCCGCTTGAGGTTTGTCGAAGATAAGTATCAAGTCCTCTATGGCTGAACATCAAGAATTGCGTGCCTTTAGATCCCGTCTTTCTTTATTATGAATCAAGACGAAAGGTCGGATGTACTTGTTCAGGTCGGGTCTACTTTTGGTCATTCTTCTCTCTGAAAAATAGAATATTGCTCAAAGAAGGTGACTCGTAGTCCCTTTTCGAGTATTATTTTCGGGTATTATCTTTGTTGTGGATGATCCAGTCGATGTGCGTATGAACGAAAGGATTCCACCTCTTTATGGGCTATATGCTCTGCTTGTCCCCCATACCCCTTTCAGCAAGGGTTGACGTGGTCTCCAAGAATCTTCTTCCGACCTCTGAGGTGGTCCGTCAAGTCCTCTAGCCTAGGGTAGTCAAAATAAAGGCAGGATTCTCTCGTCTTTTATTTCCCTTTTTTCTGAGAGAGATGTCGTCCTTCCAGTTCCTGATGAATTGAGTCCGCCATCTATTTCATAGTAATCACGAAAAGCAAGCCCTATGTGTCACAAGCAGGCACCACGGGTTCTTTACTTTTTGGTGGGGTGGAGGGCTTTTGTGCATTATAGCACAGGCCGTGACTACCTTTTTACCTTGATTGATGCTGCATATCGCCCGCTTGTTCTATAGAAAACTAAGTGCCTATCAATTAGTTCCAAGAAAGCGGCCGGGGTCTAACTAGAATTTCATTCCAATCTCGATATTGTTGGAATTGGTCTCGAAGAAGCGATTGCCCGCGAATGTCGTAGCCCTTTAATTGCTTAGGGGAATCGGCCTTCTTTAGTCAAAGCTTTTTCTTGCTTAATGTTTTCCTATCTCGAGTGATTTCCCGTGATCCACCTATGAGATCGTTTGCACCGGCTTTGGATTGAAGAAGATCGGCCATAGAATAAGGAATGGGAAGAGAGCGAGAGACTCTCAATTCGCTGCTCTACATTTCGAGAAAGTGGAATAAGAAAGGCCGTAGTACCCTAGGCCCGACAGAATAATGAGAAGAAAGAGGCCGATTGGAGAAGTTTTGTTTGAGAGGCTAAGGGACTAGACCCATCAAAAAGCAAAAAGAAAATGCGTGACTATGAAAGGTAATCCTAGAACAAGTTGTCAAAAGACTTGACCCCTAAAGAACTGACTCAAGAAAGGACATTCCAGAAGTTGCTCGGTCAAGACGGGCACTTTCCCTTCACTCCTTTCGACCTGATCTCCCACAATAACCAATACAAAGAAGGTGGAAGTGGGGAGGAGAGGAAAATGGATTCATTCAAAGATGAGTCCTTGCCTATACCAACCATAAAGAGTTGTGAAATCGATATAAAGAAGGAGGCCAAGGAAATTTGTACTTTTTTAATTGAATAATAGAAGGGGAATAGGGATTGGACCGATAGGCTTGTTTTGGAACCGAGGACCTAAGCTTTGCTAAAGCCCTGAAAAAGAGTGGACGATTGTATTTTGGCCTAGTTGGACTGATTCGACTAATCGAAGAGCCCCTACCTTACTTGTTCACCATACTAGACCTCCATATCATATGTGTAAAGAGCCCACCTCGAATACAAAAGAAGGCAGGAGTGGTTCCACTAGCTGATGCTTAAGCGTCAGCCATTGCCTCCTCTTCCCCATAAACCTCATTTGCACCTGAAGAAGAGTAATCTTTTGCCGAATCTACATCCGCCGAAGCCTATAAATATGAAATATTTAGTTCCATGCGGAAAGAACTTCCCACCAATCTTTGGATAAGTTGTTACCGGAAGTTTAAAGCTGACTTTAATGAGCAACACTTCCTCGTAGGGTCACCAAAGCAGGCTTCTTTAGCCGCTTCGATTGTTAGAGCTCACTGAACACCAATAGAATTGTATGCTTTCTTCTTTGCCTCAGCTTGAGAGCTCCTTTCCACATCAAGATCCGGCCCTTCCCCAAGGTAGGTAGGTTTATCCTTACTCGATCGACTCTAGCTATGGTGTTATTCCTAGTATATATACACCACAGTAGCTAAGGCAACCCCGTTCCAGCTCGCATTGTATTTGAAGTTGAGGATTTTGCTTCTGATGTAGTCAGTGAGAAGCTAAGTTCCGTTTTTAGCTTTAGCAAGCCTGTGACTGCCTGACCAGACTATTCTACGCTCAGCCAACATTCCGAACTTGTCCCGATACTGACAGTTCAGTGGATGGGATAAAAGAGAGAGAAAGGAAAAGAAGTTGTTCCGAAAGGAGACTCCACCTAGCTAGTGCGCTCCTCACCTCAATGCTACACTTTGGCAGCTATGAACTAAGACGCTTCAGAAGAAAAGCTACATCCACTACCTACATTCACCCTGACAGGCTAACCCGAGCTTACCTATGGCCTTACCGCCCGAACCAACAACACTAATGTCTACTTATACCTTTGAGAGGTCCACTTATACTATTGATAAAGTCTCTTAATTAATAAGGCCCCGGTTGTTATATAAGATTCAATTCAATCTAACAAGCGGACTACCTTCGGCTACTACAAGATCTTTATAAACCAAAGAATGAGCCTACTTTACGCACTTCCGCACTAAGCAGGCAAGGCCAACTACACAAGCAAGAAGGCATCGCCTGCGGCTTCCAATCCATTGACAAGCAAAAGACGAAGAAGTAACTTACTATACCTTACCTCCTTGTGCCCATAGCTTGACCTCCGCCTTTTTCTACCTGCACAGATGCCTTCCCTTCCATGTAAAGAGAACCTAGTCAAGCAATGGAAGGAGAAAGGAAAAAGACCTTCCTCGCGCCAGACATACCATCTTTAGTGAAGTCCCTCCTTCCCAACCTCTCCTACATCATCCATTTCGTCAAAGAAGGACGGAGCAGGCCCACTGACTACTCTGATTGGGCGTGGACTGGGAAAAAGTAGCAGCTAAAGGAAAGCTATAAGGTATTGGCGAAGAAGTAATGGAGGATCTGATATAGATTGAAAAGAGGGAAAGCTAAGCTAGCTAACGAAGGGGTTGGGATTCGCCTCGCCCTAGTACACCAACCAGAAAGAAAGATTTAGAGCTTTTCACCTTTCCGCCAAACTAGAACAAGAGCCAATCGGGTCGATCAGAATGTCCTTATCTCACAGAGCTATAACATTCTCAAGTTAGAGTCTGACTATCTCTATTCTAAGTAGCACCCGAGAAAGCACACGCTAAGCAGATCTTTACCAAAGCCATATCTCCATAAGCATCCAAAGCTGCCTACTCATTGGTAGTGAGAAAGTAACAACATAGATATGTTTACGAAGCCAAGAGCCACTCATCTGAGCCAGCGGATTCGAATTCTGCTATGCCGGTGCTCAAAGCAAGGACGCAACGACTGCGTAAATCTTTGGTCTGTCTATCATTGCCCATGTTGGGCTGACTCCTTTTTTTAGGCAAGAGGACCCCTACTGATATTGACTGACCGGCTATAAGTAGGCCGTTTGCTATTGCTATAAGGGCTGCTCGCCTTTATACGGCTTGGCTTCGCTATCGCTCGTAATGGTCGACAGTATTCCTGCCATACCTGAATTCCAATTATTTAGAGCTAGAAGCTTCGCCAGAAGCAAGCAAGATGAGGTCGCTCTGCTTCGTAAACAAGGCTCGTTCCGTACTTTACTTACGAGCTCGTGTAATACTCACCCCTATCTCTAAAGGGGCGTAGCACTCCACTCGCTGTCTATTAAACGAGCGTTAGAGCGAGCGAGCGAAGCCCTCAATTTAGTGTCTTCCCTCACCCTCCTCTTTCATTTCCGCTTAAGCTTCCGCGGTTTGTGGGATTAATTTATTGGATACCCGAGACCCATAATCTTTCCTAGGAACAGCTTCTACGACGATAGGCATAAAGGCATGATTAGTTCCACAAATCTCACTGCACTGACCATAGTAAACTCCTTCTCGTTGTACCGAAATAGAGGTCTGATTTAAACGACCAGGTACAGCATCACATTTGACAGCTAAGGAAGGTTCAACCCAACTATGAGGTACATCAGCAGATGTTACAATCAAACGTATATAACATTTTGCTGGTACAATCACTCTATTGTCGACTTCTAAGAAACGTGATTGACCCAATTCTGGATCATCTTCTGGAATCGTATAACTATCAAAAGTGAGTGACTGTTCATCGGAACTGTTATAGTCCGAATACTTATAAGGTAGGGTCGACGCCCGCCTCCCCCCAAACTGTACTTGCAAGTTTCCCTGCAAAAAGCTCCCCACGCCTACTCTTAGAAAGAACATTATTTTTGTTTAGTTAGGTAGTTCTCCCAACCGTAAGACCCTTTATGAGTAAGGTTAATCGAAGGCCAGGGCGAAAGTTTA
Organism: Nicotiana noctiflora; assembly: GCA_032618575.1. Taxonomy (NCBI): domain Eukaryota; kingdom Viridiplantae; phylum Streptophyta; class Magnoliopsida; order Solanales; family Solanaceae; genus Nicotiana; species Nicotiana noctiflora. Next base: position 44,152 of record JASVEL010012108.1, on the reverse strand, counting down.
TTGGCAAGAGGGAACCATTTCTCACCCAGCCCTACCTACCCTATGTATTCGAGGGAGAGGCTGGAACCGAAAAAGACTAGGTTCCACACATATGAGACAGGCAGAAGGTATGGGACGAGCAGTTTCTTGAAGAGCGAATTCGATCTTATAGTCGTCTTCTTTGTTCGAAAAATGCACAGTGGAAAGGGATGCTAGTCGGCTCGGCGAAGTTGTAGCCCAAAAAAAGAAGATCCAGAGTGATTCCTCACCTATCCTGTCAGGGGCCCAGTGGAACGCTCGAGTATAGATTCCCTATGCTCATGTAAACGGCCGGGGCCGGCCGGCCCGTAGATCTAAAAGGATCCAGCCATAGGCCTGACCGGATATCGTTTGTCCACAAACAAAACAAAAACAAAGTTGGTTTTTAGTAGTAGTTCATGAGACCTCGAATTCCCACGTTCCAGCGTGCATTATGCCAACAGGTCCCACCACCAACTCTAGCTGAGAAGTTGAGTCACCCTTCTTTTTTTTTCTTACAGAAATAGAATAGAATAAAGAATGAGATAGTCTATGTCTTGTATCGATCATAGGATCACTCTATGAATAGGTCAATTCTCTGTGACCTCCCACCGTTCACGACATCTCTTGCTTCTCGCAAGAACGGCTCCTCGGTGGAGGAGTAGAAGCGCTGGTCCCCTTCGATCAACTTGCTTGTGCTTGCTGTTACCTACCTTAGGACCTCCGTCAGCGAAGCAAAGAAAGAGGAGCAGGAACATGAGGTTGTCCTCTCCCGGCCAAGTAGTTCCGCAACTACTACCGTGGTTGTTTCCAACGGGGATCCCCCATTCCGAAAGGTTACTAGGCCGGCCGTTAGGTCCAAAGTTGTATACCACTGCTATGGTGCCGATAGATTCACTACTTCAGCGCCGTTATTTGACATTGCAGGTCGAGCATCTATTTCTCGTATATCGTTCCACACCGAGAAGAGGGATGTGTACCTCCAACAACAACAAGAATGGAACCATAGGCTCCTATGTTGGGAGCATTTCGGGGTATAGGTCTAACCACCTCAACTCCCCGTTTCTGGCATGCTATAGTTATTAAAGTCTCTCGACGGCGGGAATGGGAGATTACCGGTAAGCCAGATGCTTCGCGAACCATATTCATCTTTAAGGCATATCGTTGCACTTTAATCACCCTCGTGAAGAGGCGCACTCCGATACTATTGATGTCCAATAGTTTTTATAGTAATGGCTGGATCTACTAGTACCTCGTCCATTGAGTATAATAGAGCAAATGATGGTATAGCAATGAACATAAGGATGACACTAGGAAATATGGTCCGAAGAATCTCGATAGTAGTTCCATGAACAATCCTTTGAGGGATTGGATTTTTTTATAGTGGAAATGCCTCAAAGCGCGACCCAAGATCCATGATACGAAAATCAAAATAAGAATAACGAAGAAAAAGACATCGTGATGTAAGTGTGTTATTCCTTGCATTATAGGTGTTGTTGCGTCTTGAGATCCTAATTGCCATGGTTCCGCTACATCACAAGGAGCAATTGTGAGGAATAGCCATTCTAGAACAATCATTTGGTTTGGTTCATTCTTTGACTGCTCTTCTCCCCCCCAAAAAAGAGAGACTTCATTTCTTCCACCTTTCCTGTACGAGTAGTGAAGAAGTATAAAGCACTTTTGTTGGTTGTTGACCAACAGAAAGCATTGGAGAAAAAAAGGAAGAATTTACGCAATTTCTTTTCTAAGAAAGAGATCACAGTGATTGATGGCTCTTACAATCCGCCGAAATGGAACGCTTTGGCGTGTACCAAAATGGAGAATTTGGGTCAGATTTATAAGCTTACAACCACTGAACAAACTTGGTTGACAAACATAGTTTATGCGCCGCTAATGGAGCGGCTTGTCGAGTATTTGACAAACTCACACCATCCATTTCAAATAGGATTTGTCCCCTGGACACACGAGTAATCCAACACGTAGGATTTCCTTTTCCTCTTCCCATTCTTACTTCTGTAGGTTTCTCGGTAATAGGGATATCTGCGAGAACTCTTACCCATATCTTACCATTTCTTCGGAATTTTCCTCTCATAGCACGATGGAAGTGTCCGATTATAGCACGACGTGCTGCTTCAATGGCTCGATATGAAAGACGACCAGCTCTACAACTTTTAGTGCCATATCTTCCAAAACCAAGTTGTGTACCGTCCGGTTTGCAACCCCTACTACATCTGCCTTTACGATATTTACTATATTTCGTACGTTTCGGATATAGCACGTCCCTTTTTTTTTACTCTATGAAATCCACACTTTGACACCTGAGATTCCGTAATGAGTAGATACTTCCGCGGGAGCATAATCTATTTTCTGGTTAAATACATTACGAGATGTTTTTCCATACTTTCCACATTCAGTTCTAGCTATTTTTGCACCTTCTAATCGACCCGAACAACATATACAGATCCCCTCCATCCCTTTTTTCATTACTAATGGAATATCCTTCACTATTTTACTAAAAATGGAACGAAATGATCTTGTTTTGTTCCTCGGTTGAAAAGAGATGTCTTGAGCAATCGAAGAAGCACTTTGATAAATAGATTTGATCTTGACTGATTCAATTAAGGTATTAGTGTTTGTTCTATTATACAACAAAGATCGCATTTTTTTCACTCTGTTCAAATAATAGTTGTGCCCGTACGAAATTCTTCTATTTCTCAGAATGATCTCTATCATCATCTCTATTCCCCTTATCAATTCTCCTATCCTATTTAGGTCTATGAATTTCTCTATCAATTCCATTACCTTATCCTTACCCGTGAGGTTCCAACATTTTATCATTAATTGACCTTCGAGTTGTTCCCGGGCATCCTAAAAAAAAGGTTATTATACACCCCAACCCCATCCCTTGGAAAAAAAAAGGTAGCACCAAAGAAATGAAAGAGCGAGATGGTGGTTTTTGTTGTTCCCGCGAAGCGAAGATCATTCGTTTGGCGAATAAAGTGGTTCACCCTCTTTTTGGCTTCGGCCAAATACTTTTTCTCGTTGGTCGAGCTTTCTACAAATGAATCGATGTAAGAACGTATTCTTTTATCTAAGCTTCTTCCCTGTGCATTAGCTCCCCCCATGGTAGATGGTTCAGCCACGCCCGGTGCCACGAAATGATTGAGAACTATGACGGGGTCGAAATGAATTTTGTTCTTTGTATTCAATAAGTATTGCATGACTGAATAATTCAAGGAAGGTCGGGCTGCAGGGAGGGTCCTTTTAAGTAGATGACTTATCGGGCGGTCAGAGCGGGACTTCTTTGGGAAAAAGAACTTGAATAAGTTTGTTTTTCGAATGAGTCATCATTTTCAATCAGGAACACTATGTCATTTTCAATTCTGGCATATTTCGGATGGTTGAAGGCCCCGCTGAACGAAGTGATTTAGAAAGATTCTTCTTTATCGATTGTGATCGGTTATGGTATCCATAGCCTTGCTTCTTTTTCGGCCAAATCTTGATTTCGTTTTGCTTCTCCCGTTCGTCGAGCCTGATCGACTCGACTCTTTTCCCTGCCCCCCGGCCTCTCACTTCATTTCGTTCTTTTTTTCTGTACCGTCGCTTGAATAAAGACACCCGATCGGCTCGACTTTCCCAAATGCCCCGCACCGGCCCTTCTCCTTTACGGGTTTGGATTTTTCGTGTCGTTTCAGTCATCGTGGTCGACAGGGGAAGAAAGAAATAAATGAATGTTCTTTTGGGAAAATGTATAATAATACACCTACCGAGACGAAAGCCAAAGGTGAGTCTCGTAGGTGGACGTATCGAACCGAAATAAGATCTCAGACTGACATCTTGAGCCAAAGGTGAGTCAATGGTGACTCCACCGTGGGAAGAGCCACTTCTTTCTTGCCTGATATGGGGGGCTTCCATTCACCAGCACAGACTAAAAGTGCTCTCCGAACCGTGCTGGATAGTCACCCATCACACGGCTCTCAAACCCAACCTGTGGTGGATCCCGAGAGACAAAATCAAAACGCAGCGTCCTTTGCCCCATACTTTGAGATGCTCCTCCCTACCGATCAAGTAGCGAGGATGCTCGTGATAGGCAACGCTTTAAGCCGCTATCGTTCGGTTCGAATAAGTCAAGTTATTTCGGTCGCTAAGCTCAGGCGGTCTTCCCTTATCTTCCCTAACGTTCAGAGTAGTTATGGTTTGAGATGAGAAAGGAGCACCGGCCGAACGCAATGAATGAATAAGAAATTGATAGCAGGGGGAATAAATCATTTTTAAGAACTGGAGGTTTGGAACACTTATCTAAGTAGGCCTACCAGCGAGGCAACAGGTACTTGATCGGGCGGGGGGCGGTTTGGTTTCAATGCCCTCGCAGCAGGAATAAGCAGTTGTCATTTGAAAGTAAAGGCTCTTCTCCTTTTTTACGAATCCTACAAATCTCTTTACTGAGCGAGACTCCATCCATATCCCTACTAGTGGTTTTTCTTTCATTCAGTCGTCACTTGTTTGACAACTTAAACTAGGTTCCACTTTAGAGATAGGTTTTTGGTCTTAATCAAAATAGGTCAATGGCGCATCGGAACGGTCGGTAGCTACTTAGTCTCTTCCGAGAGTTTAATCTCCTTACTCCTTACTGCTTTTTTCAAAGAAAAAAAGAAGGGGATCGATTTAGGCTCCTTCCCTTCCACTGCGTAGCCGCGCTAGCAGTACTACGAGCCCTCTGTCCCACGCATCCAACCAGCTCGCGTGGTTCACCGGTTCTACCGAAAACTCTCATTTGTTGAAGCAGAGCATAGTGCACTTTAGGCGCTGAGCGAGAAAGGTCTCTTCTTTCCTTTCAGTTTATTCACTGATCTGAAACTTAGCACTTGTTTTCTTATTGATTCTCGGGGCGGTGGCATTCTTGCATGAAGTCTATCCGAACCGAATTAGCACTTCTCAGATCAGGCTAGGCCTCTCCAACTGAGCGGGGCGCCGGGGCCCTGGATGCGCTAACGATTGGCACATAGGGGAATGGTTGCCCGGGTTTCTCGGCCTGGTATCCTGCACCTCGCGTTCAAGATATCTATATTCAACTATGCCCCGGAGAAACAGTCGAACCACGCCCGTCCAGTGTGCTTCTTTCACGACATGCTATAGTCCTTGGTGTCTTCCACTGGTCTTCTAGCCTTAGAAGAAGTCGTGTCCGCCCTGGGCATCTGCAACGTCCTCCTTGATATTCTAATCTGGGAGAACTAAAAGACTGACCCATTCGGTGACTTTCGCGGTCGTCCTCACTAAACCAACTTGAATCTGAACTGCGATTCGGATCAAGTCTTACCGAAATAGGATTTCCTTTTCGTGCCATATGCGCTTAGACTTTACTTTTTCCCCTTTTTTCTTCCCGGTCCAATATTTGTTCTCGAAGGTCTTCATTTCCGTGTAGAAGCAAACTCTCCAAATTTATGACCAACCTTTCCTTCAGTAATCTTACAACGAACATGAGTTTTTCCATTGTAAATTCGTACGGAGCAATCAACGAATTCCGGAAAAATAGAAGATCTACGTGACCAAATTTTCCTGTTAAAAAGAGGATCTCTCCTTCTTCTTCATTCTCAAGAGGATTGCATCAACAAAACTTCCCTTCCATATACATCGTCGTGGCATGAACTAATTTCTTCGCTTCGAGCTCCTACTCCTCCTCCTTCTCCTTTAGGATAGGATCCTCCTTGGTCCTTTTTACATAACACTCTCGGCCGCCCAAGAGGATTGGCTATCTTTCTCTTTATACGCAATATCTTGAAAGGCAAAGAAAAACTGCGCACGGACAGGAAAGGACGACGTACTATGATACTTTCTGTTTTATTAATCTCCGCGAGCTTAATTCTTCTTCGATATCCATATATTTTCTACATGGTTCAAATAAACATAAGAAATAGTGGGTTCCTGATAGAGGGAAATCCACAGTTACATTCGGAATTTAAGTACATCTTAATCTCTTTTTGACTTTATTCATTCATTACAATGATAAATTTCTACTGGATTTATTGTTCTAAAAGCGTAAGTTAGATTTTTTAGAAAATACCTTTCTAGGTTGCTTTTGCTTTTCCAGCATTCGCCCCTTCAGCAGCCTTTTACGCGGGTCCTGCTCCTGCGCTTCCTGACCTCAACGAGATTCCAGTAGGCCTTTTGCCTGCTAAAATAGCACAATTGCATCGAGAGACTGAAGAGAATGCCGCCCAGTGTGATAGGATATTGCAAGAAATCTGTGTGCAGGCAAGAGAAGTTGCCCGTGAGCAGCGAGGAGTGCAAGACGAACTCATGCTGGAAAAACTCGTCGACGCCATCATGTATCTTGTAGACGTGGACGAGTTGCCCGAGGAGAAACGAATCCCCGCTCTCATTGAGGTAATGGGGGAAATCACTAATAAGGAGCCCTCGACCATTTGGTTTTATATCAATCAAGAAATGAAAAGGTGGGGCGGTCGGAGGACTATGCTGAATTCTTTTTCTTAGATAGAATGAATGGAAAAGGAGTGCTTGTGTTGTGGTTTTCGTAGTTGCAAGAATTTTTTTTTCGAGAAAAGGTCATGTCAAGTCGGTTCGCTAACGCCTTATCTTCCTATTTATAATCCACAGCTTACTTCGAAGTTTTCAATTTCCCATAAAGGAATTGCTTCCTGCGTCTGCGGCCGTTGCAGCTAAACTAACGAAGGAAGGAGGAGGGGAGGGGGGGTGGACATCAAATGGATATTTGTTAACAAAGAACTGGAAGAGGTTCGATTCCTCTTTGATGTTGTTAAGCCAAGAGCGCAAAGCGCATGCGCGAAATGAGAGCTAGAGGAATGGGAAGACAAGAGAATGCCCGGGTACTCCATCTACCAAAAGAAAAGATTAAAATAAAGCGAAGAATGGAAAGGCAGACTACGAAGGCACTGACTCAAAGGCTGATAGGAATGAACTCAGAGGGAAAATGAAACAGGCTAAGCAAGAGGATTTACCATCGATCGTGAAAGACGAAGTGACTTACCAAGAGCATTGCCCATCAGGGGCTGCGGGGACAGGAGCTAGAAGAACTAAACCAAAAGAAAATGGCCGTAGAAGGCTAGCTTCCAGAATAAGAAAAGGCACCTTATTAGCACGATAGGGGGATGCTTAGACAAGAAAAAAGCATTCAACAAAACATAAAAAATTCTTTCTTAGGAAGGAATGGAAAGATAGGAAGCTTGGAGAGCTAATGGAAAGAAATAGAAATAACAAATCTACGATAGAAGTGGAATACAATTAAGTAACTAGGGGCAAGATACAGACTTTAGAGCGTCAAGTCATACACAAATCGGAGTGACTTCACTACCTGAAGAAAGAAAGTTGCTTCAGCAGGGTCGAAGAAGATGTGCAAGACACCGAGGGGCCGGGGCTTCTTTATTTTAAGGCGTCTAGAAGCCCAATTATTTTCATGTCTTATGGGCACACAAATGTTCACAAAGGAAAAGGCTCTCCATGGGCAGCGTCTCCTTCGGCTCAAAACGAATAGGCTTGCAGTCTTGAAGCGATGGAGAATTCTTTAACTGTTCGATGTCGCCATCTTTTCCTACATCTAACAGTTCTCCTAACTGGGTGTAAGGCCCAGTAAAATTTTTGTGCATAAAACCTAGTAGCTATAGTGTCATGGTTCAAATAATGTGTTAGGAATGCGTAGAATTCTTCGCGGCGAGATTGCGACACTATCTTTATGGGGTTCATGTAGATGTGTTTTCAGACCACAAGAGCCTCCAGTATTTGTTCAAGTAGAAAGAGCTGAATCTAAGACAGCGGCGGTGGTTAGAATTGCTCAAGGACTATGATATGAACATACTATACCATCCAGGGAAGGAAAATGTGGTAGCTGACACTCTTAGTCGAAAATCCACGGGTAGTTTGGCTCATTTGGATATGGATCAGAGACCCCTGGCTCGAGAGGTTTACCAATTAGCTAGTTTGGGGGTTCGTATCTCGGCGTCAGACGAGGGAAATGTTTTGGTGCATAATGGAGCAGAATCATCATTGGTTGCGGAAATCAAGGAAAAACAGTTCATGGATCGAGCATTGGTTCGGGTGAAGGAAGCAGTTATGAATAACAAGACCTCAGCATTTGTACTCAGCAGCGAGGATGGTGTATTGCGGTGCCAAGGTATATTATGTGTTCCGGATGTGAATGAGCTTCGAGAAAGAGTGATGGCGGAGGCTCATATTTCCAGGTATCCGGTGCACCCTGGTTCCACGAAAATGTATCATGATCTCAAGGAGATTTATTGGTGGAACGGTATGAAAAGGGATGTAGCAATCTTTGTAGCTAAATGTCCGAACTACCAGCAAGTGAAGCCCGAGCATCAACGGCCCGGTGGATTAACTCAGCTTATAGAAATACCAAGGTGGAAATGGGAGATGATCAATATGGATTTCGTGGTGGGTTTACCTCGCACTCAGCATAAGTTTGACTCAATATGGGTGATAGTGGATCGACTCACCAAATCAGCTCACTTCCTGCCAGTCAAGTCCACTGATACTGCGGAGCAATATGCAAGGTTGTACATCAAAGATATAGTAAGGCTTCTTGGCACTCCACTTTCTATTATCTCGGATCGCGGGGCTCAGTTCACAGCTAACTTTTGGAAGAAGTTTCAGCAAGGTTTGGGAACTCAGGGTGAATCTCAGCACAGCTTTCCATCCACAGACCGACGGTCAGGCCGAGCGGACCATTCAGACGCTTGAAGATATGTTGCGGGCTTGTGTCTTAGATTTTAAAGGTAATTGGGATGAACACTTGCCACTGATAGAATTTGCTTACAATAACAGCTATCATGCTAGCATTCAGATGGCCCCGTTTGAGGCATTGTACGGGAGAAGATGTAGGTCGCCAATCGGGTGGTTTGAGGTAGGTGAAGCGGAATTGCTAGGGCGAGATATGGTGTACGAAGCTATGGAAAAGGTCAAGGTTATTCAGGAAAGACTGAAAATAGCACAGAGTCGTCAAAAATCCTATGCAGACGTTCGTCGAAGGGATTTGGAATTTCAAGTCGATGATTGGGTGTTCTTGAGGGTATCTCCAATGAAGGGAGTCATGCGATTCGGAAAGAAAGGGAAATTGAGTCCTAGGTATGTCGGGCCATATCGGATCGTTCAAAGGATTGGTCAAGTTGCTTATAGGCTAGAGTTGCCTCCTGAGATGTCATCAGTGCACCCGGTATTCCACGTGTCCATGTTGAAGAAGGTGATCGGAGATCCATGCACCATCATGACAGTCGAAGCTATAGAGGTTAATGAAGATTTGTCATATGAAGAAGTTCCAGTTGCCATTCTTGATAGGCAAGTCCGTAAGTTGAGAAATAAGGAAGTTGCCTCTGTTAATGTTGTGGCGAAGTCAACAAGTTGAGGAGGCCACATGGGAAGCAGAAAAAGAGATAAAGGAAAAGTACCCCCTTTTGTTTGATCAAGCATAGAAGAAATTAGGTGAGTCTTCTACTCCTAGTAACTGCCATCTTGTCCAAGTTGTTTCCCTCTTAGTATTAGTAAGGTCTCCTTCATTTTGTAATGAGTTAAATGTGTTGTTACCTTGGGTCACTTGAACCTTTCTTGATAAATGAAAGCCTTATAAAGATTTACGTGTTAACTAAACAACTAATAGTAAGTGTAGATTGGTAATGGTTTGTTTCTAAAATATAAGAGTTAGTTAAAATTTTGATAGTTTGCATATCATGTCTTTCAAAACCAACTCATTATCAAAATCGTCATTCGAGGACGAATGATCTTAAGGGGGGGAGGATGTAAGGCCCCGTAAAATTTTTGTGCATAAAACCTAGTAGTTATAGTGTTATGGTCCGAATAATGTGTTAGGAATGCGTAGAATTCTTCGCAACGAGCTTGGTCGCCGTGGTTCGGACCCTTGGTAGTGATTTATGTTTCAAAAATGTAGAGAATAAATTTTTCCAGAAAAGTGTCAATTTTGCGGTCAAGAATGCGACCGCAGATTTGCTATGCGGACCGCATTCTTGCCGCAGAGCTTACCAGAAGGTTTCCCAAAATCATGTTAAAAATGCGGTCGATATGCGATCACATAATGAATCTGTGGTGCACTTTGCGACCGCATATCAAGAATGCGGACCGCATTTTGGTCGCATTCCTTAACAGAACTTGTATAAATTTTGGGGCAATTCTGCAGTCACTATGCGGACCGTATGTTGGTTCTGCAATCGCAGATACGACCGCAGAATTGACCCGGCCCAGCAATTTTATAAAATTTGACCCGATCTCTTCTTTAATATAATGCCTTTCCCCTTCATTTTATCATATCATCTTACCAAAATTAGAGAGAGAGAGGGGTTTTAGAGAGAGAAGTTCTTCATCTTCAAAGATTGTTCCAACCATTTAGTCCAAAGGATTCTAGGGCAAAGATTCAACTTCCCCAAAACATTTCAAGGTAAAAACCCTAGCTATTTTCTCTAATTTTCAGTTTTAAAATGGGTAAAGGAAGGTTTGCATATAATAGCTTTTGAAAATGGAATTTTATACTCATGCATGATTATTGAACTTGATTTCTAGTAAAAAAAGAAGTGAGTAGAAGTAAGAGTCTTCAAGAATAAGGTTTGCAAGAGTAGGATATCTGGGGTAAGCATAAAGTGGGAGTTTAAAAGAAGGAAACTCGATACCAGGTATGTATGGCTAATGTTGATTCTTGTGAAATCGCGTATATGTGTGAAATTTGCTTGGTTCGTGTTCAATTGCCAAATTGTGTGAAATTCTTGATGTTGTGTTGGATATTCAAAGTTGTTGTTGAACTATGAGTGATGTAATATAAGGTTTGAGCCGAAAGATAAATGAGAGTTGAATTTGCTAAAAGAATTGTGAACAATGGTTATGATGGTATATATGGTACATTGTAAAAAAAACGAAACACTTGAGGGTAAGTTATTGAACATAACAGTATGAACATTCTAGATTTTGGAACACTTGTAACTTGATTGTGATATTGGCTTGAGAAGTAATTGAGAACATGAACCAATGTGTAAGTTGCTTATTTGAACTTATTGTAATTGTGTGCAGTACCTTATCAGCTGTTTGTGATTGTTGTGTTTGAAAACTGTATGGTGGGATCGGGTTGCGTGCCGTAACATGACGAAATAAGGTGCGGGTTGGGGTGATAAGGGTGGACGAGGTAATAAGGATGGAAAGCGATCAAAATCGCAAATGAAATTGAAACAAAATTATTGATATGAAATTGTGAAAGGAGACAACAGGAGAGTTTGCAACCTGGGGGGCACCGATTGCCCCTATCTTTGACCACTTGCAATTTATGTGGTTGATTGGTTGTTGATCTATTTATTTACCCTAAATGTGCTTGTGTTGCGGCATATCTATAATGAGTAAAAGGTGGGAAACATGGTTAGTTAGCTTAATCGATTTCTTGATGTAATCTATTGGCTGTCTTGTCATCGTAATCCTTGTTTAACGGCTTGAGTTTACTTGGGACAAGGTTTGTCCATACATACCAGTACAATACAAGTGTATTGACGTCCCTTTTTCCGGGGACGCTACATTCGTGTTATGATTGTAGGTGGATCAGTAGCAGGCACATCAGCTCGTCGGCAGTAGTATCCTTCTCCTTCCACTGCCAGTTTTGGTGAGCCCCTTTCTTCCTCGGGGCCCTGTGTGGTTCATGCCACTTTTAGATTTCATTTTGGTTTTGTAAGGTATAGCCGGAGCCTTGTTACCGGCAAGTATTGTATCCCTCTTTTGTATCCTAGAGGCTCTGTAGACATGTAAACTGTGGGACTCCAGTCTTATGTATATATTATGTTATGTCGGGCGTTGTAAAAACTGCAAACTTTTTATTGAATCACTCGTATGGTTTTATTTGTTTATTGTGAAATCATTCATGGTTAGTAAGATATTTGGTTAATGAGAAACAATAAACATAGGGGTAACACGTGGGAATGAAAGGCACCCAGGTCCGCTTGACTGGGGCTACCCGGTCAGGCGCCGGTCATGTCCCTCGATTTGGGGCGTGACAAACTTGGTATCAGAGCCTAAGGTTTTAAAGTGTCTTAGGATGTCTCGGAGCCATGTCTAGTAGTTCTCTTCTTATCGGTGTGTTGTCGACCACATCAGATAAGTTGGGGGCTGCATGGACATTTAGGAATTTACCTATTTCTTTGTTAATCTATATAGTGCGGTAAAGTGCAATGTGGAAATATCTATGTATAATTCGCGCCTTGTTCCTAAATTTTCAGAATATGGCACCTAAGAAGAAGGCTAGACTCGGCCTTGGGGCCAATGCCGGCCCAAGTGCGGCTGCTAATCATGTACCCGATGTCGTGGGCGAGAATGACCCACCAGTCCTGAATTTGCCTGGCCCATCTGTTAAAAACCCATGTGTCCCTATTCCAGCTGTGGCAGAAAATGCCACCATTCCTCCTGCCAGTGTTCCTGACTCAGATACAGTTCCCGCTTCGGGTTCTGGTATCTCTAATGAGGATCTTAGGGGAGCCATTCATATGTTAACACAGATAGTGGCCACCCAGGCCCAAAGATCCCATGATGCCCCTACATCATCCGGCGGACAGGGAGATTCCTCCGGCTCTAGAGTCCACCAGTTCTTGCGGTTGGCCTCTCCAGAATTCGCAGGTACCGATCCAGAGGAAGACCCATTGGACTTCCTTGATGAGATATACAAGACCCTCATAGTGATGAAGGCTATAGACATAGAGGGGGTAGAGTTGGCGTCTTACAGGCCGAAGGGAGCGGCGCGTTCATTGTTCGAAATGTGGGAGGATTCCCGTGAGGAAGGGAGCCCTCCGGCCAGATGGGATGAGTTTGTGGATGCATTCATGGACCACTTCTTGCCTGCTGAGATAATGGCAGCCCGTGCCACTGAGTTTGAGGTCCTCAAATAGGGCAGTATGAATGTTCGGGAGTATCACATGGAGTTCGTAAGGTTGTCCAAGTATGCTCCTCATTTAGTGTTGACCATGGATGCTCGGGTTCGACGGTTTGTTCAGGGGGCCTTAGCCCTTTGGTAGTGAATGAGGCCGCCACAGCAGCTTTGCACTCGGATATGAACTATGGGAGGATCGTGGGGTTTGCTCAGGCCACAGAGGCCAGGAAATTGAAGATTCGTGCAGAAAGAGAAAGTAGCAGCAGGGCCCAGTCAATGGGTCATTCAGGGAGATCACTTCCAGGGAGAGGGTCATCAGGGCCATCCCAGTCATATGCTCAGTCCTCCATGTGTGCACTGGCATCTATTCACAGTCATCAACAGGGCAGTTACTCGAGACCCGGTTCAGACAGCAGGAGGTCTCATCAGTCTGGTCATCCTAGGGTGAGGTCCCAGCAACAGGGGAGACCTACATGCCCCAAGTGTGGGATATTTCATATAGAGACTCTCTACCTTGACATCCCGATGTGCTTTGGGTACGGGGTGAGAGGTCACATTCAGCGGGATTGCCGTGCACCGCGTCAGGGTATAGGTAGGGGATCTGCTCAGTCATCCGGTTCTTCGGCTGCTACATCATCAGCGCGTACTCCAGCATCAGCGGGGCGTGGTGCAGCTAGGGGTGGAGCTCATGGTAGGGGTGGACCTAGCCGATTCTATGCATTGAGTGGCCGCCAGAATGTCGAGGCTTCTCCAGATGTTGTTACAGGTATCCTGTCTGTTCAGACTATTGATTGCTATGCCCTTATTGATCCGGAGTCCTCCTTGTCTTATGTTACTCCATTCATTGCTTCAAGTTTTGGGATAGAACCCGAACAGCTTCATGAGCCGTTCTCTGTGTCGAATCCGGTTGGTGATTCTATTACAGCCTCACGAGTCTATAGAAATTGCGTTATCACGGTGAGTGGTCGTGATACCACAGCCAATCTTATTGAGCTTGGGATGGTTGATTTTGATGTAATTATGGGGATGGATTGGCTCTATTCATGCTTTGCCAAGCTTGACTGTCGGACGAGAGTTATGAAACTCGAGTTCCCTAACGAGCCAGTCATCGAATGGAGAGGAAATGGGGTAGTACCAAGGGGTAGGTTTATTTCCTACCTTAAGGCCTCAAATATGATTAAGAAGGGGTGTATCTATCACTCGGTTCGGGTAACGGACACCACCTCAGAGGTGCCTACCCTCGAGTCTGTGTCAATTGTGAATGAATTTCCGGAAGTGTTTCCGGATGAGCTTCTAGGCATCCCGCCGGATAGGGAGATTGATTTTGGGATCGATGTATTGCTAGATACTCAGCCAATATCCATTCCACCGTATAGAATGGCGCCAGCAGAGTTAAGGGAGTTAAAGGAGTAGCTGGGGGATTTATTAGAGAAAGGGTTCATACGACCGAGTGTGTCGCCGTGGGGTGCTCCAGTTCTCTTTGTCAGAAAGAAGGATGGGTCACTTCGAATGTGTATTGATTATCGGCAGCTCAACAAAGTCACCATCAAGAATAAATATCCTTTGCCTCGAGTGGATGATCTGTTTGACCAATTGCAGGGAGCGAAGTTCTTCTCAAAGAATGATTTACGGTCTGGGTACCACCAGTTAAAAATCAGGGAGCGGGATATTCCTAAGACCGCCTTCAGAACTCGTTATGGTCACTTCGAGTTTTTGGTCATGTCTTTTGGGCTAACCAATGCCCCAACAACTTTCATGGACCTTATGAATCGGGTATTCAAGCCATTCCTAGATTCCTTTGTGACTGTATTCATTGACGACATCCTCATCTACTCTCGGAGCAGGGAAGATCATGCCATTCACCTTAGAGCAGCATTGCAGACCCTTCTTCAGCATCAGTTATATGCCAAGTTCTCAAAATGTGAGTTTTGTTTTGGAGTCCGTAGCCTTTCTAGGGCATGTTATTTCCAGTGAGGGAATTCAGGTGGATCCTCGGAAGATTGCGGCAGTGAAAGATTGGCCTAGACCCACGACCCCGACAGAGATTCGTAGCTTCTTGGGTTTGGTAGGGTACTATCGGATGTTTGTAGAGGGGTTCTCAACCCTCGCTTCCCCATTGACAAAACTGACGCAGAAGGCAGATAAGTTCCAGTGGTCTGATGCTTGTGAGAAAGGTTTCCAAGAATTGAAGTCAAAATTGACCTCGGCACCAATATTGGCCTTGCCAGAAGGCACAGAGGGATTTGTGGTTTATTGTGATGCATCCAGAGTCGGTTTGGGGTGTGTATTGATGCAGCATGGGAAGGTCATAGCTTATGCTTCCAGGCAACTCAAGAACCATGAGAAGAATTATCCGACGCATGATTTGGAGCTTGCAGCTGTTGTGTTTGCCTTGAAAATATGGCGACACTATCTTTATGGGGTTTATGTAGATGTGTTTTCAGACCACAAGAGCCTCCAGTATTTTTTCAAGCAGAAAGAGCTGAATCTAAGACAGCGGCGGTGGTTAGAATTGCTCAAGGTCTATGATATGAACATACCGTACCATCCAGGGAAGGCAAATGTGGTAGCCGATGCTCTTAGTCGAAAATCCATGGGTAGTTTGGCTCATTTGGATGTGGATCAGAGACCCCTGGCTTGATAGGTTTACCAATTAGCTAGTTTGGGGGTTCGTATCTCGGCGTCGGACGAGGGGAATTTTTTGGTGCAGAATGTAGCAGAATCATCATTGGTTGCGGAAATCAAGGAAAAACCATTCATGGATCAAGCATTGGTTCGGGTGAAGGAAGCAGTTATGAATAACAAGACCTCAGCATTTGTACTCAGTAGCGAGGATGGTGTATTGCGGTGCCAAGGTAGATTATGTGTTCTGGATGTGAATGAGCTTCGAGAAAGAGTGATGGTGGAAGCTCGTATTTCCAGGTATTCGGTGCACCCTGGTTCCACTAAAATGTATCATCATCTCAAGGAGATTTATTGGTGGAACGGTATGAAAAGGGATGTAGCAAGATTTGTAGCTAAATGTCCGAACTGCCAGCAAGTGAAGGCCGAGCATCAACGGCCCGGTGGATTAACTCAGCTTATAGAAATACCAAGGTGGAAATGGGAGATGATCAATATGGATTTCGTGGTGGGGTTACCTCGCACTCAGCATAAGTTCGACTCAATATGGGTGATAGTGGATCGACTCACCAAATCAGCTCACTTCCTGCCAGTCAAGTCCACTGATACTGCGGAGCAATATGCAAGGTTGTACATCAAAGAGATAGTAAGGCTTCATGGCACTCCACTTTCTATTATCTCGGATCGCGGGGCTCAGTTCACAGCTAACTTTTGGAAGAAGTTTTAGCAAGGTTTGGCAACTCAGGTGAATCTCAGCACAGCTTTCCATCCACAAACCGACGGTCAGGCCGAGCGGACCATTCAGACGCTTGAAGATATATTGCGGGCTTGTGTCTTAGATTTTAAAGGTAATTGGGATGAACACTTGCCACTGATAGAATTTGCTTACAATAACAGCTATCATGCTAGCATTCAGATGGCCCTTTTTGAGGCATTGTGCGGGAGAAGATGTAGGTCGCCTATCGGGTGGTTTGAGGTAGGTGATGCAGAATTGCTAGGGCCAGATATGGTGTACGAAGCTATGGAAAAGGTCAAGGTTATTCAAGAAAGAATGAAAACAGCACAGAGTCGTCAAAAATCCTATGCAGACGTTCGCCGAAGGGATTTGGAATTTCAAGTCGATGATTGGGTGTTCTTGATGGTATCTCCTATGAAGGGAGTCATGCTATTCGGAAAGAAAGGGAAATTGAGTCCTAGGTATGTCGGGCCATATCGGATTGTTCAAAGGATTGGTCAAGTTGCTTATTGCCTAGAGTTTCCTCCTAAGATGTCATCAGTTCACCCGGTATTCCACGTGTACATGTTGAAGAAGGTGATCGGAGATCCATCCACCATCATGCCAGTCGAAGCTATAGAGGTTAATGAAGATTTGTCATATGAAGAAGTTCCAGTTGCCATTTTTGATAGGCAAGTCCGTAAGTTGAGAAATAAGGAAGTTGCCTCTGTTAAAGTGTTGTGGCGAAGTCAACAAGTTGAGGAGGCCACATGGGAAGCAGAAAAATAGATGAAGGAAAAGTACCCCCATTTGTTTGATCAAGCCTAGAAGAAATTAGGTGACTCTTCTACTCCTAGTAACTGCCATCTTGTCCAAGTTGTTTCCCTCTTAGTATTAGTAAGTTCTCCTTCATTTTGTAATGAGTTAAATGTGTTGTTACCTTGGGTCACTTGAACCTTTCTTGATAAATGAAAGCCTTACAAAGATTTACGTATTAACTAAACAACTAATAGTAAGTGTAGATTGGGAATGGTTTGTTTGTGTGTACATGGTGTATTAAGATGATTAAATAAGGAAAGAACTCATTGAAGTGTCTAGTTTATGTGCAATTGTAACAATGTGATAGAATATGTGCATTTGTTGAGGCAAGAAAGTATATACGAGTTGTGGAAAGTGTTGTATTTGTATATTGTTGTTTGGTAATGTGTTTCGGGGCCCTCTGACAGGTGGATATGTCCATAATACAAAGGAAACTCTGGCGAAATTTTTCTAAAATATAAGAGTTAGTTAAAATTTTGATAGTTTGCATATCATGTCTTTCAAAACCAACTCATTTTTAAAATCCTCATCCGAGGACGAATGATCTTAAGGGGGGGAGGATGTAAGGCCCCGTAAAATTTTTGTGCATAAAACCTAGTAGCTATAGTGTCATGGTCTGAATAATGTATTAGGAATGCATAGAATTCTTCGCGACGAGCTTGCTCGCCGAGGTTCGGACCCTTGGTAGTGATTTAAGTTTCAAAAATGTAGATAATCAATTTTTCCAGAAAAGTGTCAATTTTGCGGTCAAGAATGCGACCGCAGATCTGCTATGCGGACCGCATTCTTGCCGCAAAGCTTACCAGAAGGTTTCCCAAAATCATGTTGAAAATGCGGTCGATATGCGATCGCATAATGAATCTGCGGTGCACTTTGCGACCGCGGATCAAGAATGTGGACCGCATTCTGGTCGCATTCCTTAACAGAACTTGTGTAAATTTGGGGCAATTCTCGCATGTTGATTCTGCGATCGCAGATGCGACCGCAGAATTGACCCAGCCCAGAAATTTTATAAAATTTGACCCGATCTCTTCTTTAATATAACGCCTTTCCCTTCATTTTATCATATCATCTTACCAAGAGAGAGAGAGAGAGGGGTTTTAGAGAGAGAACTTCTCCATCTTCAAAGATTGTTCCAACCATTTAGTCCAAATGATTCTAGGGCAAAGATTCAACTTCCCCAAAACATTTCAAGGTAAAAACCCTAGCTATTTTCTCTAATTTTCTGTTTTAAAATGGGTAAAGGAAGGCTTGCATATAATAGCTTTTGAAAATGGAATTTTATACTCATGCATGATTATTGAACTTGATTTCTAGTAAAAAAGAAGTGAGTAGAAGTAAGAGTCTTCAAGAATAAGGTCTGCAAGAGTAGGATATCTTGGTAAGCATAAAGTGGGAGTTTAAACGAAGGAAACTCGATACCAGGTATGTATGGATAATTTTGATTCTTGTGAAATCGCCTATATGTGTGAAATTTGCTTGGTTCGTGCTAAATTGCCAAATTGTGTGAAATTCTTGATGTTGTGTTGGATATTCAAAGTTGTTGTTGAACTATGAGTGATGTAATATGATGTTTGAGCCGAAAGATAAATTAGAGTTGAATTTGGTAAAAGAATTGTGAATAATGGTTATGATGGCATATATGGTACCTTGTGGAAAAGAAACGAAACACTTGAGGTGTGGTAAGTTATTGAACATAACAGTATGAACATTCTCGATTTTGGAACACTTGTAACTTGATTGTGATATTGGCTTGAGAAGTAATTGAGAACATGAACGAATGTGTAAGTTGCTTATTTTAACTTATTGTAATTGTGTGTAGTACCTTATCAGCTGTGTGTGATTGTTGTGTTTGAAAAGTGTACGGTGGGATCGGGTTGCGCGCCGCAACATGAAGAAATAAGGTGTGGGTTGGGGTGATAAGGGTGGCTGAGGTAATAAGGGTGGACGAGGTAATAAGGATGGAAAGCGATCGAAATCGCAAATGAAATTGAAACAAAATTATTGATATGAAATTGTGAAAGGAGACAACAGGAGAGTTTGCAACCTGGGGGGGCACTGATTGCCCCTATGTTTGACTACTTGCAATTTATGTGGTTGATTGGTTGTTGTACTATTTGTTGACCTTAAACGTGCTTGTGTTGAGGCTTATCTGAAATGAGTAAAAGGTGGGAAACATGGTTAGTTAGCTTAATTGATTTCTTGATGTAATCTATTGGCTGTCTTGTCATCGTAATCCTTGTTTAACGGCTTGAGTTTACTTGGGACAAGGTTTGTCCATACATACCAGTACAATTCAAGTGTACTGACGTCCATTTTTGCCGGGGACGCTACATTCGTGTTATGATTGTAGGTGGATCAGTAGCAGGCACATCAGCTCGTCGGCAGTAGTATCCTTCTCCTCCCACTGCCAGTTTTGGTGGGCCCCTTTCTTCCTCGGGGCCCTGTGTGGTTCATGCCACTTTTGTTTAGATTTCATTTTGGTTTTGTAAGGTATAGAGTCCTCACCCTTGCCTTTAGAAGAGAAAGCCTTCATACTATATTCGACTTGCATGTGTTAAGCATATAACCTTTTATCACATTCAGTCGACTTTCAATTCAATCTATGAGGAAGAGAAAGATATAGTTTATATACAGAAGAAACCTAGTTTTGAGTTCTATTAAGGACCCGAAGAAGATAGGAGAACTGGGCATTCACAAGACTACTTTGATTCTCATCATGATACATTCTTGTAGTAAGCGGGTGGTTGATAAACACGTATTATTGGGAGGGGGCACCAGGCAATGGATACCGTTCTCGCACCCGAGCCTGCAGTTGGTAGGTCAAATCCCTTTGTCCAAGTGATCGAGTTGAAGCTTTGGGCATAGAGCGGAGCGAGCCCAGGGAGAGGAGTAGAGTCCAGCAACATTGAGCCCCAAAATAGAGTTTCTATTCAAATCCCTACACAACACGGTGCCTTAAGGAGAATCCGAAGCTGGTTGCTAGCGGAAGTAGCGCGACAAAGTGCAAAGCGGAGCATTCACAAAGAAATGGTGTAAGCAAAAGGGAAGGCGCAACGGTTAGCGACTGCCCGAGGAGTGATCCCTCTCTTATTTTCCCTTTTTTTAAGATAAGAAAGGAGACAATAAGCCCGTCAACATTGAAGCTTCCGCTTTTGGCAGCTGTTAGGGAAGTGATACCGTATGCAAGTCCGCACCTATATAGTGAGGGTGCGTTAAGGCGAGTTGATGAGCTAATACGGCTGGCTTACTTTTCATATGTATGTGGAGGGAACCTGACGTTAAGCACTGGGGCCAGCCATAAGGGAACAGGTTTGAATGTTGATATATATCGTCTTTCAGCTGACCTTTCCAAACCATGCTTCGCAATCAAGCTACTAAAAGACTAAGCGAGTGCTGTCCTAATGAAATGGCAGAGAGTTTAGTATAACATTCATTCCTCACCCCCGCTGCCTACTTAAGATTAAAAGCTAGTAGTGAGACTTCTATTCTATCGCCCTATCTAGTAAGAGCCTCTAAAGCTATATTTGGTGTAATCAATATAATTATTGGGCTCGGCTTTACTGAAGAAGAAGGGGCGAAGTCTCAACTACCAGACTACTACTATACCAAATGCACTCCACGAGTTGATTAGTTGAGTGACTAGACTGATACTCTTAACGAGATCAATACTATCAAAAAGAAAGTAGCAAAAATCATAAGAGAAGAAAAGTTCAAAGAAGGGTGGGAAATAGTACGCCCAGTTCACCAGGTTCTACCACTGCAGGGCCCAATCATACTCAAAAGAATAGTTTGATCCTGGCTCAGAAGGAATGCTAGCTATATGCTTAACACATGCAAGTCGAACGTTGTTTTCGGGGAGCTGGGCTGAAGGAAAAGAGGCTCCTAGCTAAAGGTAGCTTGTCTCACCCAGGAGGTGAGAAGAGTTGAGAACAAAGTGGCGAACGGGTGCGTAACGCGTGGGAATCTGCCAAACAGTTCGGGCCAAATCCTGAAGAAAGCTAAAAAGTGCTGTTTGATGAGCCTGCGTGTATTAAGTAGTTGGTCAGGTAAAGGCTGACCAAGCCAATGATGTTTAGCTGGTCTTTTCGGATGATCAGCCACACTGGGACTGAGACACGGCCCGGACTCCCATGGGGGGCAGCAGTGGGGAATCTTGGACAATGGGCGAAAGCCCAATCCAGCAATATCGCGTGAGTGAAGAAGGGCAATGCCGCTTGTAAAGCTCTTTCGTTGAGTGTGCAATCATGATAGGACTCGAGGAAGAAGCCCCGGCTACCTCCGTGCGAGCAGCCACAGTAGGGGGGGGGGGGGGGGGGGGGGCAAGTGTTCTTCGGAATTATTGGGCGTAAAGGGCACGTAGGTGGTGAATTGGGTTGAAAGTGAAAGCCGCCAAAAACTGGCGGAATGCTCTCGAAACCAATTCACTTGAGTGAGACAGAGGAGAGTGGAATTTCGTGTGTAGGGGTGAAATCCGGAGATCTGCGAAGGAACACCAAAAGTGAAGGCAGCTCTCTGGGTCCCTACCGACATTGAGGTGCGAAAGCATGGGGAGCGAACATGATTAGATACCCTAGTAGTCCATGTCGTAAACAATGAGTGTTCACTCGTTCCGGCAGCCCTTGTTGCAGCTGATAGACTCAAAAGTAAGTGGGGCTACCCCTACCCTATGATAAGACGGTTCCCGCCCTCAGGTCAGGGAATAGATCTAACTACATCGGATAAAATAGTAATTCCTAGTCTGAATCCTGGACCTGGTTCACGCTTGAAAGCATCAATTCTTCTTCCAATTTCGTACATCAAATTGTGTATATAAAGAAGAGTTTGTCCTTCTTCAAAGAGATAAAGTCACACGGCCCCTCAAGATAGAGGCTTCAGTCATCGTTAGAATCCCTAGGCGGGCCAAATTACATAAAGAAAGGAAATGTATTTCAAAGTGGTTCAGGTAGCTCAGCTGGACTGAAAATCTTTGTGTGGTTCGAATCCACATCCACTTCACCGCAAAGAAAGAGAATGCGGGGTAGAGGAATTGGTCAATGATGTGCCGGAGAAATTCGGCACATTTACATACTAATTGCTCTTTTATTGGCTTGTTTTATTGCAAAATGTAGTCCATGCTTATGTGATTTTGTGGTTTTACAGATAAAGAGGAAGAAAAGACAAAGGACACAAAAATGGAAGCAAAAAGACAAGAAAAAGGGCAAAGTTGTGCAAAACGGCTGATATGCGGACCAACATGCGGTCGCATATTGCATATGGGGACCGCAAAATAGCAACCAAATCGCAGAGCTAAACAGAGAATGGAGCTAAAATGCACGACAAGAATGTGACGTATTCTGCGATCGCATAAGGAATATGCGGTCCGCACTTCTGCCGCAAAATGAACACGAAGGAAACCTAAGAGTCAATAATGCGGTGCCATCTGCGGTCGCACAATCAATATGCGGACCGCAAAATGGTGATGCGATCAGCACATCAATAGCTAGGGTTCCTATACGCGACGCCGCCTCTCAAGATGCGAACCACAGACCTGTTATGCGACAGATCAGCGGCCGCATACCTGACCTGGAAGGGTAAACTTGTCCGTTTTTTGTCAGATATCGGTCCCTCTATAAATAGCTTTTTAGAATCTTGTGTAAGAGTATCTTGTGCATATTTTATACTATAGACCAAGACTTTATTACTTCATCTTTTTGGAAGCTTTTGGTTGAAGAATCTTTCACTTTGTAAGCATTTATGACATTTATTACACATTGTATTTTGTATTTTAGCATATGTGGCTTAACTTAAATACTAAGGTTCTGAACCCTAAATGGGTGTTATGTAAATGGGTGTTTAACATTGAATATATGCATAATGATTGGTTGATATTTCTTTACTTCTCATTCTTCATTTATTGTTGGTGGTTGAAACCACTAATTAAAGCCATTGAAGTCCTACCTTGCTTGGGAAAGTGGGTTAGATTTTGGAAGAAATAAAGAACAAAAACTCGAGGCCTTACACCTTGTTTAATAGAATCACTTAGGGATAAGTGGGTTTTATTTCGCATTTATTGATTGTTATACATTGTGACTCTTAGACTTCTGGGAAAAAGCAAGAGAGGAAATACTACTCAAGTATTGGGAAATATTGGGTAGTTGCATTGAAATCAATTGCATATCAATAATCAACCATTAGAAATATATCATATTAACACCGATAGCATTACACTACATTTATGGGAACACAATCTTGGTTTAATCAATTCTATAAATTACTACATCAAGCATTCTCATTAGTTAATATTCTTCAACAACCTTCACTCATACTACCACTCTTACACCATTTCTATGTTAGTCCTAAGGGAATAGATTCAAGATTCTAGTCGGGTAACACACTAATTCAAGTGATCATTTCATACCTATTCCCTGTGTGATTCGACCCCAACCTAGTTGGGTTACTATATTTGACATCGACCGCCTTACACTAATTCTAAAAGTGTAATTTGAGTGTATAAAATTTTGGCGCCGTTGCCGGGGAATACGGTTTTGAAATTACTCATTAGTGTGTACTTTACTTGATATCTAATTCTATTCCATTACAATTTCCTTGCTTTGCTTGGTGTCATAGGTTACAATGTCTGATTACGAGGACGAAGGGGAAGAAAATCCTTTTGTGGATATCGATGACATAAATGCAATTGTATCCACTGATGTTGGTGCCTCAACGTTTAAGGTGGATCATGGTCTAATCCTCATGCTCAAAGCGGAAGGGTTTTTCAGGAATTCCACCGATCATGACCCAACTCAACACTTAAGGAATTTTCTGGGAGTGTGTGCTATGCACAAACAAACCAATGTCTCAGAAGATGCCTTAAGGTTGGGAGTCTTCAAGTAATCATTGGCCGGTGATGCTAGAAAGTGGCTTCAAAACATGCCACCCATTTCAATCCGATCATCGCCTGAACTTGTCCGGGCATTCCTAGCAAAATGGTTCCCACAAAGCAAGAAATCTGAGCTTAGAGATAAAATCTTTTTCTTTAAGCAACAACAAGGGGAGCATTTACATGAGGCGTGGGATCGCTTTAAACTATATTTGGTGAGGTCGCCAAATCATGGATTCCCTGATTCAATTCTTCTTGAGAAGTTTTACATGGGTCTTGATCCCATGAACCAAGCCATGCAATGAATGCGGCGGACATATCTTTAATGGATAAGTCTTTCTCTAGAGTAACTCAAATCCTCAACAAGATGGCCAAACATAATCAAGCATGAAATTCTGAGGATACATCCGGTGCAATAGCTTATGGGTCTCCTTCTTTGACAAATTTGATCAAGGAAAACCAAGAGAGAGACCAAATCATTGCGGGGTTGGCCACTAATGGTAATGTGTTTACCAAGATGTTTACAGAAAATCAAACAAAGAAGGTCAACGTCGTCGAGGATATGCCGTCCATTCCGAATGAAGATTTTGAAGAGGCTAATTACATCAACAACCCCAACGAGGGTACCAAAGGCAATACTATCAAGGTCAAGGAGCACAAAACCAATGGAGGCCAAACCCGCAAGGGCAAGGCAACCAACAATGGAGGTATGACCAGGGTAGTTCACAACAAAGAAACTAGGGCAACAATAACAACAACTTTTCTAACTGGGAGTGAAAATCCTTATGTTCCTCCAAAAGGACAACATTCGAACCAAGGGTCCTCAAATGATTCAAAATTGGAAGCTATGCTAGAGAGAGTGCTACAAAATCAAGAAAAGTCTGATGCTTCAATGAGGAACATGGCCGAGGTCATTGGCTCTTATACCGCTTCCATCCAAAAGTTGGAAATGCAAATGAGAGATCTCTCCAAGGAACAAAACCCCAAGCAAACCTAGTGACATGATTGCAAACCCAAGAGGTAGTGGAAGTTGTCTAACCTCTTATGTCATGGAAATCACCACTAGGAGTGGAAAAGTGCTACTTGGAGAGAATGAACACATAGTTGAAGATGTGGAGACCGAGAAAACGGTTGAGGGTGAAGAACAAGAGGTTATTGAAGTTGAAAAGCAAAAGGTTGTTGTGGTTGATGAACCAAAAGTTGTTGAAATTGAAAGAATTCCGGAAAAGGCTAAAGCACAACGAGAAGATCGAGAAGAGGAAAAGGAAAAGGGGAAAGAGTCATCAAAACCTCTTCCACCTATTCCTAGACCTCCTCCTCCATTCCCTCAAAGGCTAGCAAGGATGATTGATGATAGCAAGCTTGAAAAGTTCTACGATATTCTCAAACAATTGACGGTGAACATTCCTTTTGTAGAAGCTTTTCAAGAAATGCCGGGGTTCGCTAAGTACTTGAAAGATTTGATCACTAAAAAGAAGACCTCAAAGCATCAGGTGGTAAGCATGACTCACAGGGTAAGCTCTATCATTGCCACAACTCCGGTCCAAAAGATGGAGGATTTGGGAGACTTTACCATACCTTGTACAATTGGGGCACGTGAATTTGCAAGGGCCCTATGTGACAGTGGAGCTAGCATCAACTTAATTCCACTTGCCATCTATAAGCAAGCGGGATTGGGTATGCCTAGACCTACAAGCATGAAATTGCAAATGGCCGATCTTTCCATCAAGCGACCGGTGGGAATTGTGGATGATGTACTAGTGAAAGTAGGGAAATTCCATTTGCCCGCGGACTTTGTGATTCTTGATTGTGCTATGGATAAAGAGATCCCTATTATTTTGGGGAGACCATTCTTGGCTACGGGCGGAGCACTAATGGATTCTGAGAGAAATGAGATAAAATTCCGCGTGAATGATGAAGAAGTCACGTTTCAAGCTAGCAAGGGCATGAATTTGCCCCACGAATATGAGAGAATCTCAATGATAGAAGCGGTTGATGAGGTAGAGGATGCCGTGGAATTGAAAATGGAGGAACAATGCCTTGGTGAGGCATTAGCGGAGATCCTAGTAAATTTTTATGGGGAAAACATGGATGGGTACATAGAATCGGTGAATGCATTGGAGGGTCTTGGATCCTACACTTACACGCCGGCAAAGCTCTCTCTTGACTTAGAGAATAGAGCTACTCCCCCCGCCAAGCCATCAATCATTGAGCCACCACAACTAGAGCTCAAACCACTCCCTTCGCATTTGAGGTATAAATTTCTTGGCTCTAATGATACTTTAACCGTAATTGTGTCTTCTTTGTTGAATGATGTGCAGGTAGAGCAACTATTGGAAGTCGTAAAGGAGCACAGGCAAGCAATTGGGTGGACAATCGCCGACATCCATGGCATTCCCGCGGGTATTTGTGAACACAAATTCCAATTGGAAAATGACACCTAGCCAAGTGTGGAGCATCAAAGGCGACTAAATCCTTCAATGCAAGAGTTGGTGAAAAAGGAAATTATCAAGTGGCTATACGCCGGAGTTGTTTACCCAATCGCCGATAGTTCTTGGGTGAGCCCAGTACAATGTGTGCCAAAGAAGGGGGGGCATAAACGTGAATGAAAATGAAAAACATGAGCTCAACCCTACTAGAACGGTGACCGGGTGGAGAGTGTGCATGGATTATCGGAAACTCAATAGTGCAACTTGCAAGGATCATTACCCTATGCCATTTATTGATCAAATGCTTGATCGGCTAGCGGGAAGGGCCTTCTATTGCTTTCTTGATGGATACTCCAGCTACAACCAAATCAATATTGCTTTGGAAGATCAAGAGAAAACGAACTTCACTTGTCCTTATGGGACACTTGCTTTTAGCTGGATGCCATTTGGGTTGTGTAATGCTCCAGCGACCTTCCAAAGATGCATGATGTCGATATTCTCTGATAGGGCGGAAGATTTTCTAGAGGTCTTAATGGATGACTTCTCTGTTGTCGGTGATTCCTTTGAGCATTGTCGTGCAAATCTTAGACAAGTGCTCAAGAGATGCGAAGACACGAATCTTGTGCTCAATTGGGAAAAATGACACTTCATGGTGGATGAAGGTATTGTGTTGGGACACAAGATTTCTAAACATGGCATTGAAGTTGATCGGGCAAAGATCGAAATCATTTCTAAACTTCCTCCACCAAATTCAGTGAAAGGTGTTCGAAGCTTTCTGGGCCACGCCGGATTCTATCGGGGATTCATCAAGTATTTCTCCAAAATTGCACACCCAATGTGCAAGCTTCTTGAGAAGGATGCAAAATTCATGTTTGATGACAAGTGCCTCAAAGCATTTGAGGAATTGAAGTTGAGGCTCACCACGTCACCCATTCTTGTCACTCCCTATTGGACTCTTCCTTTTGAACTTATGTGTGACGCCAGTGGTGTAGCTATTGGAGAAAAGCTAGGTCGACGCTACAACAAGATACTTCATCCGATCTATTATGCAAGCAAAACTATCAATGGGGCGCAAATGAATTACATTGTCACCGAGCAAGAGCTTCTTCCCATTGAGTATGCTTTTGAAAATTTCCGGGCCTATTTGTTGGGGTCCAAGGAATTTTACTTTGAAGTCAAAGATCGCAAAGGTACACAAAACCAAGTTGCAGACCACTTATCAAAGCTTGAGGAAGTAGGGAGACCTAAAGAAGAGCTTGACATCAATGCTACTTTCCTTGATGAGCATATATTGGCACTTTCCAACACCTTTGCTCCTTGGTATGCCGACATTGCAAATTACTTGGTGAGCGATGTCATACTAGAAAGGTTAGAACCTCATCAAAAGAAAAAGTTCTTGAGGTATTGTAGGCAATACTACTGGGAGGAGCCCTATTTGTTTCGAGTGTATGCTGACAACATCATCCGGAGGTGCGTACCAGAGGAAGAAATCATGCCAATCCTCAAGGCAAGTTATGACTCACCAGTTAGAGGCCATTATGGAGGCAATAGGTCGGCGGCAAAGATTTTTGAATGTGGTTACTACTGGCCTTCCATCTATCATGATGCAAACCAATTTGCAAAATCTTGTGAGCAGTGTCGACTGCAAGGTTCATTCTCCAAAAGGCATGAAATGCCAATGCAATATATGATGGAGATAGAAATCTTTGATGTGTGGGGGATTGATTTCATGGGCCCATTTGTGAGTTCCTATGGGATGAAGTACATTTTGGTGGCCGTGGACTACATCTCAAAATGGGTTGAAGCCGTTGCCTTACCAAACAATGAGGCGAGGAGTGTGACCGCCTTTTTGAAGAAGAATATATTCACTCGGTTTGGCACTCCTAGAGTCATTCTTAGTGATGGTGGATCACACTTCTGCAACAAAGCATTTGCAAGGTTACTTGAGAAATATGGGGTGAAACACAAGGTGGCTACACCATACCATCCGCAGTCGAGTTATCAAGTGGAGGTGTCAAACCGAGAGATCAAGAGTATCCTAGCCAAGACTATGAATGCCAACAGGACTGACTGGTCTAGAAGATTAGATGATGCATTGTGGGCCTACCGTATGGCCTTCAAAACTCCTATTGGTACTTCTCCCTACCGGCTCATTTTTGGTAAGGCATGTCATCTACCAGTTGAGCTAGAGCACAAGGCCATGTGGGCACTGAAGAAACTCAACCTAGAATGGGCTGAAGATACGAACTTGAGGTTGATGCAACTAAATGAACTGGAGGAATTTCGATTCCATACCTATGAGAGCACAGCAGTATACAAGAAGCGGATGAAGTTTGTTCACGACAAAAATATCTTGAAAAGAGAGTTCAAGACGGGTGACCTAGACTTACTTTTCAACTCAAGATTGAAATTGTTTCCGGGCAAATTGAAATCAAAATGGTCGGGCCCCTTCAAAGTGGTGAGTGTATCCCCATACGGAGCGGTGGAATTGGAATCTACTGACGGATCTCGGACATTTTGAGTGAATGGCCAACGCATCAAACACTACTTGGGTGTTGATGGTGAAAAGAAAGTGATAGAGCAGCTGGCTCTAAAGGATGGTCCTTGCCCGTCCAAAGGTTGAAATTGGAGCAACCAGTCCCGTCATACCGCGATGTTAAATCAAGCGCTGCATGAGAGGCAACCCATGGGTGGTAACACCGTCTTTAATTTTTGAATTTTCTTTGTTCATTTGTTTCCTAAACATCTGTGAAGTGTAGGGAGCCCAAACAGTTGTGATATTTGGTGGATGTACCCCTGGGAAGATATGCTGCCGCATAATTGATTTGCGGTCCGCAAATCTACCGCACTCCTAATTAGAGAGTTCTCCAAATCAGAAGTTACAATGCGTCCATTCCGCGCTACGCATGTCAGTTATGCGACCGCAGATTGGATCGCACATTTGACTCAGAGAAAACTACAAAACGCGACAAAATGCGACCATTATGCGGTCCGCAGGTTAGGTCTGCGACCGCATAATGATCCGCAAAATGGCCTTCACAAATTTGTGAAAACCCCCCTAGGTAAGTTCCTAATATCCTACACTACAGAACAAAACAAAAAGAAGAGAAAAACAACAAAGAAAAGAAAAAGGAGAGAAAAACAAAAAAAAAAGAAAGAAAAAAAAAGGGCAAGATCGAACTTGCACAATAGGCGAAACACCCCATTCATCACTAGCATTCTTATCCTGCATCTAACATGGCTACCAAACGACTTGCACACAAGCCCCCTGCTGCTAAAAGACAACGAGTGGACCCGCTACGAGAAGCAAGTGCCCAACCAGAGGAAGCAGATACCCGACCTGCAGTTAACATACAAGCTGAGGCACGGAGAAAGCAGGCTACTGAGGGCATTTCATATCATCTCCGCTGGGGCATTGAGGGCTCAAGGGAGAAATATAAAGTTGGGCTTGAACGGAGAAAACTCCTCCCGGAGAAGCAATTGAGCCTCAATAGGCTTAAGGACAAGTACCTGCACATCCTTGCCAACATCAAGGGAAGAAAATGGATGGGATTCACTGAATCTCCAGCCAAATAAAATGAATCAATCATTCGGGAGTTCTATGCCAACTATGGAGCTTCCTGGACCAAGCATCACAAGAGGCAAAATATGTACCTCGACAAGGTGGATGTTCGGTGTATCTTAGTCAAATGCAGTGCAAAAGCCATAAACCGGATGTTGGTCCCAGACTGGGGCGAGGACACCTCCATAGAAGAGTACAAAGCCAAATTCGCTATCAGGGAGAGTGAAAGGAGCTGGATTGCCTCCGTCATCGCAACTGGAACCCCTGCATGGATACAACCAGAGAGAAAATTTTATAAGGAGAGCTTCTCAAGGAAAGGGAGATACTGGCTTGCATTTCTTGCATCTAGATTGATCCCAATGAATCATGAGACAGACATTGCCATTGAGAAGGCCCTCCTCATTGCTTGTATCATACAGGGCATTAAAGTGAATGTGGGAGAGATTATTTTTCAAGGATTGGGGAGAAGAGTAATGCAAGATGCCACTTCACTCCTGTTTCCGTCCTTGATCACTGCTTTGTGCCATGAGGCCCAAGTTCTTGTTGATCTTCTCCGGGATGCGACAGGTTAGGAACAAGGGATTATATACATCAACCACCTTGATGATTCGGTGATACCTCCTCCGGCAGTTGTTCAGGAGGACCTACTCTCTTCCCAGCCCCATATTGCTCATGATGATGTGGCACAGTCCTCCACTGCTTCCACCACTGATCATACTACTACAGCTATAGCTCAGACTTATCCAGCCAATCCGGCAGTCTCACAGCTTGGTCTCTTAGCCAAACATGGAAATTCCAAGGTCGACCAGCTTGTTAAGACATTGCCAAACTTAATCAAGCAGGCTCTCACTCCCATGCAGTCAGCTATAGCAGAGATTCAGCAAAAACATATGGCATATACTGAGCGACTGCAAGAGCTTGAATTGAGGGTGGAAAAGCTGGAAAGGGGAGAAGTGTCTGGTTTGCACGATCTCAAGACAGAGGTGGCTTCTATGAATGTCGAATTCCAAAAGATGAAAAATTTGGACTTCGACGTTTCATCCCTCTTTCCTGTGGTGGGTGACAAGGGTGCTGATGTGGTGCCTGATTTAGGCGTTGACTTAACCAACCTAATGGCCAACTCTGTCATTCCCACTCCTGGAGACTCACAGACCACAGCTCCTTTTAGCCGTATTGACTTTGCCTCTGATGAGGAAACTGAGGGAGAGAGTGAGAGTGATGACAAACAGGATAGCTCGGGGTTCTCCAGTGATGATACCCCTCAGCCTGTTGATTAGGGGAAGGCAACTGCTCCAGCTTCACCTTAGGAGGAAAATGATGTTGATGAGGATGAGCGCGCTCATTGAGGTTGCCTTGCAGAGATCGCTGATCGACAGAGAAGTCCCCACAGCTCCTGCAGCAGCTGAAGCATCTAGCAGCTCTCAGATGCCAGCTGAAGTCACAGCACCTCCACCATTAGTCCCAGTGCCAGTCTTGCCTCCTACACCAGAGCTTCCACCAGCAGTAGAGGTCGCACCCTCGACTGTGCCCACGCTAGTCCTCACAGCTACACAGGAGGGTGATCACCCCGGCACACAGCCAGCTGCCGACTCCCAGAGCACTTAGTGTGCCTCAGGAAGTCTTTACTCACACTCTGCACTTTCATTATCTGCATTAGGGACAATGCATCTTTCTAAGTTGGGGGTGGGGGTACTTTGGTGTTTGATATTGCTATTTTGTGCTTTTGTGTATCAAACTTGTACAACTTTGGTATATAAAGCAACGTATATATAATGTTTTGATACGTTGTGTGTTTTATGATTTGTTAGTCAATCAATTCCTCTTGGTTTTTCTTTGTCTCTTTTCCAAGAGTGTAATAGTAGAATCAGAACCTCGTGTGTAAATCAATGTGACCAGTTTAGTGAAACTGTTCAGTGTCAAGCATGTGTATTTGTACATAGCACATATCCTCCTATAGTCATATTTCTCGACTCGTCCCAATGATAGATAGATTGACGACTATCTTAAGGGAACTTGTCTCTATGACCAATCTTGTGAATTGAATGCTCATTTTGTGACGCTGTGGCTACCCATAAAATCTTTGAATTGTAAAGTAGTTGCTAGAAAGTGCTAAACAATGTGAATTAAGCAGTTCAAGTACGATGTGTGTACGTGAGTTTTCTACTTGTATATAGTTCTTTTGTCCACTTTTGTCATCTAGAACTTGCCTGGTTGGTCTTTCAATACTAATGATAGTATGTTTGGTTGGAGGAATGATCTTAGGCATTCTTTGTGTTAATTTTAAACACCTCTTTAGCCTTTCAAGCCTACCGTGGTGTAAATAATATCACTAGTACCCTCTTTGAGCCTTTAAACCTTTCTTTGGACAACTCATTACAAACCTTTCCCTTTTTTGAACCCATCCCTCCTTGAACATTGAAAATGAGGCTAAAAGCCAAAGTTGGGGGTGGTGTCAAAGTTTAGATAGGCAAGGTTATGTATTAAGTCTAAGACCACATGCCTCAAAGTGTGTATTAAAGTATTCAAGCTCCAAAAGAAAAAAAAATAAAAAACAAAACTTAGTCTATATATATATGAGTAAATATATACATTGTGGAGCCTTGAATAAAATTGGGAGAGGCATGCAAGGTGGTTCTATAATTGGGAACAAGATGCCAATGAGGCTGTGTGAGTTAAAGAAAATCAAAATGCAAAAAAATGAAACTTCTGAGTAGTGTTCAAGGAGGATGAAGTCACATGTACCCAAATGCTTACCCAACCTTCCCTAAACCTACAATACAAGCGTAAAAAGTCCTTATGGGACCTCCAACCGATCATTCTTGAAGAAGTGGCGAATTAAAATAAAGGTGGCACTTGAAGTTCCTTCTGAGAGTGAGTGTTCTTTTTGACTTGTCCTTGTAAATATTGTGAGTATGGGACATTATTTCTGGTGAGAGTGCATGAACTGCATAATTTACTTAAGTTGAGCCTTTAGAGTCTAACAAAAATGCATTCAGCTGAGGTTAACATTTAGTCACAATGTGAGACTCAAAGCTTGCATGATTGGTCTGTCTCTATGTGCATGCTCTTAGTCAGGGAGGAGTGGAGCGATTGTTTCAATAGATGCTTGAAGAACGGAAAATTAGCACTATCTTGTGTCATTATTGTGTTAAGTGTTGTGAATTAGTGTGGCGTAGGTGTGTTCTGCTTGCTTGAGGACAAGCAATAGTTTTAGTTGGGGGTGTTGATGTGCCGGAGAAATTCGGCACATTTACATAGTAATTGCTCTTTTATTGGCTTGTTTTATTGCAAAATGTAGTCCATACTTATGTGATGTTGTGGTTTTATAGATAAAGAGGAAGAAAAGACCAAGGACACAAAAATGGAAGCAAAAAGACAAGAAAAATGGCAAAGTTGTGCAAAACGGCTTATCTGCGGACCAACATGCGGTCGCATTTTGCATATGCGGGCCGCAGAATAGCAACCAAATCGCAGAGCTAAACTGAGAATGGAGCTAAAATGCACCACAAGAATGCGACGTATTCTGTGATCGCACAATTAATATGCGGTCTGCACTTCTACCGCAAAATAAACACGAAGGAAACGTAAGAGCTCTGCGGTCGCACAATCAATATGCGGAATGCAGAATGGTGATGCGATCAGCACATGAAAAGCTAGGGTTCCTATCCGTGACGTCGCCTCTCAAGATACGAACCGCAGACCTGTTATGCGACAGATTTGTGGTCGCATACCTGACCTGGAAGGGTAAACTTGACCGCTTTTTGTCAGATATTGGTCCCTCTATAAATAGCATTTTAGAATCTTGTGTAAGAGTATCTTGTTCAGACTTTATACTATAGACCAAGACTTTATTACTTCATCTTTTTGGAAGCTTTTGGTTGAAGAATCTTTCACTTTGTAAGCAATTATGACATTTATTACACCTTGTATTTTGTAGTTTAGCATGTGTGGCTAAACTTAAATACTAAGGTTGTGAACCCCAAATGGGTGTTATGTATATGGGTGTTTAACATTGAATATATGCATAATGGTTGGTTGATATTTCTTTACTTCTCATTCTTCATTTATTGTTGGTGGTTGCAAACACTAATTAAAGCCATTTAAGTCCTACCTTGCTTGGGAAAGTGGGTTAGATTTTGGAAGAATTAAAGAACAAAAACTCGAGGCCTTACACCTTGTTTAATAGAATCGCTTAGGGATAAGTGGGTTTTATTTGGCATTTATTGATTGTTATACATTGTGACTCTTAGACTTTTGGGAAAAAGCAAGAGAGGAAATACTACTCAAGTATTGGGAAATATTGGGTAGTTGCATAGAAATCAATTGCATATCAATAATCAACTATTATAAATATATCAAATTAACACCGATAGCATTATACTACATTTATGGGAACACAACCTTGGTTTAGTCAATTCTATAAATTACTACATCAAGCATTCTCATTAGTTAATATTCTTCAACAACCTTACCTCATACTACCACCCTTACACCATTTCTATGTTAATCCTAACGGAATAGATTCAAGATTCTAGTCGGGTAACACACTTTTTCAAGTGATCATTTCACACCTATTCCCTGTGGGATTCGACATATTTGACACCGACCGCCTTACACTAATTCTAAAAGTGTAATTTGAGCATATCAGTTAACTCATCAGGCTCAAGCCTATTTGAATTTGTTATTGGAAAATGAGGAGGAAGACATCTGTCATGGAGAGGCAATCCTCAAATACGTACTTTGACCTGACGGCTTACCCGTTCTATAAGAGAACGGTTCAACTGGTTAGGCGGTCTGGCGCTTTATTTAAAGCAGTGTGTGTCAACCAGGGTGATAAAAAAGAACCATACCCTGTTGACAGTGTCCATGTCCCTTAATCATCAGGCTACCCTCGGATTCTTCCCTCCAGATATTAATTAGAGGTGGGCGGGAAGGATAGAGCCCAACTTATTATATACGGATACGGATATTCCTTGTCATTCTAATCTTGATATAGTTCCAACATGCCTATTCTTTCACTCTCCTATTGTGTATAGTATATTATTTCCATCTTCCTACTAAGATGGATATTCTAACAACAAACTACCTAGCTTAGCTAATTGGCAGCTCCGCATCATAAACTGCATCAGAAAGGGCATCCGATCTCTCTTTTATGGGTTGTTTCCCTCGTATCTGACCGATCCGAGTTAGCCCTCCCAAGCGAACAAAGAGGTGGATCATATGATCTTGAAATAGGTCATCCCGGCTATCCCGATCTTTTATCTGTTCATTTCGTCAGGTATCTGAATCATACGATTCTGAGGATTCTGCTTTTGACATTCATTCTACAGGACCAAAACGAGGCCTTTCCTCGCTAGTTGAAATAAAAACCTCAACAACAGCCTTTATTGAACCCCTTCTTCCTATCCTTGCTACCTATGAAACGAGTCCTTCTTTCATTCACTAAAGAAGACGCAGCTGATAGATGGATGAATATACATTTGACGGCCAATTCTATGAAGAAAAATCTCGAGTTGGAGGCATCGCTGGAAAAAAAGCCAATTGATTCGGTTTTCTATAAATCAATGAGTGGACTTGAAATCATAGATCCATTTTGTGAGCCACGCGACTCAGACAAGAATCTTATATCTCACCCACCCAGTGCTGTTCTGATTGAATTTCAAAGATCTCACTCGCTGTCAAAGCACATTTTGTGAAGTGTTCTCCTGCCCCTGTCACCTGAGATAAAGTCAACTGGAAACCGTGATCGGAGTCATGGTTTGAAGATGACTATTTGAAGATTCATTTGACATAGAAGGGTGTCTTGGTTGCCGATACCGAGGTTGAATGAATCATTCCAACTGGAAATAGCAAAAGTGGAGTTTGGTACAGGTCGAAGTTGAAAGTAAGGAGGAATTCCACTTTGTAAAGGAAAAGGGCAGTTCAAAACGAAGGACCCAGTCTCAAGGGGAAAGCTTCCTTGTGTACAAGTGTCAAGTCCCGAGGGCTTGTGTCCGCCGAAAGCTTCCTTTTTTCTTTTTCGTCTTTACTTGCAATGAACCGAAATGTGAGAGGCAGGGCTCGATCTCAAGGTTTAATTTAATGTCACTAGTCAGTCCAACTGCAGGAGTGAGAGGCGAAAGTAAAGATTACGTGCAACCAGGTCTAACGTGTCAAAGGTGACCGTGTCGTCGTAAAGGGGAATATGTTGTTTTGCGCATCCAACAACTGAAATAGTTTGCGGAGAAGGGTTGAGTTGCGTAATAACGAATTCGTAGGTCAATAAATCATTGGATTTGAAATCGAACTCTCTACCTTGGGCGGATAGGTATTGAGACTTTCAATGGTCCGCTCTTCTCTCCTCGTGATCGAAGTTGACCCTACAAGTTGGGTATTCCTTCTTAAGAGGACACTAACCCTCCCGATCTTGCTAGCCGGGGGCTCAGTCTTTCCCCTTTCGGTCCCAGGGAATCGCTCTTATAGTAGGAGGTTTACTATATCCCCAACTTCTCTTTATTAAGAAAGTCGGTTATCTACTATAATTAGATTAAGATCGTGAAAACATAAGCTTGTAATATAGCTAGACTAAATTCAATAAATGGAGTCTGGTAATAACATTACGAAACTGAACCGATATGGCAGAAAGTAGATGCAACGGGTACATCTGTTCGGGTTTATTTATGTCCAATAAACTTCAAACAAAAGGAGATTTGGGTATCAGAGTTGAGTGGACAGGAGACGTGAGGATGGGGGGAAGAGTAAATACAAGACGAAAGTAAGAGTTCCGGCATCTTACTTTACTAGTTTCATTTCTGTATGATAGTCACCCCTTTCTCAGCAAAGCAGAGTGAGCAGCTTCTTTCTTTGCTACTGCTGCCATACCACAAAGAAGTCCAATAGCTGCGCTTACTTCTTCCTTCAACCCTGAAAAGAGCATATGCATCCCGGGATTCTCTCAATCTCAGAAGTGGATTGCCCTGCAAGGGTACTTGAGTACGACTACGGCTATGAAAAGCTTATCGAAAGAGGAGGAAAGAGCATAAACTCGACTATAAAAGTTTCTATTGCCTCCCTCTCTCCGCCCTATAACTGAAAAAAAGGAGCACAGAGAAAAGCCAACCTGATTTTTTTTATTTGTTTGACGAGGGAAGACCTTAATTATTGAATTAATTAAATTACACCTATATCGCAAAAAAGAGTTGCTCTAGCTTTAGCGCGCACCCTTTCTCCTATGAGGAAAGTGACTCTTTCCGATTCATGTCTGGCCCTTCCTGGATCTGGATCACAGTATACCGGCGACTTTGTCCTTGAATTCATTCTATTTCATAATCCACTGATCCGTGGAAGATACAAAGGAAGAGAAGATAGACTTACGGCCGGCAGGCGGGTCTAGAATAGATTCCCCAACGGGTCCTGACTTTTCAACAACAGAGGCAAAAACTTACTTTTTCAAGTCAAAGTCAAAGTCGGGTAGACTAAGATGGAGTTTATTTTACAGTTGTTCCAGGAATATGGGTATAGAGTGAATTCTATTCACTCTTTATGAATTTCTGTGGACTCCTTATATCATAAAGAAAAAAGTAAGTATGGTGCCCCGGTAGACGCGCAGACGAAGTGAGTTTCCGCTGACCCCACTCACCATCTGCGAAAGATTGAGGACTATGATGGTACGGTGCTATCCTTGTACTTTGTTTGTTGCACATGGCCTAATTTACATTTGCCCCATTTTCTCGCTCTTTTGGTGGTTTGTCAATTTGAATCTTTTTTCTTTATGCTACCGAAAGACGGAAAGGGGAACCGACTCGTTCCTTCCTTGCGGAGGACGAATCAAGGCCTGAAGTTGGTTCGTCGAGCAAGAGGAGAGAAGGATCAACAAGGATTTCATACCCTATTCTAGTTCTTTTTCTCTCTCCCCTAGATATACCTTTAATAAGTCCTCCACCTATTCCTCGTGTGACGACATCTTTGATTGTGAAATTCAGGAATGAACAGTTGCAACAATCATGTTCAATTTCTTTTGACAGTTTTAGATTGTGGTGCTTTGTAATCAAGGGCGAGAAGGAAGTTCATTGAAAGGTAGCCTACATACCTTTCTAGGCCTAATTCTTTAATAATCACTTCAGCCCTTTCATACTTCTAACGTCGACTCATCTTGCTTTGAAGTCTTAAGAATGCAGCAAAAACTAAGGTTTCCTCTACAGTCTATTTTGGAGAAAGCACATCATCTTGTGTCACGAAACCCACCTAGCACAACATTGCTCAATTCGGTATGGAAGTTAATACAAAATCATGTACATTGAAAGAAAGACTTTTATATATTCTTGGTTTTAAGGCAATAGAAAGATAGAAGGAAAAAAGAATTATTGATGGATAGGTAATAAACCTCCTATTGATAGCTGTATTATATGGGATGTCATTGTATGTGACAGTTCCTCTGACATTTTCTTGCAATCTTCCTCCCAATATCTTTAACAAGGTTGTTTTCCCACTGCCAGAAGGCCCCATTAAGGCAAGAATTTCACCCTTCCTGTTATACCCTTGAGTATCTGCTTGTAATTGTCATGCTCAAACTGGGAAGCTACCTTTGATACAACTGCCTTGACAGGATTGTTGGAGGAAGCTTGGCTAATCTTCACCTTGTACTCGACATCCGTGAACTGCATTCAAAGACCATTTAAATGGCTGAAGCCAAAACTCTAAAACATATATCAACAATTTGATTCTTTGAAACATTTCTGAGAAATAAAAGATTTGTTAGAGAAAAAAAATACTTTGAGAAATATGGGGAGGGGTGGATCTTTATCAGCAATTAATGTATCATCCTCTACCTCTATATCAATTTCGGAGCTTCTATTTCTGAGGTAAGCTTGAGACATGAACTCTATGTTATGGCCAAAGCCATTGCTTCCAGCAATCTGCATGGAGCCAACAGCTGGAGAGGACAATGACAAATCCTCAATTTCATCTTGTCTAAGATGCTCCATTGTGTCATGAACTGCAAGTTAAGCCTTGCTTTATCCTGTTTAATGGTGCTAGAAAAAGTTCATTGTTATATATGGTGGATAAGATAGACATAACCAAAACTCTGCCTAAATCTTGAAATTGTTGAGCAACAGGCTTTCTATTGGAAACTATAGACTCTTTGTAATTGTGAATTTCTAGTTATCACACGCACTTGGTGCGCTTGACTTTCTTCAAAATTCTTTTTTAACCAAGTGTTCAAATGACACTGTTTGGGGTATTCTAACTCAGCAACGACGTACTAGCTAGTAATACATAATTAACTAAATCAAAGTGTTCTCTCTATGATATCTAAGTTTTTTAGATGAGATGGTTCACATAATTCACCATAGTAAAGCAGGCAGAGGTCCAGGATTCGAGTCTTGTCGCCACTTATTAACAGTGCAGGTAGGAGATCCAGCTAACGAAAAGGCTAGGCTGCAGCTATTCAAGCATCTCAAAGTGTATCTATAACGATTGCTATTTCATATCGGAGCTTCTGCTAAATGAAGTGGTGATCCCTAGCTTGAGACTCAAACTCCGGAAGACGACCTGCCAACAGACATTGTGGGAGAATACTCTTCACCATCATCAGAAAATGTTGCTTAGCGGCAACCTTGAAATAGGGTCAAGTTTGACTGCATCAAGCTCTAAAGCCGGGTATTCTATATCAGCTCGAAGCCTTATAGCTAGATCAAAGACTGCCGTAAGTTGCATCTTGAGGCTTAAGAACTGGGTCCTTTAGCCACTGGATTGGTGCGCAAGCAAAAGAAGAACAAAAAAGAGGGGCCTTTGGCTTACTAAGAAGCATATAAACGACATACTAAGCATAAGCGCGTAGACGAAGGGAGAGGGGCGTTCAGCCACTTGACTGTAAGGAGAGGGGTTGTTGCTACAGTTTCGCTGCTTGCATTGCAATTCTCACACGGTTTTAGGGCGGATAAGAGGTACTTTTCAGCATAAGAGCACGGTAGTCATGCCTCCCATCTCATTCTATGGTCACGTATTTGTCCTATCTGTTCTAGTTCTCGCTCATGGATGCTTCTGTTCGCGCTTAGTCGATTTTCAAGGAAAGATGCAAGAAGACTCTATAGGCGCAGGAGTGAAGTGATCCCCACCCGGGAATCACGTACGGAGCTATCCTTCTTCTCTAAAAGTAAGGGACTAGGGCTCTCAAGTCAGCCTTTCTCTAAGGCTAAATAGCTAAATATCCCTGCTCACAATTATGTCTTGAACCTCTTCTTTACTTTATTATTCTCTTGAATAAAGAGTGAAGTGATTCCAGGGCTGGGATCACGAACGGGGATCTAAATAGAAAGAAGGCCAAGGAAAGAGATAAATCACATCTTTGCCAAATGCCAATCCTCCTGGTTTGAAAGAGAAAAAGAGTGGAGTTTCGAGAACGGGAATCACATATTTTCTCATTTCTTTTTCGTAGTAAGAAGACATTAAGACGCACCCACTACACACCACACACTCAGACGACTAGCGTGGTCCTTCCCCCATCGAAGAGCCACGTATCCAGGGTTGACCACATCATCATAGTTT
Source organism: Nicotiana noctiflora (assembly GCA_032618575.1). NCBI lineage: Eukaryota > Viridiplantae > Streptophyta > Magnoliopsida > Solanales > Solanaceae > Nicotiana > Nicotiana noctiflora. The sequence continues at coordinate 3,733 of JASVEL010012108.1, read as the reverse complement.
TATCAAGGTGTGGCAACGGTCTCAATTTGGTCATTGTTTAGTATGCCCAAGCTTGACTATAGGTGTGGATATTTTGAGTCCATCAGAACGCAACTCTCTTGTGAGTTGGAAGCCAAGACAAAGGGATTCCACTTCATAGGTATCGTTCAAGTCACGTGAAGGCTCACTCAGAACATATACCAAGCTTTTATTAATAAGAAAGGAAGAGAACAAAGAGGAGTACTCCACTCTGAAAGAGAATGAACGAAAAGAGCAGGCGGCATCTCTCGTCGTCTTCACGAAATTTATTCATCTGAATGAGCTAAAAATAGAGCCGAACTCTCTTTGTTTCAGGATCGGAAAGGTTGGCCGATCAGGATCAAAGATGACTGCCTAGTGGCGACGAGCCCACTAGGAAGACCCGCCTATCAGAAAAAAAGATAGAACGAAGGATGAATTTCTCTCAAAATTTATCAATTTGGTTGGAGAGGCCAGACAAGCATTGCGGTTAGACAAGGCATTCCTTCTATCTCTCAATGCTTTGGCGACCTCGAAACTATTAGTTGTAGACTTCTTGATCATAGCCAGGGTCAGCTTTAGGCTAGCAAGTAGCGAACCTGAGACCAAAGGTAGGCTACTATGCAAGAAAGCCTAATTTAAGTAGGACGGAAGGTAGAGCGTGGAGCATTTTTCTATTAGGTACTTCTTTTTGGCTAAGTCTTTTCTTTTTCCGGCTAGCTCTAGCCCTAGTAAAGGTCCGAGTTGACTAGACTATAAAGGCCAGCATCCAAGAACCTGCCAGACCGCTGATCTCACTTAAGCACTCCATGTCACAAATAACAATAAGAAGGGGCAGGGTCAACGATCACTCACGTCATGGGCAGCAGATCTGACGAGCTCAACTTCCACGGAAAAAAAGGCCAGACCTCAACCTCATATTCGAAGCCTGATGGTAGAGATTCCCCTGATCTTGTTCTTGGTGGTACGGCTCCAAGGGCTAGGCCTTTCCTCTGCAAGCCTATTAAGTTAAGTAAGCCATGTCAGTACTTAAGTTGGCCTTCACTGGCTAGACCTCCGGGAGGACGCCAGTCTTTTTCTCTTCTATGTTTATTGTATTTTTGACAGAAAGGCAGGAATGCCAAGGACTTCCCCCCCTTCCTCTTCCCTGAACAGGAGGATTGTCCATCCCTTGTATATTCATCGGGCTTTGGCACGCTCTCTCTCTGGGGCCGGAATACAAGGACCTCAGGTTAGAAGGCAGATTGTCCTTTCTCCAGTCAATCGTTCTTCTTTGAAGGCTAGAAGAATCCTCAGGTCATTGAGGATGGTCAAAGCAACGGAGTTTTCCGAGGGGAGCAGAGAATTCCACTCCTTGATTAGGAGGTTACAACATTTATTATGAATAAGCCGTGAATATGAATAGTCAGGAGCGAGGTTACGAGCTGGCAGAGACAGAAAATCTGGGCACTGGTGACTAGTTGAAGGTGTGCTCATTCCCCGAGAAAGGAAAGAAAGAAGAGGATTCTTGGGTAGTATATCAGCAGGTTCATCGCACAGCTCACTCCCTTTTGCGAGCCCATTTTCAAGCTCTTGAGGAAGAAGAAAAGGAGTAGAACGATGCCCTAGACTGACTATGCAGAGTGCTTTCGAGAAGATTAAGACCTATCTTTTTGATTCTCCGGTCTTGGTACTTTTTTTATTCAGGGAAGACCCCTCTTGTTGTACGTCTCGGTCACGGAAAACTCTATGAGATGCATCTTAGGCCAGCATGATGAAAGGCGAAGAAAAGGAAAGATTACTACTTGAGAAAGAAGCTGACGGACTACGAGTCGTCATATTCAACCTTGGAAAAGACGTGCCTCGCCTTGGTGTGGGCTAGGCAGAGGCTCCGACATTACCCTCAAGGCCTATTCCCTTCTCCTGTTGGCAAGGATGGATCCAAATATCTCTTTGAAAAGTCGGCACTCACTTGCCATCCACACTCAAACCTGTCCAACAAATAAAAAGGCTGCCAAAGATGATATAAATGAAAGGTTGCCAAAGATGATATGAATGGCATTTCCACCGATTGAGGAGAAAGAGCCAGCCGTAGTCCCACTAATCTAATGTAATAAAGGCCAATGGAACATGCTTATACTCGGTCAGGAGGGAATTAGGCTCTCTCATTGCATCTTTCATTCCATCTCCGCTCCTCTTCATCAAGTTCTACAAGACTTGAAGATATGTGCCTAAGGAAAGCGATTGAGCAAATAAGGTTCACAATGCAATTGAGCTAAAGTGGGCAAACAAATCCCACTTTCACAAACTATGCTTGATCACAGGGGACTTTTACTATGGATACATGACCCTTTAGACTTGATATTAATGAACCAAAGTTGTACAACCTTGTTTAGTTACTTTCAACAATCTCTTATCTTCTATTAGCATTAGCTGGCAGAAGCACTACAGACTGAGAATAGAATAATGTTGCATTGAGATGCTGGCTCTTGACCAGATGGAGTAGTTAAATAGAAATATATTCCTCGCCCTAGAAATAGCCCACTCTAAAAAGAAGCAGTCAGTTGCCCAAGGATGGGTTCATTTGGTAGATTAGTCCTATGGATGGGTCGCCATATGTTCTCTTTTTGGGATTGCTCGGTTATCAGTCGAGGAGACTATCCCTTTCTTATGTGATTATGTGCTTTTCGGTTTACATAAGTATTCACTTTCGGGAGAAGTTGGGGGAAAAGTGCATTTCCATCGCGAAAGATTCAATCCAGCCACAGGTTCCCCTACGGCTACCTTGTTTCGACTTTAACCCAGTCGAAGACCCCTTCCTTCGTAGATCTCCGGATTTCACCCCGACCCAAGAATTTTTTGAATATCGGGAGACTCGCGCCCACGTGCTCTAAGATCGAGTTTTACTTGCTCAATGAACTCGATCTCTTTTATGTCTTTCTCTACCGGGCCCCATTCGGGGTTTTTGTCTAGTTCATAATAACTGGCGGGTTTCATTAATGAAAAAAAAAGCGGAGGCCCGCCATCTGCTAGCATTGTGGTTTTCCATCGAGTCTTTATCAATCGCCCACCCTTTCTTTGAACCTTGTCAATGATCGAACTTAAGGTTATGAACTGAGTGCCATTTGATGAGTAACTGAGAACAAATGAGAGGGATATGGAACGAATGAAGTAATGAAAGAAGAAGTGATATCTAAAATATATTTTATACGAAGGAATCAGTGACTGTGAGACACTCCTCCCAAATTTCTAGAAAATGCAGAAACTGGGGTGAGTCTTTATTAATCAGCGCCACAAAAAGCTCCTCATAGTGGATGTAGTCAATCTCCAGGATGAATGTCTCTACAACATTCTTGACGTCCTCCACTTGTGGGGAGTAGTCCAGTGACCGCAACATGTGTGTCGCGCACCGGACCAGCCGGTTTTGCTGGAGAACAAACTGGTCTACCACCCTTTGTTCCACCACTGCTAGACTCCCAACCCCAGGAACTAATGGTCGATATGGTTCCTCTGGCGGTTCCTCGTGGGGAAGGTTCAAATCGGGAATTCTGGGCTCCGGCAGGGGTGTCACAGAATTCCCCAATCCCAGAGTCAAATCCATGGGTTCCCTCCTAACAAAAGTCACTATGGTATTTCCTACTATATGTATGGCGCTAGCTAAGCTTTTAAATACTGTAGCTCCCCAAAAGCTCATCTGACCCCAAGGTACTACATATCCTATAAAAGCTGTCACAATCATTAAGATGAACCCTACAAC
>JASVEL010012107.1:0-32055 GCA_032618575.1 Nicotiana noctiflora | reverse complement strand
TTGTGAAGCCCAAGGGTTGACCCGCTCGGGGAGATGTTTTGCCCCTGCGGAATTGAGGAAGACCACTCCGGCAGTATTGAAAAAGCCGGTCACTGATGAAGAAGCGGAAGAATTCTTGAAAAAGATGAAGCTGCATGACTACTCTGTCTTAGAGCAGTTGAAGAAGACTCCGGCGCAAATATCATTGCTATCCTTGCTGATACATTCTGAAGAACATCGGCAAGCATTGATGAAAGTCCTGAATGAGGCACATGTACCGGATAAAATCTCGGTGAGCCATTTGGAGAAGATCACCAATAGGATCTTCGAAGCAAATCGGATCACCTTCACCGATGACGAGTTGCCTGGAGGAAGGCACTGAGCATAACAGGGCTTTATATCTTACGGTGAAGTGTGAAGAGGCGGTGGTTACCAAAGTCTTGGTCGATAATGGGTCCAGTGCTAACATTTGTCCTCTCTCTACACTGGGCAAATTGAAGGTAGACATCGGCAGGGTACGCGAGAACAGGGTATGTGTCCGAGGGTTCGACGGAGGAGGTAAAGCGTCGGTTGGTGACATAGTGCTAGTCTTGACAATCGGGCCAGTGGAGTTCACCATGGAATTCCAGGTGCTGGACATGGTGGTGTCATATAACCTCCTAATAGGGCGACCATGGATTCACGCCGCAAGAGCAGTTCCGTCCAGCTTGCACCAACTCGTCAAGTTCGAGTGGGACCAACAGGAGATCGTCGTCCATGGAGAGAACGATCCACAATCGGGCACCATCATTCCCTTTGTTGAAACAGAAGAAGATGTTGGGCCGTGGGTATATCAGGTCTGCGATGTGGTGTCCGCCCACCGAGTTCCGGAAGGGGAATGTATTCCCGGCGACAGAACAATTACTGCGGATGTCATGGTGGCGCATGAAATGTTGCGACATGGTTTCGTACCCGGTAAAGGGCTAGGTGCATCTCCGCAAGGAATTATACAACCGGTATCAGTGGTCGAAAACTTGGGAACCTTCGGCTTGGGATTCCAGCCAACCTCGGAGGACATCCGGCGAGCAAAGAGGAGCAAGCAGAAAACATGGGTGCTCCCAAAGCCTGTTCCACGCCTTTCCCAATCTTTTGTCGGGTCCGGAGCAAGAGGACATCCAGCGCCAAAGATTCCCGGTCCTACGGTCAGGCCAGACGAAGAGTTCTTCAGGAAGTTCGAAAACCTATTCACAGATGTATGTATGCTCGAAGATGGTGAAGGATCCAATCATGCCGAGATACAATTTGTGGGACCAAAGGCAAAACTGAATAACTGGAAGGCTACTCCTCTCCCTGTCCGGAAGGAGTCTTGGTAGTTTGCCTTGGATTGTTTTTCTTTCGAAATTTTGTATTGGGGGCTTGTCCCCGGAGTAAAATCCCTTTGTTTTTAGTTCATTTTTGATTTAAGTTTGCAGTTTGTTTTCCCTTTGTACAATTCCCATTAATGAAATGTGGTTCCTTCGCGTCTAATTTTGTTTATCTTTTTCCTTCTTTTTACTTTTCTGAACAGCCTTCTTGCAACTGATCTTAATGATATGGCGTGCTTAAAGATTAATCAACCCAGTCTAGAAAGTCAATCGGGTTTGGAAATAATAACACATGAAATAAGAAGTGACGAGAGTGAGTCAGAGTACGGCGATGATAAAGCCGTAGAGGAAATCGGTGAAGAATTAAGTCACTTCGAGGAAAAACCCAAACCGAACTTAAATGATACTGAGGCCGTTAATCTAGGGAATGCTGATGACGTCAAAGAAACCCGGATAAGTGTCCATATTGAACCCAATCTGAGAGGAGAACTGATCAAAACACTCATGGAGTTTAAAGACATTTTCGCATGGTCGTACGACGACATGCCGGGACTCAGCACTGATCTAGTGGTTCATAGATTACCCACCGATCCGGCATATCCTCCCGTCAAGCAAAAACTGCGAAAATTCAAGACGGAGATGAGTGTGAAGATCAAGGAGGAGGTAACCAAGCAGTTGCAGGCGAAAGTCATTCGTGTCACTCGATACCCGGAATGGTTGGCTAACGTAGTACCGGTGCCAAAGAAAGACGGAAAGATCAGGGTATGCGTGGACTATCGCAATCTCAACAAGGCAAGTCCTAAGGATAATTTCCCACTTCCCAATATCCATATCCTGATTGATAATTGCGCCGGACGCGAAATTGGATCCTTTGTGGACTGTTATGCGGGATATCATCAGATTTTGATGGATGAAGAGGACGCAGAAAAGACGGCTTTTATCACACCGTGGGGGACTTATTGCTACCGAGTGATGCCGTTTGGTTTGAAGAATGCAGGAGCAACATATATGAGGGCGATGACTACGGTATTCCATGACATGATACACAAGGAAATTGAGGTATACGTGGATGATGTGATCATAAAATCTAGGCGTCAAGAAGACCATGTTGCTGACCTCAGGAAGTTCTTTCAAAGACTCCGAAGGTACGACATCAAGCTTAATCCGGCCAAATGCGCATTCGGAGTTCCGTCAGGAAAGTTGCTAGGATTCATCGTCAGCCGACGGGGCATTGAGCTGGACCCATCCAAAATCAAGTCCATTCAGGAGTTAGCCCCGCCGAAGAATAAAACAGAGGTAATGAGTCTGTTGGGAAGGTTGAATTACATCGGTAGGTTTATTGCCCAGCTTACGGCAACCTGTGAACCCATATTCCGCCTATTGAAGAAAGACGCTGCGATAGAATGGACGGCAGAATGTCGAGAAGCGTTTGACCGGATCAAAGGGTATCTGTCGAATCCACCCGTACTAGTTCCGCCTGAGCAAGGTAGACCCCTGATTCTTTATCTGACGGTCTTGGAGAATTCATTTGGCTGCGTACTGGGGCAGCATGATCTTACCGGCAGGAAGGAACGGGCCATTTACTACCTCAGTAAGAAGTTCACAGTCCACGAGGTCAAGTACACTCATCTAGAAAAGACATGTTGCGCCCTGACTTGGGTAGCCCAAAAGCTGAAACACTACTTGTCTTCTTACACCACGTACCTCATTTCGCGGTTGGATCCGTTGAAGTATATTTTCCAGAAACCCATGCCTACAGGGAGGTTAGCAAAGTGGCAAATATTACTTACGGAATTCGACATCATATACGTGACGAGGACGGCTATGAAAGCTCAAGCCCTGGCCGATCACTTAGCCGAAAATCCCGTTGATGACGAATACGAACCTTTGAGGACGTATTTTCCAGATGAGGAAGTATTGCAGATTGAGGGGTTAGAACCAACCAAGGATCCAGGATGGAAGCTCTTCTTCGATGGAGCGGCAAACGCAAAAGGAGTCGGAGTAGGGGCTGTGCTTATATCTGAAACAGGACATCATTATCCTGTTACTGCTCAACTGCGTTTTCACTGTACCAATAACATGGCCGAGTACGAGGCATGTATCTTGGGGTTGCGATTAGCGGTGGACATGGATGTACAGGACGTCTTGGTCTTGGGGGACTCGGACCTTCTAGTACATCAGATTCAGGGAGAATGGGAAACCAGAGATTTAAAGCTTATCCCATATCATCAGTGTTTGCATGATTTGACCAAACGCTTTCGATCGGTAGAATTCAAGCACATCCCAAGGATGCATAATGAGGTTGCCGACGCGTTGGCTACTTTAGCGTCAATGCTACATCACCCGGACAAGGTTCGTGTCGATCCGTTACATATCCATGTCCGGAATCAACATGCTTATTGTAATGTGATAGAGGAAGAGGTGGATGGTGAGCCATGGTTTCATGATGTCAGGGAATACCTCAGGTTAGGAGTATACCCAGAGCAAGCAGCTGGAGATCAAAAGCGAGCTATTCGGCGGTTGGCGAACGGATTTTTCCTTAGTGGAGGGGTGCTGTACAAAAGAACCCCGGATTTGGGATTGTTGAGATGTATAGACGCAAGTCAAGCCACAACAGTGATGACAGATATACACTCGGGAGTTTGTGGACCACACATGAGCGGATACGTATTGGCAAAGAAGATTCTTCGAGCAGGATATTATTGGCTCACTATGGAGCGGGATTGTATAAGTTTCGTGCGAAGATGTCATCAGTGTCAGATACACGGAGATTTGATTCATTCTCCGCCGACTGAATTGCATACAATGTCGGCACCATGGCCGTTTGTCGCATGGGGTATGGATGTTATTGGACCTATTGAGCCTGCGGCTTCCAATGGTCACAGGTTCATTCTGGTAACGATTGATTATTTCACCAAGTGGGTGGAGGCCAAAACATTCAAATCAGTGACCAAGAAGGCGGTGGTGGACTTCGTACACGCCCACATCATTTGTAGGTTCGGAATTCCGAAGATGATCATTACAGATAATGGTGCAAATCTTAACAGTGGATTGATGAAAGAGGTATGTCAACAGTTCAAGATTACACACCGAAATTCCACACCGTATCGCCCAAAAGCAAATGGTGCGGTCGAGGCAACAAACAAGAACATAAAGAAGATATTGAGGAAAATGGTAGAAGGATCTAGGCAATGGCATGAAAAGCTACCATTCGCGCTGTTGGGTTATCGCACTACCGTCCGGACTTCGGTGGGTGCAACTCCTTACTTGTTGGTATACGGGACTGAAGCAGTAATACCCGCAGAAGTTGAGATTCCATCCCTCCGAATCGTCGCTGAAGCTGAGATTGATGACGACGAGTGGGTCAAAACCCGATTAGAGCAACTGAGCTTGATCGATGAAAAGAGATTGACAGCAGTATGTCACGGCCAATTGTATCAAAGGAGAATGGCGAGAGCATACAACAAGAAGGTACGTCCCGGGAGATTTGAAGTGGGACAGCATGTGCTGAAGAGGGTTCTACCCCATCAGGCCGAAGCGAAAGGCAAGTTCGCTCCAAATTGGCAGGGACCTTTTGTGGTGACTAGAGTATTATCCAACGGCGCTCTATGTCTGACTGATGTCGAGGGAAGATGCACCGATATGGCTATCAATTCTGATGCGGTTAAGAGATATTATGTGTAATTCTTTAATGCATTTGTCAACGTTTGGTTTCGTTTGTGTGTACTTGGCATTTTTCGGAGAATGAAATGACAGAGGCAATTTTTCTACTACCCAAACACTTTAACCTTTGTTTCCCCATTTGAGCCTTAATCGTTCTTTCATATACCCTCTTTCGGAATCATCAAGGAAGATGTGTAACAGAATAGAAAAGAAACAAAGAAGTAACACAAGAAAAGTGAACTACGTTCGACCTGATTCCTCAAGAAGGATACGTAGGCGCCACACGGCTCGGTCATAATAAAATAAAAATCAAAAATCCCCCAAGCAACAAAACTGGGGCAGAAGTCATTGTTTCGTTGGAAAGATAGTGTGGATTCCGAAAGTTGTAATAAGCTAACCGTTGAGGCTAAACCCCTTCTTCAGCCTCACGCGCAGAAACCATATTAAGAACCAAAAAGACCTCTCGATCGGTATTTGAGAAGTGCCAAGTCATGTGAGTGAAAGCCAAGAGTGACATCCCGACCCTCGATTGAATTCAGGATGCACAAGCCGAAAGGGGATAACGCTCTAGAGGGAATCTCAGGGGTGATACCCCGCCGCAAGGAAAGGAAGCATAAATGAGAGAGTCTTAACGGTGAAAACCCTCGCGGGCACCTTAAGGCGAAGGAAGTTGAGAGAAGTAAAATGAGAGAGTCTTACGGTGAAAACCTTTTACGGGCACCTTAAGGCGACGGGAGATAGAGAGAAATGAGAGAACCTCATTAGTGAAAACCCTTTGAAGGGCACTGTGAGGTGACAGGACGAGATAGTTGCAAGATGTCTGCATGAGACAAGGTTTGAACATCCGTTTACCTCTAGCGGGACGCGGTATCAGAAAGTGATTGACACGAATAGACTGGGTAGTTTAATCTCAAAGGCGCGGCGTAACATTGGATCAGGCACACCTTCAGATAAGTTTTCCTATTTTTGAGTTCAGAAAAGTTTTTCTCTTCTTTTGTCATTTGCGGTCAGTATTCTTTTCTTTTCTTTCATTCTCGAAAATTGATTTTTCAAAGCTTACTACCAAGTCTCCCAAAGCAGTATATTGAAAGTGAATAGGCATGGAACAAGGCAATGAGACAGAAGTCGTTACGATAGTGAGATTGGGATGACAGGCTGAGTGGAAGGTTCGCAGGAATTATGGAGTATGATGGACACATGTGGCATGTCCGAAAGATGATTTCACGCAACAGATCACCGGCTAAAAAGAGTCGGACCAAACCAAAGAGTGGAATAAAAGGAAAGATGAGAGTTCGTCCGTGGAAAAAGCATCGTCCCAAGCAAGCATCGACGTCGTCCGCAAAGTTCGAGAGAGGCCAAGCAGATGAAAGAGAATGGCCCCAACAAGAGTGGCACGACCACTCGCGGCTTTTTGAAAGAAACTAACAATTTTTCTTTGATTTAAAGCAGGAAAAGAGGGTCCGACGGCAGAAAAGCATACCGTCCAGAAGTTTATCACACTGGGGCAGAAAATTTTCTCCTGTTGCGAAAATTTTCCGGAAAGCAAGACTCAGAGGATAAGTGTAGAAAGCAACACAAGATGGGGTGATCTTTGAGCCGGGTATCATCCCCAACAGTTATTGGAAAAAGAAAAAATGGCTTCGAGATTCCCCCAGCAGTATTACATCCTATAATTTGATCAAGGAAACAAAAGCGTGAGTCCCAGAAGAGGTAGGGGAAGAAGGAAGAGAATGAGGGGTGAAGGAAACAAAGAATACTTCCTCAGCAGCATCACCACCAGCAGGCGAGTAAACAGTTCCAAAAAATATCCCCAGCAGCCAGAAGAAAAGTAACACGACCTAAGGGAAAGCAATTCCAAGACAGGATAATTCGGAAGAGAAGGTGGTCCGAGAGGTAATGCGGGAACAAGGATAGGGTACAAGAGGCAAAGGAAGGTAATCAAGATAGGATGAAATCAGTTGAAGTAGTAGTTGAAGTCAGGGAGCCCGCCTGGAGAATGGAGTGGCGATTTAATTTTGAAGTAGTAGTTGAAGTCAGGGAGCCCGCCTGGAGAATGGAGTGGCGATTTAATATTGAAGTTGTAGTTGAAGTCGGGGAGCCCGCCTGAAGAATGGAGTGGCGATTTAATTTTGAAGTAGTAGTTGAAGTCAGGAAGCCCGCCCGGAGAATGGAGTGGCGATTTAATTTTGAAGTAGTAGTTGAAGTCGGGAGCCCGCCCGGAGAATGGAGTGGCGATTTAATATTGAAGTTGTAGTTGAGGTCAGGGAGCCCGCCGAAGAATGGAGTGGCGATTTAATTTTGAAGTAGTAGTTGAAGTCGAGCTCCGCCGGAGAATGGAGTGGCGATTTAATTTTGAAGTAGTAGTCGAAGTCGTGGAGCCCGCCTGGAGAATGGAGTGGCGATTTAATATTGAAGTTGTAGTTGAAGTCGGGAGCCCGCCCGAAGAATGGAGTGGCGATTTTATTTTAAAGCGGTAGTTGAAGTCGGAAGCCCGCCCGGAGAATGGAGTGGCGACTTAATTTTGAAGTAGTAGTCGAAGTCGGAAGCCCGCCCGGAGAACGGAGCTGGCGATTTAATTTTGAAGTAGTAGTTGAAGTCGGGGAGCCCGCCCGGAGAATGGAGTGGCGATTTAATATTGAAGTTGTAGTTGAAGTCGGGGAGCCCGCCTGAAGAATAGAGTGGCGATTTAATTTTGAAGTAGTAGTTGAAGTCGGAAGCCCGCCGGAGAATGGAGTGGCGATTTAATTTTGAAGTAGTAGTTGAAGTCGGGAGCCCATGGAGAATGGAGTGGCGATTTAATATTGAAGTTGTAGTCGAAGTCAGCCCGCCCGAAGAATGGAGTGGCGATTTAATTTTGAAGTAGTAGTTGAAGTCGAAGCCCGGAGAATGGAGTGGCGATTTAATTTTGAGAGTAGTTGAAGTCGGAGCCCGCCGGAGAATGGAGTGGCGATTTAATATTGAAGTTGTAGTTGAAGTCGGGAAGCCCGCCTGGAGAATGGAGTGGCGATTTAATTTTGAAGTAGTAGTTGAAGTCGGGAGCCCGCCTGGAGAATGGAGTGGCGATTTAATATTGAAGTTGTAGTTGAAGTCGGGGAGCCCGCCCGAAGAATGGAGTGGCGATTTAATTTTGAAGTAGTAGTTGAAGTCGGGAAGCCCGCCCGGAGAATGGAGTGGCGATTTAATTTTGAAGTAGTAGTTGAAGTCGGGAGCCCGCCCGGAGAATGGAGTGGCGATTTAATATTGAAGTTGTAGTTGAAGTCGGGAGCCCGCCCGAAGAATGGAGTGGCGATTTTATTTTAAAGCGGTAGTTGAAGTCAGGGAGCCCGACCGGAGAATGGAGTGGCGATTTAATTTTGAAGTAGTAGTTGAAGTCGGAAGCCCGCCCGGAGAATGGAGTGGCGATTTAATTTTGAAGTAGTAGTTGAAGTCGGGGAGCCCACCTGGAGAATGGAGTGGCGATTTAATATTGAAGTTGTAGTTGAAGTCGGGGAGCCCGCCTGGAGAATGGAGTGGCGATTTTATTTTGAAGCGATAGTTGAAGTCAGGGAAGCCCGCTCGGAGAATGGAGTGGCGATTTAATTTTGAGGTAGTAGTTGAAGTCGGGGAGCCCGCCTGGAGAATGGAGTGGCGATTTAATTTTGAGTTAGTAGTTGAAGTCAGGGGAGCCCGCCCGGAGAATGGAGTGGCGATTTAATTTTGAAGTAGTAGTTGAAGTCGGGGAGCCCGCCTGGAGAAGGGAGTGGCGATCTGTTTTAATTCGGTAGAGGAAAGCGGTAGAATGTAACGAAATCTTCGGCATGGGTCCAAGTTCGAAAGAAGAGACGAAGCATCAGAAGGAACGCCAAGTCGGACAAGATGGCAAGGAGCGCGGCAAGATCAAGTTAAAAAGGATAGATAAGAACTTGTAGTACCGTAACTTAGTCTAGCTTCTTGTTTTGTTGCTTAGCGCGGTGTAACAAGGAAATCGGTTAAGCAGTGGTAACAGCAGTAACAGCGGCAACAGCAGTAATAGCAAGATCGCAACAGGCATGGTAGTCCCAGCTACCAGAACTTCCCGAACTACATTGACCTGATTCCCTTTTAGCCGGGGATATGTAGGAGACCTTTGAAGCAAGGTTCGGTCAAAACTTTTCCAAAATGCTTCATACGGAGTGTTCTAATGGGCAAAAATCGCTTATATCCGCTCATTTATCTTTGCACGAAAACTCTGCGTGTTTACGCGCAAAGAGGGGCAGTTGTGAGCACGTGATTTTTGCCTTACTTGAGAAGTACTCCCAGAAAATTCAAAATAAAAATAGTTTCGTGTTGGGTATGATTTTTGTGATTTTGTGTTATTTTATCTTGTGTGTGCGTGTTTATTTATTTAAATTAGTAAAATACAAAAATATATATTACGTTTTGCATTTTAGTGTTTAATATCAAAATCAAGTGATATGTAACCATGTAGGATAATTGCAGTAAAAAATTAATATATATATATATATATATATATATATATATATATATATATATATATATATATATATATATATATATACACACATCATGGAGTCTAGTTTTTAAGAATGAAGAGATTGGGCCAAAACCCAATTCCATGCAGAGGCCCAAACCACCGGTCCAGTCCGTCCCAACCCGTTACACCCCAAACGACGTCGTTCCGTCTTAAGTGAAGAGAACCAGGCCGTCGATCAGTGTTGATCCGATGGACCTCATTAATCGCTCCATTGTGCAATCCTGGCCGTTGGATTCTCATCATCCAACGGCCGAGATTAAAGCATTAATTCTAAACCTACCAAAGACCCCCCCATACCCCCCGCACCCGTTCATTCCCTCCCTTACTCATCTTCGTCTCTTCAGAGACGATCAATAGCCGCCGTACCTCCGCCACCCTCCGCCTACCGGAAATCGCCTCGCGGCGGTTCCGGTAGGCCAATCAAACCCAAACCAATGCCAAAATCTTCCCCTCGCTTCACTCATTACGAATCCACCCTCCCTTTACCTCGAATCACTCCAGAACTCCTCGAATCTTCCTTTGAAGATTCGAGTCAACTCGAACTTACGCCAAACCACCCCGAATTCACACCGGTGACTCCTCACACCACCCTCACACCCAAACCACCCTTGGTTTGGTTCGAATCTAACCAGAACCAGTAAAGCCCCAAATTTGGACCCTCAAGAACCCTAGAAAATCAAATGTTAAAATTCGTCCAATGAATCAAGATTTGGGGTCTAATGGGCCTTAATCGAAGTGTTTTTATTCAAGAACACTTCGACTAAGGTTCGTTCGATCTCAAAGCGAGCAAAGTCTGAGGCGAGCTCGGGTCCGTCGAGTATAAAGCTTTGGAGCCTCTCCCGTTGGTGCGGCTGTCATTGGTAATCAAGGTCTGATTAATTGTTTAGTTTAGTTTGCTTAACATGTTTTTCTTCTCCTATTCATCCTTTAAATCATGCTGGCCATCTTCAATGGACCTCTTTATTTGGTCGTTTTCTTCTATGTTTAGTGTTAAAATGAATCGTATATTCAGTTCGATTAAGGTCGTCAAGCATTTAATTCGTATTCGATTTGGCTCCTTGATTCTGCTTGAAGCATATTGAATCTGTAGGTCACTCATTTGATATCCATTGTGTATGTTTGTCGTCAACTAATCAATGTGGTAGAATAGTTTCGTATGTTAGGAGTTAAATTGGTTGTTTGACTGATTGTTCATTATGAAATAGGAATTGAATTGGTTTGATTGGTTTGAATTAAAATAGGACTATGAATTGTACTCCTGGTAGTTTCTGCAAAGCATTAAGCTGATAGGTCTGTTATTAACTAAGTAAAGTAATAGATTAATGAGGGCTGATGACTGTGTAAAACACTGGTAGTTAAGTAGGAATCACATGGGCACAATATCACTAAGGGAAGGCACACCTGAATGCTAATATCATGATTGCCAGTGCATTGGTTGATTAAACAATGGTATAATGCACTTGTAGTGGGCTGGCAGAGCATGGGCTAGGCAGAGGGATGGGTCTGCCCAGGGGAATATACTGGGTTGGCAGGCAGAGTGTGGGCAGGATGGGTCTGTTGATTAGTGTATTTTAGAATTCCTGATTCTTTTGGCTTTGGGGGGGAGTTCACTGTTAACTATAAGTATAATAGACATTTTTAGAGGTAAGGGGGATATACATTTGATAGGCATACATAGAGACAGACTTGAGAGCATCTGGGAGAGCAAAAGAAAACAGTACCTGGAGATTCATATATACATACACACTGAGAGTAACAAAAGAGGCACACACAGTGAGAATTGGAGAGAACTAGAGTAACTGGAGAGAAAAGAACACCGGGATACATACAGTAAGGGCTGGCAATACACATATACAAGATATAGATAGAGAAAGCTAGGAAGTGATAGACCAAGAGACTGTTCCATTGGGTTTTGTTACTGTTTTCGTTTGTGGTTGTCTCTGCTGTGGTTCTTAGCTCTTTGCTACTGCCTCTGATTGTGTTTTGCCACTGGTTGTGGTTGTCTTTGCTGTTTGGTTCTTAATTCTCATGCCACTGCTGTTGGTTTGCTTCACTGGTGTGGGTTTTACTGCTGTGATAGAGTTTGTTGTTGGCTTGGGTTGTCGTGTGGCTTTTGTTGGTCTATTATTTGTGGTCGATTCTGCTGGGACTCTTAGTGCTTCGGCTACTGCTTGAGTTTATGCTTGGGTGTTGACTTGTTGCTGTTGGTTTTGGCTCCTGTTTTCCCTGCTATTGGCTGTTGTTACACTGCTGCTGTTACCCTACTGCATAGCTGATCTCTTGGTTCTTTAATTGCCAGGTACACATTCTAGAGACTGTTTTTCCATACAGCATACCCAGTTGAAATAAAATGAGACCCCAACCTCACTGGAGGCTGTATTAATTGCCATGTTTCCCTTTATAATTGATTGTATCAGTTTAGTCGTAATCAGGGCTACTATTTTCTTTAAATGATTTGGATTTGTTGAACACTTAATTAGTAATGGTATATTAGAATGGGAGACAGTGAGTACATTTGGTTTGAATCTATAGACATATCTTCTTACATCTTGAAACATGTATGAGCTATAGGTATATCTTCTTGCATTATGATAATGAAAAACAGGGATTCAATTGTTAAGGAAGATAATTTATGGCCTATGCAAACCTCATGAGCTAACGGCAGTTATAAACAAAAACTTTAGAAATGGTCCAGTAGATTTTGTTCACTGTTTGGTGAATTGCTATTATGTTGGCTCGAAATGTTAAAAAATGCAAAATCCTGTTAAGCTTTTAGTATACAAATCTGGTCACTATTAACTTCAATTTGCAATACCTAAGAGCGACTAATGATTACACAAAATTTGGTTAGTTTTTCAGTAGGTTATTAAGGGAGATAATTCACAGTTAAGTTTTTTTTTTGCAAAAATACAAATAGTAATCCACGAATTAGACCATGAAGAGTTTGGTATGTGATAGGCTCAACCAGTTAGAGCGGAAGTAATTATGGGCTTCGCCTTCATTTCGAGACCACAACACCCTCACTGCATATAAGACAATGGATTAGGTGGAAAAAAACAATCAACCAAAAAATGTTAGTTCGATGTATCTAGTTCGGAATTTACTAGGTTACTTGAGCAAATAACATCGCTTTAAATAGCAATTTGAGTAAAATTAATAACTAATATTAGTGATGAACGTTAGCATGAAGTTCAAAATGACTTTTGTGTTACACATAGTCAACTCCATCGGCTCAATTCATCTAATACTGTCGGTTTAAATTAATTAGAGAATGGTTAGTTTGTTCTGATACTTTGTCAAATTTGCATGCTATTTATAATCTTAGTTTTAGTATTATTCGCTCGTAGAATAAGGCATAAAACAATTTCCCTTATGCAAGCTCGAGTGCAATTTCCGTTCACATTGATTTAACAACTAATAAGGGGTCCGAGCTTATAAACATGCAATAAATTAGGACCTTTCCTCTTTTATTTTAGAGACGAACTTAGTAGAAAAATGTAGTCACTTTAGGATTGTCCTTTTAAAATAAACGAGACGAGCCTCGCCAAAAATACACCATTGTGGGGCCCTCGATTAATTGTCATGAAAACTTAGACCTGGAAGGATCGTCTAGTGAATTTCACGATCCTTTTCCCAAAGTAAATAGACGATAGACTCTTTAGGCACGACTTGAAAAAAATTACTTTCCTGAATACGGGTGTGCATTTATGTGACCCAAATCTTACTCTCGGCGGAACTGAAATACATTAGAGTCGCAGGCGTACTGGTTACGGTGCGGCTCGAAATGTGTTTTCGTAACGTCGCAATTCTTCTAAAAATAAGAGCGGAGCATTAAAAGCACATAGTTAAAATATATAAAAGAATCGGATAGAAACAAAAATTGCAATTGAGCGACCGTGCTAAAACCACGGAATCCGGGAGTGCCTAACACCTTCTCCCGGGTTAACAGAATTCCTTATCCAGATTTCTAGTTTCGCAGACTGTATTACAGAGTCATAAATTTCCTCGGTTCGGGATTAAACCGGTGACTTGGAACACCATTATTTTTCCAAGTGGCGACTATGAATTTAATAAATTGATCCCGTTTCGATTGTCCTTTAATTGGAAAAACTCCCTTGCACCCTCGCGGGTGCGGTAAAAAGGAGGTGTGACAGTTAATATTGACTAAGAACAAGAAGGAAAGAAGACTACAACTTATCAAAAATATTGTATTGTGACAAGTCACAGCCTTGAAAGCGTTTCGGCCCGACTGAGTACAAATCGTTAAGGACGGTTGCTCCCCAAGGTTCCACATCACCTCCAAACGTGCACTCGTGGCTGGAAGTTTAGAATTTTCACAAAATAGTTGCCTAGGAAGAAGAGAAGATGGAGGTATTTTATGTGTTGGATAATTCACAAAAAAAGACTAAGAAAAAGGAATGATTAGCTAGATTTTCTTGGTTAAGAATTTAGTGAATATGATGGCTAATGATCATCTTATTTATAGGCAACTAGGGAGGTTGCCTGTATGACAAGTGTGGAGAGTCATTTAATACTTGTCCAAATATATAGTCCACTTGTCTTCAATATTAACAAATGTACCTAATGTTCCATACATGAAGATACATGGTAGATTTTCATAGCCACTTGCCAAAGTCATTCAACACTTGGATTTAAGGCTTCATACAAGAAGTCACTTGGAAATAGATAGGACATTTGAAAAATGAATAAAACAACTCATGACTATTGATTGTACACGAAATTTCAAAAAAAAAAAATTGATTTTGTATTATGAATAATTCCAACATGGTTAACCTAGTTTTTCATTCTTCATTTCGATTTAGTTTTAACTTGAAGTGTGTTTGGTGAATCCATTGTTAGCAAGGCAAGAAAGAGAGAAGTTCTGGAAGCTAAGTAACAATATGTGGCTTCTGGTTTCTTGATAAATGTTTGGTAGCAGAAGAGTCAGACCACTTGTTTTTACCTGAATTGCTGTATATTCAGCTCAAGATATATAGTTCAAAACTCCTCGAACATATCGAGTTTTCTTCTCAGGAGCTGTTGCCTTGTAAATCACGCATTTTACCCTTTGGTTGAAAATTGAACTTTGGCAGAACCACTTGCATTATTAGCAGTGGGATTCAGAATCCAAAGACTTTGGTTTACAAGCATTTTGGACTTGATAAGTGGCCGATGTATCGCCAGTACGTTACCATTTACTGGTTTCGTAGTAAATGACTATATTAGCCTTGGGGAAACTTCACAGTAGGTCGCATAAAACTACAGTACACTTATAGAACTCTATTTGGTGTGAATGTCTATCTTGTAAAGAATTGTACATTGAGGCTAAGTTATTTTTTCCCTATAAATAGAGGGGTCTTACCCCATTGTAGTTTATCCCAAAATTTAATAAGAATTCTCTCTCTCTTTTCCTGCAATATTGCTATTGTTCTTTTATTGTTTTATAACACGTTATCAGCACGGGACTCTACCGTCTCAAGAAACTCTTTGAGAAGATTAATGTAATTTTTTTCCTCTTTTTAATTATGACTGGCATTATAAAAAAAAGTTTGTTGCCCTTGAAATTTCGGGCAAGAACTATATGACATGGGTGTTAGATGCTGAAACCCATTTAGATGCAATGGGTCTTGGAGACGCCATTAAAGACAGAAGTAAAGCATCCACCCAAGACTATGCTAAGACCTTTATTTTCTTGCGCCATCACCTTGATAAAGGGTTGAAAATTAAATATCTCACAATCAAAGATCCACTTATTTTGTGGAATGACTTAAAAGAAAGATATGACAACTTAAAGTTGGTCATTCTTCCACAAGCACGATATGATTGAGCTCATCTAAAACTCAAAGACTTTAAATTTGTTTCTAAATATAATTCTGTGATGTTCAGAATTACTTCTAAATTGAAATTCTGTGGAGATATTATCAGTGATTATGATATGCTTGAAAAAAGGTTTACAACATTTCATGCCTCCAATATGGTTGTGCAACTGCAATACAGAGAGAAAACTTTCAAGAAGTACTCTGAGCTGATTTCTCTTCTTTTTGTGGCTGAGCGAAACAATGACTTGCTCATAAGAAATCACGAAATTGACTCATTATGTCTACACCATTGCCTAAAGTAGATGAGGTGTATTCACATTATGCTAAGCGTGGAAAAGGTCGTGACTCTATTCGTAGTCATGGTCGTGGTCATGGTCGTAGTCGTGGCCGTAGACAAGGAAGAAATTTTCCTGGTGTTAATCATCCCCCAAAGAGAAATAACCACCAAAAGTGGAAAGGAAAAGATGAGAAGTCAAAAGCAAATGGTTCAGAAATTGAATGCTATCGTTGAGGTGGAAAGGGGCATTGAGCAAATATTTATCGTGTACCAAGATATTTGATTGAGTTTTATCAAGCATCTCTAAAGAATAAAGGCCCTGAAGCCAATTTTGTTATTTTGACATCACCCACTTGGATGTAGCAGACTTCTTTGAGCGCCCTGGTAGAAAATAGACCACTTGATTTGTGATGGATCCGTGGTTAAAGAAGATTGAATTGTTTGATTTTATTTTATTTTGCTTATTAGTTAATGAATAAACATCATGTAATTATCATAATTTACATGAGTAGTAGTCATTAGTATCAATTAATATTATTTGTTTTATTAGATGGTGTTGGTTCGTTTTGATTAAATATAGTTCTAGAATCATATGTTATTTTTTCACAACTAATGATATTTCACAATCACATATTACGTAATATACTAATGACATTCTCGGTGTCAAATCCCAATAAGACAACAATGTTTCTGCTGTTAGAATCTATAGAATTACAGTTTAATCACATAAACTAATTTATAATCGTGCATATTTATAGTTTCATAATTTTCAACTTAATTGTATATGTGTCATTGTATGACTGTGACCTTACTTGCATAAAGTTAAATGTTATATGGCCTCAGATTTACGCTGTACCATTAAACAAATTAATTTTTATCAGTATGATGTAAAATTAATCCATCCTACATTTATACATCCCAGTAAATTATTATAATGTAATAATTTGCATTATTATCAAATCGAGAACTTACAGTTTTTTTTCTTTTCCGCAACTGGCATGCTAAATTTGCTCGAAATTACATCATAAGTCATTATTGAGTTATTGATTTCACTCTCTCTTTTCTTTTATCTTTGAAAATACTAATATTTATTCATATATTTTTTTTGTATGTCAAATTATGCGAAGCAAATATGGATACCTCGCAAAATAAATTTGGATCAAAGTTCAGTAGTAAAATATTTGTTTAATTGATTCATATTCAAAGAGAAGAAATATTTCTCTCATTTAAGTATGTATAAGGTAGATATTACTATAATTTTTGGCAGTAGTAAATTAATTAAAGGCTCTGGAAGAGCTACTATAACTCTGCCAAATGGAACAATACTTATCATAGAGAATGCAATGTTCTCCTCCAAGTCCAAGAGAAACTTGTTGAGTTTTAAAGATATCCGTCGAAATGACTATTATATTGAGACAATAGATGAGAATAATCTTGAATATTTCATCATTACCAAAAATATCTCTAGCGAGAAAAGGGCTATTGAGAAGTTTCCATCTTGGTCTTGTGGCCTGTATTGGACAAGAATTAGTGCAATTGAGGCACATTCTATTGTAAACCAAAAGGTTATCGATTTCAATATTTTTGTACTTTGGCATAATCGATTAGGACACCCTAGATCAATTATGATGAGACGAATTATAGAAAACTCAAATGGGCATCCATTAATGAATTTAAAGACTCTTTTAAATGATACATTTTCTTGCACTTCTTGTTATTAAGACAAGTTAATTATTAGACCATCACCAACAAAGGCTGGAATTGAGTCCCCTGCGTTTTTAGAACGTATACAAGGGGACATTTGTGGACCTATTCACCCACCTAGTGGGTCGTTTAGATATTTTATGGTCTTAATAGACGCAACTTCTAGATGGTCCCATGTGTGCGTATTGTCATCTCGCAGCCTCACGTTTGCAAAATTAATGGAACAAATAATTCGATTACGGGCACAATTTCCCGATAATTCAATTAAGTCTATTAGATTTAATAATGCTGCTGAGTTTTCATCTCAAGCATTTAATGATTATTGCTTATCAATTGGGATAAAGGTAGAACATTTTGTAACTCATGTTCACATTCAAAATGGTCTTGCAGAGTCTTTTATTAAACTTCTGCAACTGATAGCAAGACTAGTACTTATGAAAACGAGGCTGCACACTTCTGTTTGGGTCACGCCACTTTGCATGCAGCAATGCTAGTTCGTCGCAGATCGACAAATTATAATAAATATTCCCCGTTGCAATTAGTTTTGGATCATGAACCTAATATATCCCATTTAAGAATTTTTGGATGCACAGTATATGTGCCTGTAGCACCGCCACATCGCACCAAAATGGGTCCACAAAGTAGGTTAGAAATATATGTTGTGTTTGAATCGCCCTCCATTATTCGCTACCTCGAACCATTGACGGGGGATTTGTTTACTGCACGATTTGCAGATTGTCGATTCGATTAGACATTATTCCCAAAATTAGGGGGAGATGTTGGTGAAATCAAACGGGAAACTTTGTGAAATAATTCATCATTATCTCATATTGATCCACGTGCCTCTATTTGTGAAAAAGATGTGCAAAAAATTATTCATTTGCAGAGAATAGCAAATCAAATGCCAGACGTATTTACGGATATGAAAAGGATAACAAAATCATATATCCTGCGGAGAATGTTCCAATCCGTATTGATGTCCCTATTGGACAATCTTCTAGTGTCATAGCTAATGAGTCAAAAGTACGCCTGAAACATGGCAGACCGTTAGGTTCCAAAGATCAAAATCCTAGAAAAAGGAAAATAAATGATCAAAATGACACTACAAAAGAATCTCATGAAGAAATTCACGATTTAATAAATTCTGAGATTCATGAGGAATCCACTGAGCAAGAGACTCAAGAAAATAAGGAACTGTCAATAAATCCAATCAATATTGAGATAAATTTGTATCGAGTGGATATAGTGGTGGATTATGTCTTTGCATATAATGTTGCATCTAGAATTATGCAAGAAAGTGAGGATCTTGAACCTCAATCTGTTGGAGAATGTTGACAAAGACTTGATTGGCCAAAATGGCAAGAAGCAATCCAATCAGAGTTGAATTCACTTGCAAAACGTGAAGTTTTTGGGCCTGTAGTCCAAACACCTAATGGTGTTAAGCCTGTTGGCTATAATGGGTCTTTGTACGCAAGAGAAATGAGAAAAATGAGGTATAAATATATAAGGCATGTCTTGTTGCACAAGGATTTTCACAAAGACCTGGTGTCGATTATGAAGAGATATATTCACCCATTATGGATGCTATAACGTTCCATTATCTTATTAGTTTTGATGTCCATGACAAGCTTGACATGCATTTAGTGGATGTGGTTACCCTACCTTTATGGCTCACTTGATAATGAGATATACATGAAAATTCCCAAGGGATTCAAAATGTCTAAAGCAAATAGTTCAACTCCCGGGAAACATTTTCAATCAAATTGCAAAGACTTTGTATGGTCAAAAGCAATCAGGACGAATGTGGTATAATCGTCTTAGTGGGTATTTATTAAAGAAATGCTATATAAATGATGCCATTTTCCCATCTGCTTTCATAAAGAAAACAACATCAAAATTTATTGTACTTGCCGTATATGTTGATGACATAAACCTTATTGGAACTCCTATATATATATATATATATATATATATACACACACACACACACACACACTTCAAACTTCAATAATTTCTACATTTTTTACTCAGTTAGTTTCTCAACTAAATTTTCCTTAAATCGTCTAAGGTTGTATTCTATATAAAAGGAATTTCTACTAAGTTGTAAATTATTAAATCCGACAGTAAAGGTAATAATTCATTTGATGTCGTATTCTGATTGAAAATGGTACTTTCTTTATTCAAATAAAAATAACTCATCTTTTCTCGCTGGTTTTTCCTAATTAGCTTAGAATTTGTAATCTATGTATATTAGGTAAATGAGACTTATTGAACATCTTGAACATCTTAAGTGCATTTGTACGGACATTATGTATTTTATAGCATGTGTATTTCTTTTGTTAAGAGTGAGATTGAAAAATATGGGAGCACAAGGTGCATGTGTGTTGAGGATTCGGAAGTTGAGATTATAATGTGAGTAACTGAGGATTTGAGATGGCCGGGATTGTGTATTAGGCATGATGTGAGTGATTGATTTGTTATTGTTTCTTTATTTGGATACATTCTTACTTGTCCATGTTCATGTTATGTCAGTGTTGATTTGCTTGGTTATCTGATATACTCGGTTACTTGATTTACTTGGTTATCTAATTTACTTAGTGTCGTTGGTTACTACCAATGTTCTCCCTTTATGGTTCTTACTGTTTGTAATTTGATTTTCTTTCCGCTGTTGATATGAACGCATTATCTTTATTTCGATATTTTATTATCATATCTTGTTCATTTCATTTGATCAGTAGGTGTGTTGATTGTTCATCGTCACTACTCCATCGAGGTTAGTCTTGATACTTACTGGGCACTGTTGTGGTGTGATAATACTACACTTTTGCACATTTGTTTGTGCATATCTAGGTATTATCGCTAGAAGCTGTTTGGATTCTTGCCGAGTAGACTCAAGGTAGTCATGATGCTGCATTCGCAAGCTTCGAAATCACATTCCTATTTAATATTTATATTATTATACTATTTCCATACGTTTGTGTGTAGAAGTTGTAGTGAAACTTCGTAGAGCTTATGACTTGTACTATCGGTATTTGAGAAGTTGCTCAATGTTTAAAGGATTTATGTCAGAAGAATTCTAGCTGTTATTAGTTATTATTGTTATTCCACATTTTAATTGGCTTACCTAGTTCTTAAGACTAGGTGCCATCATGAAATCCAATGGAGGGAAAAATTGGGTTGTGACCTCAATATGTCGTTTTATGACCATGATCATTGTAAAACTCACACCGGGGGTCAGGATTATGCCTATTTGGATTTGATCTCATTTCTTTTGGCCATCGCACCTTATCACCCAGGTTTCTTGTTACCGCTACTAACTCTGAAGTGCTTACATTGAAATTGTAACCGTCAATCATTGCTTTAGAGCTTTTATCATCACTACGCATCTCTCACATAGCCCGCTCTTTTCTGAACCTTGATGAGAACATGATTCTCTATCTCCTGATCTACAATTGTACCTTGAGTTATCCTGTTTTGACCGTGAGTCTTTTCTTGCTGGTCCCATGTAAGGCTCGTATATGCTTTTTCCAGACCTTTTTTAGTTTTGGCACGCCTTAAACTTACCCCCTCTTCCTTTTGAAGCTGGATAATAATATTTTCTTCTATCCGCAGCTTTGTACTATATCTATTGTAAACATTATTTCAAGTTGTTGCTGGAAATTATCGTAGGCTTTCCTTGAGTCATCTCGTGGCCTCTGAACTCTTCTCATTTAAATTGCCGGTAAATGTCATAGTTGCCCAGTTATCAGGTACGGGTGGCAACGTCATCCTTTCACACTGATTCTGTCTACAAATTCTCTGAGCAACTCTGAATCTCCTTGCTTTATTTTGAAAATATCCTCCATTCTTTTTTTGACTTTTTGAGATCCCGAATGTGCTTTGATAAATAAATCTGCAAGCTCAACAAAAGAATTTATAGAATTTTCGGGTAAAAGAGAATACCATATTAATAGACCCTTAGTGAGTGTTCCACCGAATTTTTTGACCAATATTGATTCAATTTCCTGTTTGATCAAGTTATTGTCCTTCACACCAGTTGTGAATGCAGTCACATGGTCTCGTAAATCAGTGATTCCATCATATTTTGGAATATCGATCATCTTGAATTTTTTAGGAATTGAGAGTTGAGCAGCACTTGACTTCCAAGGTTATTATGAATATTTGTCCATATCTATTCCCTTGATTACAGACGGTACTCCACGTATTTGTTCTATGCGGTGACTTTGCTCTTTGAGTTGTTTCTGCAAAGTTAACACTAAATTTTGTAAATCAGAATTGATTATGTTACCTGGTTCTCCATCTCGAGATTTGCTAGGGGTTCCACCACTGCCCGAGTTAACAAGTTCAGAACGAGGGTTCTCTAAAGTGTTGTTATTTAGGATTGGTGTTGGTAGTGCAACCGGTAACTGGTTTGCGAAAGCCTTAAGAGCTTTGATGACCTGTTGAGTGATTAACGTTTGCAAAGCTTCGTAGATAGACTTATCATTTTCCAATTGAGTATTTGCATTTGCTTGAGATGCATCAGGAGTTCCTTCCCGAGATTGTTGAGGACAGCTTAGTGGGGAAGGGATTGGGGTACGATCATCTTGAAGATTCTCTTGGAGTTGACAGTCTCTTTGATTGTTGTCATTAACATTTGACATGGTTGATGTGACAAAAAACGTTAATTTAGGAAAGACTAAATAATCAAATTCCCGACAACGGAACCAATTTGTTTAATAAAAAATTGGGATTTCGATCAAAACTTATTTTAAGAAGAACTCGGGTAACTGATAATTAAATAAAAATAGGAATAAATGATGTGAAAAATAATTGAGTAGAAAGCAAAGTAAATTAGGATATTATAATAGTATTTCATATCCTTACAAATGACCAGTCTTCCCCTTTTATAAGTATCTCTCGGTAATACATTTTGTTTCTGTCATAATAAAGTCATTATTAATAATTAATTTAATGCAATGTTATAATTGGTAATCATATTTTGATTCAATACAGATTCCCTAACGTTTTTAGTAATTAATGCATATTAATTACTGACAATTCGTATCTATACCATTTTTGCTATCAGATTCATTCTCTTAACATGACCTTCGAACATAAAGAGGTTCGAGCTTAATTCTATCTTTCTTGAATCTCTTAAATCACAGTCTGTGTCTGTTGTAGCTTGTGCCTCTTTAACTATTATTTTGCCAATTATCATCTTTTGAACAGTTTACGTGTCGTGATATGTCATTTTTCAATCAAGTCTATATATGAACTTAATTTTTCCCAATACAACTATTTTTAGTATACATGTAAAATAAAAGTGAATGGAGTGAGTAATTAAGAAAAATTTATTTTACACATTTACATCATTCATACACACACAATACAACCCCCAACCAACAACAAAAAAACGCGTGTATTTGTTTTCTTACAGGATTATAAGGATTGTTTGTATATTCTTGCAGCTATTAGCGTTTCTGTGGTCTTGAGAAATCCAAGAATTTGTGAAGTATGAACATTATGTCATCTCCATTTTTTTTGCCTTTTCTTTTCTTTGGTGAACGCGAGAGTGATTGCATTTCTATGTAACCATTGATAGCTGTATAATTAACCAGGAAATAACATTAAATGCCTATCACTCTCGATTATTTATCTGGATTTGTTCATTTGAAAATTAATTACAATTTCTACCTAGGCAATCTAAATTTATTATCCGTAAATTTATTTGCAGTGTGAGGGAATTCATTTTAGTAAGAGCAGGTTTGCTTCATCGTGAAAGAAAGATAATTTAACAGTCTTCGTTGGATACTATAAATTGGAAAAATTTGTGGAGTCAACTCTCATTATTGCTTGGTTTTCAAGCCTAAATCGTGCGAGGTGTTTCTGGTAAGAGCTGACACAATCATGCACACACATACGCGTCAGACAAATCTTAAATCAGCATGTGTTTCGTTCTATTTTATTCTATGGTTTGATCTTCAAGACTTCTGACTTCTGCAAAAAAATTAATCTGCTATTTAAGGACCTTGAAGCTTTGAAACTCATAAATTGAATTTATTGAGTTTGTGGTTATTTTGATCAAATTCTGACCGAGTATGTTTGAAATGTTAATTGGAGGATGTGACTATATTCCGAGTCAATTTGATGGAAATTTTAAAGTAGATTTTTATATCTTGGATTGAAATTGAGTTGAGCGGCAAAGAAATTATTTGAACTAGAGAAGAAGACGAATTCGTACTGTATACCAAAATAGTATACAAATATACCATTTTAGTATACAATTCATTCCAACTATATACCCTATTAGTATATCTATATACTATATTGGTATCATATGCTAGTTAAATTATTTTTTTGTTGCATTAGCTGAATTTAATTGGTAAATATTTAATTTTCTTTTAATAATAATAATATAGTACAATATGTTGAAATACCTTATTATATTAATATGATGTACACTATTTTTTTATTTGAAACAGATAAGAAGACGAATTGGTATTCTATACCCAAATAGTATACAAATATACCATTTTAGTTTAAAATTTATTCCAACTATATACCCTATTAGTATAGCCATATACTTTATTAGTATCATATGCTAGTTGAATTATATTTTGATTGTATTAGCTGCATTTAATTGGTATAATATTTAAATTTTTTTAATAATAATATAGTACAATATCTTAAAATACCTTATTATATTAATATGTAGTACACTATTTTTTTATTTTTCTCTTTATGCATGTGTGTTATGTAATAGTAGTATAGTCATATAGTTGCCGGAAATTAACTAGTCAAACAGTATACCATATTGGTATAGTTATATGTCATATTGGTATCATATGGTAGTTTCAATATTATTTTGGTTGTTTTAACTGCATTTTAAGTGAATTCTATTATGAAATTATTTATATCAACATGAATTGCAATAATGCTGGAATTTTTGTGTGTCGATGGACATAAATTTTGTATATTAATAGTTTTTATAATTATAAAAAATTGTTGGAACGACCTCATACAACTATATACACTCTTAGTATATGAAATGAGCAAGTTATTTTGCGAACATTTAACTTGCAATACGAGCATGTAATTTTCTCATACTTTTATTGCGTCCGTTAAAATTTTGGTAGAGTAGTATAGTCGCAATATTCTACAGAAATCATATGCTCTGTTGGTATACATATGTACCATATTGGTATCACATGGTACTAGAAGTCTTTTTCGCTACTTATACTTTTGTTCTATTTTTTAATATTTTATTATTATTTTTATTCTAACTAGTATATATGGTGATTTGATTGTCGTAGATTATGTTTTCTTGCTCCATAACTGGTTGTATTATTGTTAATGGAAGAGTGTGTATTGATATTTATAGGGAAGGAGATCAAGGTTTACATGGCAATCATGTGTTGATTCTTAGGATTTGATTATGTAATTTATGGTGCTCAACAATAATCAATGTGATATTCAGTGTATTAGATCAAGTGACAACTTATATTATTTCAGTTTAATAATTAAATTTAAAAAAAATAATAAAATAATAAAAGGTATATTGTGCTAGTTATATTAAAAAAATATGAAAAAATATTTACTATATCAATTATTTTTCTTATTGTATAAAAAAAAGAATAATAAAAAAATAAGGAAAATAGTAAATGCAATTAAATTATGAAGAGAAAAAGAATATAAAAAAGAAGTTAAATAAAATTAGAAAAGACAAAAAGGAAAAAAGAAGAAGAAAACGAGAAAAAGGAAAAGCAGAAAAGAAAAAAAAAGAAAAAGAAGAAGAAGAAGAAGAAGAAGAAAAGAAGCATAGAAATAAAAAAGAATAAGAGAATAAAGAAAAATTTATCTACAAAAACTACAGTGGGTAGGAAATATAATTAATTTATTGGTAGAAAAATAAATTGATAAACAAGGATAAATAGTTTAATTTTTATGATTAAATGTATCAAAACCCCATAATTAATTGCTGATAAACTGATGGGAAATATTAGTCTATATATAGCGCTTTTGTTGTGTTCCAATAATTAAAGAAGCGTAGGTGTATGTTGTGGGCCTTTGGTCCAAAAACTTTGGTAAAAAAAATGAGTCAATAGTGGGACATGGCAGTCTGAAAATGGTGGGATTTAGGGAAAGGGAGCATGCATGTGTATTGATGAAAAAGACTTAGTTCCAAAACTATGTTTTTTTGTCTAATAATACTACTATTTCTGTGATGTTTCTCCTTCATTATTTTGCATTTGGAAGTTTTTTAGACATTTTCTCGTGTTGGCTAATGATGAAAAAATAATATAAAAGAAAAAAGAAATATTTTGTTCTGAGCATAAAACCGTTGGGACTTAAATTGTTTGGAGACTTTTGGTTTGGTTTTGCGTAGTTGGAACAACCTATCATCATCAACGGACAACCAAATTGCCGTTAGAGGAAAAAAAAGGTTATATATCTGATTCTTTTTTTAATTATTTTATTTTTGGTCATAGACGAGATCTAGACTGATCGAATCTCATTTGGATATGATTGAAATTTCAGTTTAGTGGTCAAAGTTCCTAGTCTGTTAACTGTTAGATTTTAATTCTGCCAATAGTTTTCCTCTCTTTTACCTTTTCTTTTTCAATCAAGAAAATCTATCTCGGCAGAAAATGTAAGACCAATTGAATGTTGGAGTTTGCACGTTTTATTCTTTTACGCTAAATTAAAAGTCCTTGTGCCACTAACTCATTATTATCATAATTGGTGTCTTGATTTTTCCTGGGAAAAATATTCGACAAAAAATATTTACAAATCGAAACTCATCGTCCAGGATTAACTTTCATGTAATATAAATAAAAAATTATAAATTTTAATTAATATCAAAATAATACTTACCTCTTGAAGGATGAAAACACCTATGAAATAAATTCTCTATAATCTTCGAGACATATGGATTAAATCGGGCTACAATATAGGTACCAGATAAAACATATATGTAGTTCTTATTTCAACCTTATATTGTCGGCAAGTAAACATGTCCTTAAGAAGCAATAACAGTACCATACATAGTATATTTTTACACGTGGGATATGAGAAGAATGGTGTGTAAGCAAACTTACACCTACCTTGTACAAGTAGACATATCCTCAAGAAACAAAATCGAAAAAAAAATAGGCAAAATGCCTTAGTAGCCCCCTAAACTATACGAGAATTATTACTTTCCTCCCTAAACTATCTCTGGTTCGAATTACCCGCTACACTAGAATAAGTGAATTTAAAAAACCCCGAGCTGCCTACACCTAGTTAAGTGTATACACGCGCGGTACATGTGGACAATTTGTACTCCATGCAGGCAAATAAAATGAGTATTAAATTTTAACATTAATAACTAAAGAAAAAAGGAAAAAATAAACAAAAGGGAAAAGGTAAAAGGCAGCGTTAGAATCAAAACAATACCCTTTCATTTTTATAAACAATCCTCTCTCTGTAAAAAGTTTCTCCAATGCCTCTTTCAATGCCTCTCCATAAGACTTCAATGGTGGTGTATTTCTGATCATTTATGATTTCTTTTCCAGTCATCAAGCGTTTTTGGTGGTCTTCTCCAACTATTTCAATCATACAAAACCAAAAGGTTAGGTAATTCAAGCTTTACTTTTCGATTAGGGTTTTTGTAATATATAATAGAGATTAAAATCGATTTGCTTTCTATCTTCTATTTTGTTGAGTTAAGGCCTTCAACGTTGATTTTTTTATGTGTAAAATCAGTGATTTTACGCATGCATATAGCGTATGGGTTTTTAATGTGTAAAATCAGTGATTTTGTACAAAATTTAGGGGTTTTATTTTATATTTTAGAATTGTTTGAATGTATGTTATTCGGGTTATTTTAGTTATTTTGAATGTATTGCAAGAATTCTTCTACTATTTTAGTTTCTCTCACTATTGGTGGATTATTTTAGCTCACTGTTGATGAATCATGTATATGTTGTAGGTTGTCCCATGGATTCTATGTACTTTAATTTTAGATGGAAAATTGGTGCAATGTTGGTAAGTGAAGTAGGGCCTGTTTTTGTTAGAGGCAGGATTGAGTATTCCTTCAATATTGATTTTGATCACTTATCTATCCAATGACTCTAATTTTGAGGATGTGGGGCATGTTGACCAACATGTGAATATTGAAAAAGGATGTGGTAGTCAATTAACTAATATAAATGGGTACAACAGGGAATCTGAGCCTTTATTTATTCCACACCCACCAATAATTGCACCAGCTCCAACTCTAGATCTAGATGTAGAGTTTCCTTCTTCTATAAATACTTCTGAAAGGGCTAAAAAAATATAAGAGAGGAAGTAGATGCTGCCAGTGGTGATTTCCATAGAGAAAGTTGTGCTAGTGGAGATCTAAACATTTCCGGTACTTCCTCTGAAGAAGATGCATACACTGAAGAAGAATGTAAACTTTTTGATGATTATGGAAGTGATGTCCATGAAGAACTTAGGGTTATGAAACAAGATCAAAAGACTTACAAAATAAAAAAGGGAAAAAATAGTAGGAAAGAAAGAGCTGATGGGTTCCTAGGTGAGGCTGAACTGGATAAAGATTATGATGATATTGATAAAGAAAAAAAAATCAGACGGATAAATTGGGAGGTGATGATGATGAGCCATATTACGACTCATCAGAGGCTGACAGCTTTGCTAGTGATTCTGAAGGTGAAGCTGTCAGTGATAATGAAGTAGTAGAAGAAAACCTGAGGGCAAGGAGAAAGAGTAATAGGGTAGTATATGATCCTTCTTGTGAGAAAGTTATTTGGGAGATTGGTCAAGTATTTGAAAATGTGAAAGAGTTCGGACAGGCTTTGACCACATATGCTTTAAATAAAGAGGTTCAGCTAGACAAATATATTAATGAGCCAAGTAGAGTTAGGGTGAAGTGCAAAGATGGTTGTCCGTGGATAATATATGCTGGCAAGGAAGGTAGGAGTTCAAATTTCAGAGTCAACTCATATAATCCTAGACATAAATGCCATAAGACCAACATCAATTTTCTTTACAATTTAAAATATCTCGCTAATCATTACAAAGGGAGGATTATTTCACAACCTACCATTAAAGGGTGGGAAATACAAGATCTTGTTAGGGTGGACTTTGGTGTGTATGTGGGTAAGACTATTTGTTTAAAGACAAGAAAAATTATTTTGAAAGAAGTCATGGGAAATCATATTGCTGAGTTTGGTAGACTTTTTGACTATAGAGATGTGCTTCTACAAACAAATCCCGGTAGCACATGTATAGTTAAGGTAGATGATTTAGAAGATGGTAAGAAAGAGTTTATAAGCTTATATATATGTTTTGCTGCTATGAAGATGAGATTCTTGGAGGGATGTAGAAAGTGTATATGACTGGATGGCTGTTTTTTGAAGGATATATGCAAAGGACAATTATTAGTTGCAGTCGCTAAAGATGGAAACAATCAAATGTTTCCCATAGCATGAGTCACTATTGGGACTGGAAAAAAAAATATGGACATGGTTTATGAGGATATTGCAAGAGGACTTAGAGCTTGGAGATGAAAATGAGATCACTATTATCAGTGACATGCAAACGGTATGATATCATACTGTTATTTATTGCTTTTTACTATTTTTATTGTTATGTATTATTTAATTTTGCTTTTCAAGGTTTGGTTAGTGTTGCTGAAGAAGTATTTCGAGCTTGTGAGTATAGAATGTGTGCAAGACATATTCTATCAAATTAGTCCAAAAAATGGAGGAGAATTGAGAGAAGAAGAAGTTTTCGAGTTGTGCTAGAGCAACATATGAGGTCGAATTGAAAAAAGAGGCTAGATGAATTAAATACATTGGGTCACAATATTCTTGAAGATCTTATTTCATACAACAAAGAAAGATGGTGCAAAGTCTACTTTAAAAAAATTTCTAAATGTGACAGTGTGGACAATAATATATCGAAAAGCTTTAATGCATGGATATTGGGTGCTAGACACAAGATAATTGTGTCAATGCTCGAAGAAATTGAAGTCAAGGTTATGATAAGGATACCTAATATGAGGGCCTTTGCTGAAACTTGGGTGGATGAGGTATCTCCGATGGCACTTAAGAACTTCAACAATAATGTGGAGAAGTTAATGAAATGTAAGATTCATTGGAATGGAGAATATGACTTTGAAATTAAGGAATGTATAGCTACGTTTATTGCTCACCTAGTAAGAGGATATTGCAGTTCCAGGTCATGGCAATTGAAAGGTATTCCTTGTGCACATGCCATAACAACAATGCAGTTTAGGATAATTGATGCTTCTGAGTCAATTGCATCATGGTACAGAAAGGAGACATATTTACGAGCTTATTCCAATTTCATACAATCTTTTCCCAATATGATAATATGGCCAGCTACATCAAATCCAATGATTGAGTCACCTAAAGTTAGAAAAATGCCTGGCAGGCCAAAGAAGAATAGAAGAAATGAGGAATGAGAAATTAAAAGAGCTGGAAAGTTATCAAAACGGGGAATAGCTATGACATGCTCAATTTGCAACTCCATTAAACACATTAAAAGAACATGTCCTTCAAGGCCTGAAACCACATCAGCCACAAGAACAACAGAGGTAAATTTTATATACCCCACTTTACTTTAAATTATTGACATATTAGAATTTTAACTTATTATATTGTTATATGCCAGTATGATGCTACCCAACAGTCATCTATTGGAAGTACAAGAAAAAAAGTGTTGTTGACAGTCAACAAGAATCTACAAGCAAGGGAGATTGTCACGACCCCAAAATCTGGTCGTGATGGCGCCCAGCACATTTCTACGCCAGCCTGATCAACTCGCACATTACCGAGCTACCAGCTCCCGCTTTACTTCAAAAGCATTATTAACAATAAGAGAAATGCAATATTTTAACATGAGTTGCAAAAATAGCCCAAATAGTATAACATCTCCCACAGATTTAGAGTCATAAGCCAAAAGCC
This sequence comes from Nicotiana noctiflora, assembly GCA_032618575.1. Taxonomy (NCBI): domain Eukaryota; kingdom Viridiplantae; phylum Streptophyta; class Magnoliopsida; order Solanales; family Solanaceae; genus Nicotiana; species Nicotiana noctiflora. Next base: position 1,801 of record JASVEL010012107.1, on the reverse strand, counting down.
TCTACCAAGAACATAACAGTGATACTGAATACAACTGTATCTGACAAATGCAGAAAATGGTCTAAATAATAAAGGATATAAGGGAATGTCAGGTCCTGCGGACGCTAGGCAGCTACCTCGACAGTCCGGTATGATCTCCGAAGTAGCTGGGGAGTCAGCCCTACTATGGTGAACCTGGATCTGCACACAAGGTGCAGGGAGTAGTGTGAGTGCTTCCAACTCAGTGGTAATAAGCACGGATAAAGACATTGAAGGTAAAAATACCCAATATTGCACTAAGCAAAGCTATATAATAACCTTATTTTACCATTTTCAACAGTATAAGTCTCAGAATAAGCAATAACAGCTACTCAGTACAACCGGTATATCTAATTGCAATGCAGATGCATGAACATGACTACTACGGCGCGTAGCCCAATCCATTTGGGTACCCGCAATCACTGTGGGGGTTCAGACTCTGGAGGGGCTCCTACAGCCCAAGCGCAATATCAGTGATATGCTGCAGCGCGCAGCCCGATCCACTACCAGTCCAGCTACTTGCAATGCAAGCCTCACGGGCACAGAAAATATCATTTTGAAATCTCTTTTTATCAATATCAGTAGAAAACAGTTTTCAGGAATACCAGAGTTTGGAAAACCATTTTAGACAGTGTTTAGTTCAGGACTGATATCAGGATAACATGCTATAATCATAGAAGCAATGATAACGATCCTCACGGGATAAGATATCCACAACCATCCAAGTAGGGGGTTTACCGGCTCATTTATATCCAACAACATAGTATAATATTACACAGTCGGACTAAGCCTTGGTCTCCAATCACAATCGACCATGAACTCACAGTAGAGTACGTTTCTCGCCTCAATACAACGTCACATAGTGATATACCGGGATTTCAAACCCTCAGGTCATCATCCATACCCATTACTCACCTCGAATCAGCTCGAAAACTTGTCCGAAATGCCCTTGCCATGAGAATCGGCCTCCACAGGTACAGAATCTGATCAAAACCAATAGGAATACATCAAAATATGCTAAAGGAAAATAACCCAATCGAAATAACTTGAATTACATCTAAAAATACGAAGTTGCCAAAACCCGACCCCCAGGTCCGCTTCTCGAAAAATTACAAATTCATATTTTCAGAATCCTTATCTCGCTCAAGTCCATAAATATAAAGTTTATCAAAATCAAAATCTGTTTTCCCATTCAAATCGTCAATTTTCTATATCATAGGCTTAGAGCAAAAATCCCCCATTGTTACACCTTAATTCCTCCATTTTCAAAGGTTAAATCCATGGTTTATCAATATATTAATATAAATTGAGTCCAAGAGTGCTTACCTGATGATACCCCTTACGTACCTCCTCAAAATCGCCAAATTCGCCTCTAAGTTCGAAGTCCCAAATGATTTTCTCTACTGAAATTTCGAACCAGCACCGTTTCATTACACCTCAGGCACTTTCGCTTCTGCGGCTAATGTGCCGCTTCCGCGTGTCCACTTCTGCGGAATTCCGATCGCTTCTACAATTGTCATTAATATCCCAAACCGCTTCTGCGGTTCTACACTTGCTCCTGCGAGGCCGCTTAAGCGGAAACTCCTCCGCTTCTGCGAGATTCCCCAAATCCGCTAATTTCCTCTTATGTGGACCATTGCCCGCTTCTGCAGGGCCGCTTCTGCGATAAGGCACCTGCATCTGCGGATCTTTACTGGCCACCCCTAAGCTCGCATCTGCGATTCATAATCCGCTTTTGCGGTCTCCCTTTCGTAGAAGCGGAAACCACTGCTGCAATAAAAAT
>JASVEL010012106.1:0-48928 GCA_032618575.1 Nicotiana noctiflora | reverse complement strand
AGCCAAATGCGCTTTTGGAGTCCCGTCAGGTAAACTTTTGGGTTTCATAGTCAGTAGAAGAGGTATTGAATTAGATCCCACAAAGATAAAATCCATCCGGGATTTACCTCCTCCCAGAACAAAGAAAGATGTAATGAGTCTTCTAGGCCGACTGAACTACATCAGTAGGTTCATCGCTCAGTTGACTTCCACATGTGAACCCATATTCAAGTTGTTGAAGAAAGACGCTGCAATCAAATGGACAACTGAATGCCAAGAAGCTTTTGACAAGATCAAAGAATATTTGTCAAACCCTCCGGTCTTAGTCCCGCCAGAGCCAGGGAGACCTCTTTTCTTGTATTTAACAGTCTTGGAAAACTCTTTTGGTTGTGTTCTCGGACAACGTGATGCGACGGAGAAGAAAGAGCGGGCGATTTACTACCTGAGCAAGAAATTCACTAGTTATGAGGTCAAGTACACTTTGCTGGAAAGAACGTGTTGTGCTTTAACTTGGGTCGCTCGGAAATTGAGACACTACCTCCAAGCCCATACGACTCACCTCATTACTCGGTTGGATCCTTTAAAGTATATATTCCAGAAACCGATGCCCACCGGAAGATTGGCAAAGTGGCAAATCCTCCTCACTGAGTTTGACATAGTCTATGTCACTTGCACGGCAATTAAGGCCCAAGCATTGGCAGACCATTTGGCCGAGAACCCGATCGATGAAGAGTATCAACCATTGAATACCTACTTTCCCGATGAAGAGGTAAATACGACAGAAGTTGTTTCAGAGAAGACAGTCATGCTTGGAAAATGTTTTTCGATGGGGCGGTAAACGCTAAAGGTGTAGGGATTGGGGCAATCTTGATCTCTCCTGCTGGTCAGCATTACCCGGCCACGGCTAGGCTCCGTTCTTCTGCACGAACAATACGGCTGAGTATGAAGCTTGTATCATGGGCATGAACATGGCAATTGATCAGGGCGTCGAAGATTTGTTGATCATGGGAGATTCGGATCTAATTATCAAACAATCTCAAGGTGAATGGGAAACTCGGGACGTTAAACTCCTCCCTTACCGACAGCACGTGAATATTCTTGGCAAGCGATTTGCATCGATAGAGTTCAGGTATATCCCACGATGTCACAATGAACTAGCTGACGCACTTGCCACTTTAGCTTCAATGCTACCTTATCCGGGCAACGCCCATGTCAATCCCTTGGAAATTCAAATCAGGGAAAGCCACGGTTATTGCAATGCAATCGAAGAAGGACCAAGCGTCAAGCCATGGTATTACGATATCAGGAGATTTCTGAAAACGCAAGAATACCCAGAACATGCTACTGGAGATCAAAAGAGGACCATTAGGAGACATGCAGGTGGTTTCTTTTTGAGCGGCGAGGTCATGTATAAAAGAACCCCAGATATTAACCTTTTAAGGTGTGTTGATGCCGAAGAAGCAGGAAGAATCATGCACGAAGTACATGCAGGAGTATGCGGACCTCATATGAATGGATATGTCTTAGCCAAGAAAATCCTTCGAGCAAGTTATTATTGGATGACCATGGAGAAAGACTGTTTCGGTTTTGTCCGAAAATGCCATCAATGTCAGGTACATGGAGATCTGATTCATGCACCTCCAACTGAGCTGCATCCTATGTCAGCGCCGTGGCCATTTGTCGCTTGGGGAATGGATGTCATCGGCCCGATTGAGCCGAAAGCTTCGAATGGACACCGATTCATACTAGTGGCTATCGATTACTTCACGAAATGGGTCGAAGTCGTCACTCTCAAATCAGTCACTAAGAAAAGCTGTGGTGGATTTTGTACACTCAAATCTTATCTGTCGTTTTGGTATACCTGCAACTATCATCACGGACAATGCTGCGAATTTGAATAGTCATTTGATGGAAGAAATATGCGAGCAATTCAAAATAACGCATAGGAACTCCACCCCTTATCGGCCCAAAGCCAATGGTGCCGTGGAAGCATCGAACAAAAACATTAAGAAGATTTTGAGAAAGACAATCCAAAGTTCTAGACAATGGCATGAACAATTACCGTTCGCTTTACTGGGATACCGTACTACAGTACGCACATCGGTGGGAGCAACTCCATACCTGCTAGTCTATGGAACGGAGGCTGTGATACCGGCGGAGGTAGAAATTCCTTCACTTCGTACAATTGTTGAAGCAGAGATTGAAGATAGCGAGTGGGTTAAGACTCGTTTGGAACAATTAACTTTGATCGATGAAAAGCGAATGGCTGCGGTCTGTCATGGACAACTGCACCAACAAAGAATGGCTCGTGCTTACAACAAGAAAGTACGACCGAGAAATTTCGAAGTAGGTCAGTTGGTTTTAAGACGCATTCTTCCACATCACGAGGAAGCGAAAGGAAAATTCGCCCCTAATTGGAAAGGACCATACATCATCAGAAAAATACTGCCGAGAGGAGCATTATACTTGGGAGACATGGAAGGAAAAGATCCTGAAACAACTGTGAATGCAGATGCTGTGAAAAGGTATTATGTCTGAATTTGCTTCAATGATGTCCTTACAGGTCGAAATGATTGAAAGCTTTTATTCCCACTACCCAAACACTACCAACCCTTTTGTAAACCCTTTGAGCCGGTTACTTTTCTTTGACTACCCTCTTTGGGATCCAAATAAAAAAAAAAAAAAAACAAAAACCAAACAAAACAAAACAAAACAAAGTTCCTGAACTACGTTCTGACTTGATTCCGAAAGGATACGTAGGCAACCTCTCCCTGAGGTTCAGTCACACCAAACCAAAAATCCCAATTTCCCCAAAAAATGAAACTGGGGCAGATGATATTGTTGATTCGGTTTAAGATCCGTCAAGATGATTCCAAAGTTATAATTTTGTCCACAATTCTCGTTACCCAAACCGAGTACGAGTCCTTCAAGATTGATGGAAGCTGTGAAAACATCATTGTCGCGGTCCGAAGTTCCTGGAATGAAAAGAAATAAAATGAGAGAGTCTTACTGGTGAAAACCTTCGGGCACCATAAGACGATGGAAGTAGAGAAATGCAAAATGAGAGAGCCTGTTGGTAAAAACTCGCAAAGAGTGCTATCTGGCGATGGTAAGAAGAGAAATGAGAGAGGTTGATTGGCGAAAACCCGCAAAAGGGCGCTATCAACCGAAAAGGTTGTTTTCACCACAAGAGATCCTGGCACGGCTCCTTAGCTCGGAAACATGGACCGGTTTTGGTTCATAAGAAAATGGGAGTTTGTGACGATCAAGCATCTAGTCCGAGAAGCATGTCATGTTGTTTAAAGTCAGCATATACCTCAGATAAGTCCTTATTTTCTCCCGAAAGGGACTCCTCTATCTTCGATACGTTTTTCCATTCTTTGTTTATTCTTTTTCTTTGAATCCCTTTCGATTTAATTTTAATTCTGAAACTATTACAAAGGAAGGCGGCAAGACCGGTTTTACAAGACTCCGCCTGGTAAAGAAGAAAAGAAAAACAGCCTCAGTGGTGCATTGTTACAATCCACGATTGGATCGTAATGATAGATTATTTCCAAAGAAAAGGAGTTTAGAAAGGACACGGAAATCAAAGGCTAAGGTCTTAGAAGAGACGGAATAAGGCAGAAGGATGGAACCCATACGGAAAATCCCCATGGAATTCCAGGAATGAACCCGGTCAGTTTGAAAGGAAGTCACCCCAAAGACAATTGGTAGCAAACTTCTCAACGGAAACAGGGAAACGGTCAAGCAATGAAGATAATCAAGGTCGCAAAGTCAATCACTTTTTCAAACTGATAAAATGTTCTTTGTTGAAAGCGGGTCTGTTTAATTGTGCAAGAAGAAGATATAACTCAAAGAAGTGAAATACGCAAGCTTTGAAATGGCTTTGGAACAAGGAAAACGCATAAAAGGGTAAGTTTCTTTTTAGAGATTTATTTTATACATTTGTTGATTGTTAAAAAGAAAGCCTAAAAGAAGGCCCAAAAAGAAAAATAAAAGAAAAGAAAATGAAAACTCCAAAAAAAAAAAGAGAATCAAATCATATCGGTCCCAATCTCTGTTTGGACCCCGGTCGAAAAACCGAGGGTCTTTCCGGCCGGAAAGCCATGAAAAACTTATCCCCGGTCGAAAAAAAAACCGAGGATCTCCCGGTCGAAAAGCTGCGGAGCCATTTACTTTTACCCCGGCAAAAAAACCGAGGATCCGACGGCCAAAAACCGTTAGATATTGTTTGAATTCGGCCGCAAAGCCGTGAAACTTTTACCCCGGCCAAAAAGCCGGGATCCGACGGCCAAAAACCCATTAGATATTGTTTGAATTCGACGGAAAGTCGTGAAACTTTTACCCGACCAAAAACCGAGGATCCGACGGCCAAAAAACCGTTAGATATTGTTTGAATTCGGCCAGGAAAGCCGTGAAACTTTTATCCCCGGTCGGAAAACCGAGGATCTCCCAGGTCGAAAAACTGACAGGAGCCATTTACTTTTACCCCGACCAAAAAACCGAGGATCCGACGGCCAAAAAACCGTTAGATATTGTTTGAATTCCGACCAGAGAGCCATTAACTTTTACCCCGGCCAAAAAACCGAGGATCCGACGGCCAAAAAACCGTTAGATATTGTTTGAATTCGGGCAGAAAGCAGTGAAACGTTTATCCCCGGTCGGAAACCGAGGATCTCCCACAGTCAAAAAGCTACGGAGCCATTTACTTTTACCCCGACCAAAAACCGAGGATCTGACGGCCAAAAAAGCGTTAGATATTGTTTGAATTCCAGCCAGAAAGCCGTGAAACTTTTACCCCGGCCAAAAAAACCGAGGATCTCCCCAGTCAAAAAACTGCGGAGCCATTTACTTTTACCCCGGCCAAAAAACCGAGGATCTAACGGCCAAAAAACCGTTAGATATTGTTTAAATTCCGGCCAAAAAGTCGTGAAACTTTTATCCCCGGTCAGAAAACCGAGGATCTCCCCAGTCAAAAACTGCGGAGCCATTTACTTTTACCCCGGCCAAAAAACCGAGGAACTGACGGCCAAAAAACCATTAGATATTGTTTGAATTCCGGCCAGAAAGCCGTGAAACATTTTTCCCCGGTCAAAAAACCGAGAATCTCCCCAGTCAAAAAGTGCGGAGCCATTTACTTTTACCCCGGCCAAAAAACCGAGGATCTGACGGCCATCAAGCAATGAAGATAATCAAGGTCGCAAAGTCAACCACTTTTTCAAATGATAAAATGTTCTTTGTTGAAAGCAGGTCTGTTTAATTGTGCAAGAAGAAGGTATAACTCAAAGAAGTGAAATACGCAAGCTTTGAAATGGCTTTAGAACAAGGAAAACGCATAAAAGGGTAAGTTTCTTTTTAGAGATTTATTTTATGCATTTGTTGATTGTTAAAAAGAAAGCCTAAAGAAGGCCCAAAAAGAAGAATAAAAGAAAAGAAAATAAAAACTCCAAAAAGAAAAAAAAGAATCAAATCATATCAGTCCAATATCTGTTTGGACCCCGGTCAGAAAAACCGAGGGTCTTTCCGGCCAGAAAGCCGTGAAACTTTCATTCCCGGTTAGAAAACCGAGGATCTCCCAGTCAAAAAACTGCGGAGCCATTTACTTTTACCCCGACCAAAAAACCGAGGATCCGACGGCCAAAAACCGTTAGATATTGTTTGAATTCCGGCCAGAAAGCCGTGAAACTCTTCTACAAAATCCCGGCCAGAAAGCCGTTGAACGTTTGTGAAACTGTGATTTTCTTACCCAATACCAAAGAGTCTTTTTAATCGCTTTCTGTGTCACAACTAACTCACGAAATTTTCCTAGTAAAAACCGGGGCAGAAAAATTTTGTTCGTTTGTTTGTTTTGTTGTCTAAATAGGTTTGACCTCGGGACGCAAGGATCGAGATAACCTACAAATGGAACATCAATCCAGAGTGAAGAAAATAAAGAAAAGAACCAAAAGAAAAGAGTTCAAATGTTGGAGTAAACAAAGGCACGGATTGCTCAGAAGATGATTGAAGTAACAAGCTCCGCCGATTCTGTTTCACTCAATGTTACAGAAAATAAACAAGAACGTACAGTTTGTTGAGCATCAAGATTCAGATCGAGGTCTACAGCAAATCAGCTAAGATTCAAGATCAATTTTTCAAGAGAATTATAGATAGGAATCTTGTAACTCATTAGTTTGATAGCATAGCTAGTTCAGCTTTAATTTCCTTTTGATGTAATAAGGAGGTTGTCACGACCCAAATCCGGTCGTGATGGCGCCCAACAATCAAGCTAGGCTAGCCGGACCAACAATTTAGTTATCACAACCATATCAGTCCCAAATGGACAACCCAAGAAGAATATATGAGTTTAAGAACTCCAATAATAATAATAATGAACAAAATACTGACACTCCCAAGATCCGGAGTCACAAGTCTAGAGCCTCTAACAAAACCTAACAGATAATAATAATATCTGAACGAAATACTCAAGTCTCAAAGTATATATATATATAAATAAAACTGGGATAAAGAGTAGCCAGGTCCTGCGAATGTCAGCAGCTACCTCAACAAGTCTGATAACTCTGTAAAACGAGACTCCTCAGCTAAACCTCCAGCGTACATGAATCCGCACACAAAGGTGCGGGGAGTAGGGGTGAGTACTAAGTACTCAGTGAGTAAAAAGTATATAAAATGTCTGAAGGTAAGAAATTCACGAAATGCCAGAAAGTAAAGCTACATCTAACAGTCCGACACTTTACTATGAACTAACAACAACAACAACAACAAACCACAGATAGCACAAGTAAATAACAATGCAATGCACATGACCGCTACAGCGTCTAGCCCGATCCATTTAACGTTGACGACGCTCACTGGGGGTATGTATAGACTTCGGAGGGGCTGCTTCAGCCCAAGCGCAATATATTCATATCAGTTGCTGTGCGTGCAGCCCGATCCTCATATCAACCACTGCGGCGTGCAGCCCGATCCCACACTCAGTCCACAATAAGCAATTAAGTCACAAAACAATTCATTTTCCGTATTTCCAGTTCTCAATTCATAATTTATGAAAAATACTTTAACTTTATTAATTTTGTAAAAGCCGGTGACTTAGCATTTCAAAAGTGTGATTACAATTTCCAGGACTGAGATCAGTGATTTAAGCAATTTTAGCTATCACATAATTATTGTCCTCTAAGGACGCTACAGATCGGCACAAGGCCCCAAACAAGGCTTACAGCCCACAAATATAGCAAATACAGTGTATTTCCAACACTAACAACATATTATTCACTTTCGGGATGGACCAAGTCTCAATCCCCAATCACAATCAATCCCGCACCTGCCACGGTGTGCGAGCCACGCCCTATTAGCGTCACAATGTGCTAAGCCGGGGTTTCGAACCCTCAAGCTACAATATACACAAACTACTCACCTCTAGTCGGTCGTCGAATCGTCCGCGATGCCTTTTCCTTTGAATTTCGATGCCTCGTGTGTAGAATCTAGTCAAATAACAATAATTATATCAATTACGGGTCAAAGAATCATAACCCACTTCAATTTATATGAAATTCGCAAAAATTACACTAAGTTGGTAAAACCCGACCCCGGGCCCCACTGCTCGGAAAATTCCGAAATTAGTACCAACGCGATCCTTATCTCGCCACGAGTCCGTGCATATAAAATTTATCGAAATCGGAGTTCAAATGACCCTCCAAATCCAAAAATCCCGTTTTTAATACTTAGGCCACATTTCTTCAAGATTTCAACCCAATTTCATGAAGATTGATGTTAATACTACCATAAATTGATGTTTTTGAGTCAAGAATCTTACCTCCGACGATACCCGATGACTTCTTAGTGATTTCCTCGAGTTTTCTTCTCTCTAGGGCTCAAATGTGTGTTTTTGGGTTGTAAACCCGTAACTCTCTGCTTCTGGATTTTTATTCACTGCCAGACACCATTGTTCATCGCGTTCGCGTGACCCTCTACGCGTTCGCGATGAACAAACCAACTTTACTCTTCGCGAACGCGACTCTGGCCACGCGTTCGCGATGCTCAAATCCTGTAACCCTTCGCGGACGCGACTCATCCCACGCGTTCGCGATGTTCAACTTCCCAGCCACCCGGATTTCCTCTACGCGTTCGCGATGGACCTCCCGCGAACGCGAAGCACAACATCACGACTCTACGCGAACGCGACCCAAGCAACGCGTTCGCGATGCTTAACACCCCAGACCTACGCGAACGCGAGTCCTTCACCCGCGAACGCGATGCATGAAAAGCCTTGGCCTTCGCGAACGCGACACCAGTCACGCGAACGCGAAGGCTTAAGGACCTGGGCAGAACCTGCAGTTTTCTGCAGAGTTTTTCCAAGTTCTAATTGCCCGGTTGATGGTCCGAATCCATCCCGAGGCCCCCGGGACCCCAACGAAAACCACCAACATACTCCAAAACATGATACGGACTTGTTCCAATCATAAAACACCATACTAAACATCAAAATCTCCATTTATTCACGAATTCAAGCCTAAGTTTCTTCAAAACTTCCAAAACTAACATTCAATCCAAAACCCGGTCAAACGATGTCCGAATGACCTGAAAATTTGCAGACATATCCAAAATCACATAACGAAGCTACAGAAATTGTCGGAACTCCATTCCGACCCCCGGATCAAAATATCACCTACCATCCGGTTTTTGCCAAAATTCAACATTCGCCAATTCAAGCTTAAAACTACACCGGACCTCCGAATTCAATTCCGATTGTTCTCCTAAGTCATAAATGATCCCCCCCGGAACTAGTCGAATCATTAGAATCCGATTCCGAGCACTCTAACTCAATAGTCAACTCTGGGTTGACTTTTCATATTCAAGCTTTCCTCAAACATGCTATTTGTTTCATTTTCTATCCAAATCACTCCTAACTCACCCGATATATTCTAATACTGATTTAAAAGCATAATGTATGTAAATGCAAGGTAACGGGGCGGTAATTCTCGTAACGACGGGCCGGGTCGTTACATTCTCCCCAACTTAAACAAACGCTCGTCCGCAAGCGGGTTAAGAAACATACCTGGAGTATTAAACAAGTGTGGATATCTACTTCGCATCTCCTGCTCGGTCTCCCAAGTTGCTTCTTCCACGGGACGACCTCTCCACTGCACTTTCACTGAAGCTATATCCTTAGATCTCAGCTTACGAACCTGTCGACCCAAAATGGCTATTGGTTCCACATCATAAGTCAAATCCTCATCTAGTTGTATCGTGCTGAAGTCCAACACATGAGACGGGTCTCCGACATACTTCCTGAGCATAGATACATGGAACACCGGGTGAACTCCCGATAAACTGGGTGGCAAAGCAAGCATATAAGCCACCTCCCCAACTTTCCTAAGCACCTCATAACGCCCTTCATAGGCGAAACTTTCAGCAACACCTTCTCACCTACTGAATAAGACACATCTCGGACCTTCCGGTCTGCATAACTCTTCTGACGCGACTGAGCTGTGCGAAGTCTCTCCTGAATCACCTTCACCTTGTCTAAGGCATCTTGGACTAACTCTGTCCCTAACAACCTAGCCTCGCCGGGCTCGAACCAACCAACCGGAGACCTACACCGCCTCCCATATAAAGCTTCATACGGTGCCATCTGAATGCTGGACTGATAGCTATTATTGTAAGCAAACTTCGCCAAAGGCAAATAATCAGCCCATGAACCACCAAAATCAATGACGCAAGCACGCAACATGTCCTCCAATATCTGAATAGTACGCTCAGATTGCCCATCCGTCTGTGGATGAAATGCTGTGCTCAACTCTACCTGTGAACCCAACTCTCGCTGAAATGTCCTCCAGAACTGAGATGTGAACTGGGTACCTCTGTCTGATATAATGGAAATAGGAACTCCATGCAATCTCACTATCTCACGGATGAATATCTCTGCCAACCGCTCTGAGGTATAGGTAGTACACACTGGGATGAAGTGAGCTGACTTGGTCAACCTATCCACCACCACCCAAACTGAATCAAACTTCCTCGCCGTCCGAGGGAGTCCACTAACAAAGTCCATAGTTATTCTTTCCCACTTCCACTCAGGAATATCAATACGCTGGAATACACCACCAGGTCTCTGATGCTCATACTTGACCTGCTGACAGTTTAGACACCGAGCCACATGGCTCACAATATCTTTCTTCTTCTTTCTCCACCAGTAATGCTGCTTCAAATCCTGATACATCTTCGCGGCTCCTGGATGAATAGAATACCGCGAACTATGGGCCTCTTCCAATATCAACTCACGAAGGCCATCAACATTGGGCACACATATTCGGCCCTGCATCCGCAATACACCCTCACTATCAATAGTGACATCTCTAGCATCATCATGCTGAACTCTGTCCTTAAGGACAAGTAAGTGTGGATCATCATACTGGCGCTCTCGAATACGATCATATAAAGAAGAACGAGCTACTACACAAGCCATCACCCGACCGGGCTCAGAAATATCCAGCCTTACCATCTGGTTAGCTAACGCTTGAACATCAACTGCAAGGGGTCTCTCCCCAACTGGAATATACGCCAAACTACCCATACTAATAGCCTTCCGGCTCAATGCATCAGCCACTACATTGGCTTTCCCGGGATGATACAAGATAGTAATATCATAGTCTTTAAGCAATTCAAGCCATCTCCGCTGCCTCAAATTTAGATCCTTTTGCTTAAACAAATGCTGAAGGCTGCGGTGGTCTGTATATACATCACAAGATACACCATATAGATAATGCCTCCAAATCTTCAAGGCATGAACAATAGCAGCTAACTCCAAATCATGAACAGGGTAGTTCTTCTCGTGGGGCTTTAGCTGACGAGAAGCATATGCAATAACTCTACCCTCCTGCATCAACACACAACCGAGTCCAACTCTGGAAGCATCACAATACACCGTATATGACCCTGAGGCCGATGGTAACACAAGTACTGGAGCCGTGGTCAAAGCCTCCTTGAGCTTCCGAAAGCTCTCTTCACATTCATCAGACCACACAAATGGAGCATTCTTCTGTGTCAACTTAGTCAACGGTGAAGCAATAGATGAGAAATCCTGAACAAACCGGCGATAATAGCCTGCCAAGCCGAGAAAACTCCGAATCTCTGTAGCTGAGGAAGGTCTGGGCCAATTCTACACTGCCTCAACCTTCTGCGGATCAACCCGAATGCCATCACTGGACACTATATGTCCCAGAAAACCCACAGTATCAAGCCAGAACTCACACTTAGAGAATTTCGCATAAAGCTTCTCTTCTCTCAACCTCTGCAATGCCACTCTCAAATGCTGTGCATGTTCCTCCTGGCTACGTGAGTATACCAAGATATCATCAATAAACACAATCACAAAAGAATCAAGGTACGGCCGAAATACACTATTCATCAAGTGCATGAATGCTGCTGGGGCATTAGTCAGCCCGAAAGACATCACCAGGAACTCGTAGTGCCCATATCGCGTCCTGAACGCTGTCTTCATAATATCCGAGTCCCCGATCTTCAACTGATGATAGCCCGATCGAAGATCAATCTTAGAAAATACACTAGCTCCCTGGAGCTGATCAAATAGGTCCTCAATACGAGGCAATGGGTACTTATTCTTCACTGTTACCTTGTTCAGCTGCCTGTAATCAATGCACATTCTCATTGTGCCATCTTTCTTCTTTACGAACAACACCGGTGCACCCCAAGGTGACACACTAGGACGAATGAAACCCTTATCTAAGAGTTCCTGAAGCTGTTCTTTCAATTCTTTTAACTCTGCTGGTGCCATGCGATAAGGGGGAATGGAAATGGGCTGAGTGCCCGGCACCAAGTCAATACCAAAATCAATATCTCTGTCAGGCGGCATGCCCGGCAGGTCTGCTGGAAATACATCCGGAAACTCCCTCACAATGGGGACCGAATCAAGACTGGGTGTCTCGGCCTCAACATTTCTAATGAAGGCCAAATAAGACAAACAACCCTTGCCAATCATTCGTTGAGCCTTTATATAAGAAATCACCCTGTCGGACACATAATCAGGTCAAGCCACGCCACTCGATCCGCGGATTACCCGGAATAGCTAACGTGACTGTCTTGGCATGACAGTCCAGAATTGCATGATAAGGAGATAGCCAATCCATGCCTAGGATAACATCGAAATCTACCATACCCAGTAGTAACAAATCAACTCGGGTCTCCAGACCCCCAATAGTAACAATACAGGATCGATATACCTGATCCACAACAACAGTATCCCCCACCGGGGTGGACACATGTACGGGCAAAGCAAGAATACCACGGGTCATACCCAAAATGATGTGCAAAGTAAGTAGAGACATAAGAATAGGTGGATCCGGGATCAAATAAGACAGAAGCATCCCTGTGGCGGACTGAGATAATACCTGAAATGACCGCATCTGAGGCACTAGCATCCTTCCTGTCCGGAAGAGCATAGAAACGAGCCTGGCCTCCACCGGTACGATCCTCGCCTGCGGGGCGACCTCCAGATACACGGCCACCGGTCCTGGCCGAGCGTGCGCGGCCCGAAGAAACGAGGAGTAGAAGACGAAGGCCGATCCCTCCGCCGTGACCGCTACGAAGCCACCGAGGACACTCTCTCATGATATGGCCCAAATCACCGCACTCAAAACAACGGCCCGAAGATGGAAGAAGGGGCTGCCGAGGACCCCTCGCTACCGATGAATCCTGTCCTGAGGAAACAGGGAGCGAGCTACGAGCTGGAAGAGCACTCGGTGCGGTGGCTGACTCGCTGGCGGCCTCGCCGACCACGATAACCTCGCCGGCCTTGACGACCACGATCGGATGAAACCCCACTGGACTCTGCACGTCCAGACTGATGAGATCCGAAGGAGCGACCTCTGCTATGCTGAAATTGGCCCCTAGACGGAGCACCACTGTAGCTGCCGGTACCACGAGGCCTCTTAGCCTCTCTCTCCTCCCTCTCTGCGGCGATCCGTCTCAATGTGACGGGCAGCATCAACCACCTCCTCAAAGGTAACCGTAGAAACTCTCTCCCGGGTCATCAATATGCGGATGGGATAAATAAGACCATCAATAAATCTCCGGATCCTCTCCCTGTCGGTAGGAACCATCCACGTGGCATGACGGGCCAGCTGTGTGAATCTCATCTCATACTGATTAACTGTCATCTCTCCCTGCTTCAACCACTCGAACTGACGTCGCAGCTCCTCTCTCTGAGACTGAGGCACGTACTTCTCCAAAAATACCTTGGAGAACTGCTGCCAAGTGAGGGGCACTGCCCCAGCGGGCCTACGCCTCTCAAAATCCTCCCACCACTGGAAAGCTGCACCTGTGAGCTGGAAAGTAGTGAATGAAACACCGCTGGACTCTAGAATACCCGCGGTGCGAAGCATACGCCGACATCTGTCAAGAAAACCCTGGGCATCCTCGCCCTCGACTCCACTAAATGTCGGAGGGCGCAGCCTCTCAAATCTCTCCAAACGACGCCGCTCGTCGTCGGGCATAGCCGGAACCACATAGCGCAGGAGCCGGTGCAACGGGCGCAACTGGCTGAACCGGCTCGGGTGTCCGAGCCACGGGGGTCCGATTTCCTCCCCTGCACGTGAAGATGATACCGCAGCGATGGCGGCAACTACCCGTGCCAATCCCGTGCACACCGATAATATCCGAGCCAAGGTCTCTCGAAGACCCGGTATCACTGATAGGCACCGCCGGTCCTCGAACCCGAGCTCGCCGGAGCGTTCACCGCCGGAATCCGGTCCTGAGTCCGATCTGCTGGTGGGTCGGCAAGTGCTGGTGCTGGGTGCTGCTGCTCTACCTCTACCACGACCACGGCCTCTGGGTGCCGATGGTGGTCGTCCGCCACGTCCGTTAGCTCGTGTTCTCGCCATCGCGAGAGAATAGAATATGGAAAGATTTAATTTCATGATAACACAAATCGCACGGTATGAATTCAAGAAAATGAGGTTTTTCCTAAAGTCTCTGTAGCCCTTCGAAGATAGATACGGACGTCTATGTACCGATCTATGAAAGCCTACTAAACCGGCTCATGACTCGCGAGTCCTAATAACCTAGAGCTCTGATACCAACTTGTCACGACCCAAATCCAGTCGTGATGGCGCCCAACAATCAAGCTAGGCCAGCCAAACAAACGATTTAATTATAACACAATACCAGTCCCCAAATGGACAGCCAAAAAAGAATATATGAGTTTAAGAACTCCAATAATATTAATACTGAACGAAAGTACCGACACTCCCAAAGATCCGGAGTCACAAGTCTAGAGCCTCTAACAAAACCAACAGGAAATAGAGAGTACGATATAGAAGTACTCAAGTCCGAATACAAAATATACAATAACAACTGGAATGAGAGGAGAAGCTAGGCTCTGCGAACGTAGGCAACTACCTCAGCAACTCGATATGACACTGCAAACGCTGGAAATGCCTGTCTACTGCTCCTGAGTACCTGAATCTGCACACAAAGGTGCAGGGAGTAGGGGTGAGTACTAAGTACTCGGTGAGTAACAAATATATATAAGTAGCTGACAGTAAGAAATCCACAAAATACCACAATATGAAGCTACACTACAGTCCGAATCTCCTACGAACTAGCAACAACAATACAATACGGCTACCACAGAGTAATTCAACAAATACGGATGCAATGCAATGCACATAACCGCTACGGCGTGTAGCCCGATCCAATTTAACGTCGACGGCGCTCACTGGGGGTGTGTACAGACTCGGAGGGGCTCCTACAGCCCAAGCGCAATGCTGCTGCGGCGTGCAACCCGATCCTCACATCAACCACTGCGGCGTGCAGCCCGATCCCACACTCAGTCCACAATAAGCAATTAAGTCACAAAACAATTCATTTTTCCTTATTTCCAGTTCTCAATTCATAATTTATGAAAAATACTTTAACTTTATTAATTTTGCAAAAGCCGGTGACTTAGCATTTCAAAAGTGTGATTACAATTTCCAGGACTGAGATCAGTGATTTAAGCAATTATAGCTATCACATAAATACTGTCCTCTAAGGACGCCACAGATCGGCACAAGGCCCCAAACAAGGCTTACAGCCCACAAGTATAGCAAATACAGTGTATTTCCAACACTAACAACATGTTATTCACTTTCCGGGATGGACCAAGTCTCAATCCCCACTCACAATCAATCCCGCACCTGCCACGGTGTGCGAGCCACGCCCTATTAGCGTCACAATGTGCTAAGCCGGGGTTTCGAACCCTCAAGCTACAATATACACAAACTACTCACCTCTAGCCGGTCGTCGAATCGTCCGCGATGCCTTTTCCTTTGAATTTCGATGCCTCGTGTGTAGAATCTAGTCAAATAACAATAATTATATCAATCACGGGTCAAAGAATCATAACCCACTTCAATTTATATGAAATTCGCAAAATTACACTAAGTTGGTAAAACCCGACCCCGGGCCCCACTGCTCGGAAAATTCCGAAATTAGTACCAACGCGATCCTTATCTCGCCACGAGTCCGTGCATATAAAATTTATCGAAATCGGAGTTCAAATGACCCTCCAAATCCAAAAATCCCGTTTTTAATACTTAGGCCACATTTCTTCAAGATTTCAACCCAATTTCATGAAGATTGATGTTAATACTACCATAAATTGATGTTTTTGAGTCAAGAATCTTACCTCCGACGATACCCGATGACTTCTCGGTGATTTCCTCGAGTTTTCTTCTCTCTAGGGCTTGAAATTGAGTTTTGGGGGTGTAAACCCGTAACTCTCTGCTTCTGGATTTTTATTCACTGCCAGACACCATTGTTCATCGCGTTCGCGTGACCCTCTACGCGTTCGCGATGAACAAACCAACTTTACTCTTCGCGAACGCGACTCTGGCCACGCGTTCACGATGCTCAAATCCTGTAACCCTTCGCGGACGCGACTCATCCCACGCGTTCGCGATGTTCAACTTCCCAGCCACCCGGATTTCCTCTACGCGTTCGCGATGGACCTCCCGCGAACGCGAAGCACAACATCACGACTCTACGCGAACGCGACCCAAGCAACGCGTTCGCGATGCTTAACACCCCAGACCTACGCGAACGCGACTCCTTCACCCGCGAACGCGATGCATAAAAAGCCTTGGCCTTCGCGAACGCGACACCAGTCACGCGAACGCGAAGGCTTAAGGACCTGGGCAGAACCTGCAGTTTTCTGCAGAGTTTTTCCAAGTTCTAATTGCCCGGTTGATGGTCCGAATCCATCCCGAGGCCCCCGGACCCCAACGAAAACCACCAACATACTCCAAAACATGATACGGACTTGTTCCAATCATAAAACACCATACTAAACATCAAAATCTCCATTTATTCACGAATTCAAGCCTAAGTTTCTTCAAAACTTCCAAAACTAACATTCAATCCAAAACCCGGTCAAACGATGTCCGAATGACCTGAAAATTTGCAGACATATCCAAAATCACATAACGAAGCTACAGAAATTGTCGGAATTCCATTCCGACTCCCGGATCAAAATATCACCTACCATCCGGTTTTCGCCAAAATTCAACATTCGCCAATTCAAGCTTAAAACTACACCGGAGCTCCGAATTCAATTCCGATTGTTCTCCTAAGTCATAAATGATCCCCCGGAACTAGTCGAATCATTAGAATCCGATTCCGAGCACTCTAACTCAATAGTCAACTCTTGGTTGACTTTTCATATTCAAGGTTTCCTCAAACATGCTATTTGTTTCATTTTCTATCCAAATCACTCCTAACTCACCCGATATATTCTAATACTGATTTAAAAGCATAATGTATGTAAATGCAAGGTAACGGGGCGGTAATTCCCGTAACGACGGGCCGGGTCGTTACACTTGGAACACCTTAAATCTCCCAAGTGGCGACACTAAATTAAATAAATAAATCCCGTTTCGACTGTCCTTTAATTGGAAAAACTCCACTTCGCTCCCTCGCAGGTTAGCGCCAAAAGGAGGTGTGACAGCTCTGGCATTTCTACTGGGGACTAAACCCAGAACCAGTGGTTCAGGGTTAGAAATTTGAGCTTAGAATAATTGTTGTATTTGGATTTGTTTATTATCTGATATTGTTAGATGATATATGCTTAATATGCAAAATGATAATTTTTACCGCTTTGATATTATTTGAACTGTATATATAAACTATGCCGAAACCCTTCTCTTATAAACTCCAGGGACGTGCTTACTGGTTGAGACACCCTATTTTGTTAGTGTCTTACCTTAAAATAAGAAAGAGGCTCGGAAAGTTTCTAAGCCGGCTGGACTTTTGGTTTCCGAAAAGGAGCTCCTTCCTCGACTCGAGTTGTCTGCTTGGGTACACGGTCTAGAACAAATACTCAAGTTTTTAACATAGTATAACAAAACTTCATACCGGATCCCTAGTAGGTACTCTTATTTGCATCATGTTACATTTGACTTAGGATACTCAACACAGGGGTTGGGTCCGTCTAGGACAGGCAACCTGAAATGAAAAGACCATCTTGCTGCATCCTGTTTGTTTTATGCATTTATTTGCTTCAGACTTGCATGCTGACCGGGTTTTTAATATTAAGGAAAATGGAAAAAAAGAAAAATTTGTTAGTTTCAAAATAGTTTGTTTTTTAATTAAAAAGAAAAGAAAAAAAACATTTTTTTTAACTTAAAAAGAAAGTGTGATTATTTCTTAAAATAAAAAAAAGGTTTAGTTTTTTTTTCAATAAAATAAAAAACAATCTGTTTCATTTATAAATGTAGCTTATTTTATTTAACCGAACTACGCTGGTTTGATTCTCACCGGATGTGAGATACGTAGGCAACCCTCGTCGGGTCCAAACTCCCCTTTTGTAAAAATAGCCAAAAAAATCAAATTTTATATTTGTCATAGATAAATCGGGTGGTGCTGCTTTTGTAAAATATAGCCGAATGTTCCCGAAAGCGACGTCGGAAGACTAATTTTGTACAAACAGCCACCTTTGGGTCATTTTTTTAGATTTTGATCGATTGACCCACAAAGCCTTAAAATATTTGTCCCCGAGGTGCTGAAAGGCCGTGTTTGCAAAACCAAGTCTTTTCATTTTATTATATAACAAGAAAAAAAAGAGTTAGTTCATTTGCGAATGCCGTTTGGATTTTTGGTCAAAATAAGCCGAGCCAACTTTGGCGGTGTTTTATCCCGTTCTTGCCAAGATAGCCTTAGAATATCTTCAGTTGTCGAAAAGCTATTTTCATAAAAGAATGGATAAGTTGGTGAAGTGTCTTAAAATAATCCTCCCCGGCCTCAAAATTCATGTGAAATAGAGAAGGGGCCAGGTTTGCAAAAATAGCCATTTGGTTAAAATTGACATATAGGGGAAGGAATATGTCCCTTTGTTTTGAGTTTGTAATTCATTTACGTGTGGGTGTTTGATTTTTGAGTCTGTAGATCGTTTTTCCGTCAAAGTCTGTTAGTTTAATTAGTTTTTGAACCTTTCTTTTAAAATCAAAGTTTGTTTTTATTATGAAAAACTGAAAAAAAAGTTATTTTTTTATTGATTTTGACCTTTCATTGACGCGAACTACGCAAGGTCTGATTCATGCGGGGTCATGATACGTAGGCAATCTCCATAAGATTCGACCACAATAATAAAAAATCAATAAATAAAAAATGATGGGAAAATTGGGAAGGCAGTTCAAAAGGAGTATAATTATAAGAAGCCGGAATGTCACGCGTAACTGAAGGAAATGCATGATAGAAAGGTTCAACCGCCTAGATGCATTGCATCCCTGATGTGCGTTTACCTATCTGTCGAATATCCTAACACTAATGTGATGACTTCACTATGTTATGATCACATCAGAAAGGTGGTTGGTTGTGGTAACTCTTCCCCTGCAAAAACAGAGGCGAAGGACAATGACAGGGAACCTCAAAACTGAGTAGGTTGATACCGATGACCGACAACACCTGGTTGACGAGAACCATGGGTTGGTAGAAGAAATCAAAATGTTGAGACAACATGTGGCTGACATATATCGGCTGTGGATGGATGGGAAAGCACGACCCCCACCACCACCTAGCTTCCTAGACTCTATCCTCACCCATACACTAGACCCAATGCCAAATGATCCACCACACTCTCCATATGTGGCTGCCTATCACAGCTTTTCCAGCCACCCGAGTAGCTTTATCACTCGTCCTCCAGCTATTTTTTCCCAATGCTACTCCCGCCCCAACACCACTACTCTTCTCGGGGCACCCAAAATCATACATCACCGTCCTGGTACCCCAACCACAACGCACCACCATATGCTCCACATCCACAAATGTCTTTCCCACCCCCTCAAGTCTACCAAAACCCTCCTGGTTCAGGTTTCCGGCTCAATCAATCATTTAATAATGAGAGGTTGCAGAGAAAGAAAACATTTACTCCATTAGGAGAATTATACGCCAGTTTGTTCCAAAGGCTAAGGAAAATGGGCATGTTGAAGCCGATAAAGATAAAAATGCCGAATCCTCTTCCGAAGAAGTTTAATCTTTTTCAAAGGTGCGCATACTGTTCAGATGCCCTGGGGCACGACATAGAGACATGTTAGAGTCTAAAGAATGCAATTCAAAAGCTTATTGATACAGGAAACATTGTCGTGCCGAGTCCAAATGCAAAAAATACTGGCCAAAGTCCATCTCCAGTGCATAACGAGACACTTATGGCAGGAATGATTGATCGTAAAAATAAGCCGGCAGAGGAAACCCAAAAGCCGTTTGCTCAAAATAATATGATAAAGACTTGTGAAAATTCCAACAATCTTGGTGTGAAATTCAGTGGCTAAGACGCCTCGCTTGGTAATTGGGAAGAGTCTCCATTTCTTAATCAATTAGAGTGGAGATCTTGGTTGTTTATTTTGTTGTCATTTATGGTCGTCCAGATTATTTCAGGGTCGCGATTTGGATATAGTCTTGTAAATCAAACCCTTATATAATTTTATTTTGTCTAGTCTCCTTCGGTCATAGTATCTCATTTTGTATTGTCTAGGTTTGTTCCAATAGTTATACCCTAGTTTATTGTTCTTGTTTTTGTTGTACAAACTCTTTCCGTGTTTGTTTAAGGCGATCCTCTATTTTTTGCTATTTATAGTCATTTGTCTTTGATATAGGCCTTTATAATCCTTTTTATCTCAACTCTAGTGACATGACATGCGCGCATAAGGTGGGCCTAATCTTAAAAGTTAATCACAAAACCATTAGGAAGCGATTGAGATATTTAAAGGAAATAAAAGCGGTTTGAGATTATTTGGAACCCAAGTCATGTGAAACTGGGGCACATAAAACCTAAAGAAACCCTTAAAGGCAAGTTAGCCATGTTGACATAGGGTTGCTCGTGATAGTGAAATAAGAGTGTTGCCCAGTTGCTTTAAAATGACTAATGAAAAGACGAATGGGTAGATATGGTTATCAATCCTGGCACAATCAAAAGATATAGTGAATGTCTAATTGTATTATTTGCACTTGGCATGTTTTGATGATTGGAAAGACGAAGGTATTTTGTTGTGCTACCCAAACACTTCATCTTTCGCTAACCCTTTGAGCCTTATGTATTTTCTTTCATACCCCTCATTCGGACTCAGTAGCAAAGGAACACATAGAAAAAGAAAGAATAGAAGAAAACAAAAAAGCAAAAAGAGAAAAGAAAAAAAAGAAAAGCAAAAAGAGAAAAGAAAAGAAAGAAAAGCAAAACGGGAAAAGAAAAGAAAAAAAAAAGAAAAAAGAAAACAACAAAAATAACAAAAAGAAAAAAAAAGAAAAAAAAGAAAAGAAAAAAGAATGAAAAGGAGAAATAGAACAACGAGGAATTGGGAACTACGTTTGACCTGATTCCTCAAAGAGGATATGTAGGCGCTTCACAACTCGGTCATAGTGTAAATAAAAATAGAAAATTGTGTTTATTATAAATAAACTTGGGTCCGAAGGTTGTAAATGGTGAACCCAAAGTTGAGTTTGTTTTGAGCCTTTAATACCCTTTCTTTCTAGCCCTATCAAAATCCCACATTACGGTCCAAAGAAAGAACTTCCGATCAGTCTTCAAAAGATGCCACGTCAGGTTAATGAAAGAGTACTATCAGAACATAACACTCTGATTCCCAGCAGAAAAGACTCTGATTTCCAGCAGAAGAAATATGAGAGAGTCTTAGTAGTAACACCCCCAATCCCCAGCTGAAGAGTAATACAAATAAGAGAGTCTTATCGGTGGAAATCTTAACGAGCACCATAATGCGATGAAAGCTGAGAGAAAAATCAAAATGAGAGAGGTTTGGTAGTGAAAACCTTCGGGCACTACAAGTCGAATAAGGGTGAGAATCAGATGGAAAGCCCCAGACAAAGATTATGAAAGGCGAATTAACGATGGAGGATATGCTATATGTGCATGTCATGGCCATTAGAGTTGGTATCCGCGATTGATAGGTTTTTATTTCTATTTTATAATTTATCTTTTTAGAGAGTCATCCTCCCCTGTTTTTTTATACTTCTCCTTTTATCTTTTTCCTTTTCATTAAAAATTCCCCAATAGAGTCTGTTTGTGAGAAATGACTTCAAAATTTGCCATCAACTTTCCAATTATGCAAGACGAGATCGGATTGGTACACCCAAGTGGTATAAGTCAGGAGAGAACAAGCGCAAGGCCGGTGTAAAAAAGGATATTTCCCAGCAAGAGGAAATTGACCTAAACAAAATGTCACGACCCTAGTTCACCAATTGTGAACATGTCGTGATGGCACCCAGTTCCCACGACTAGGTAAGCCTAACACGTTGCGGAATATACAAGTTATAAACACCTAAATAAGAAACAGCGGAAAAATAGCATAAAAAGATATGTAATCCATGCCGCTTGGCACATACATCCGTCACACAGTAAATAAAACACTACCAAGATCCGGAACCCCACGGTAACACAGACTAAAAGAGAATATACAACTGTGGCTCTATGTGTAAAGAGTATCTAACAACGAAATGAAGAAAAATGTCAACTAGTACTACTAGAATAGAACGGAAGCCTCCGGATCCGCGGACGTAGCAGATCATACCTCGAAGTCTCCCAGAAAGCTGCGGAATCACCTAGCACGAGCCTACTCTGATGTACCTGGATCTGTACAACAAAAGTGTGCAGAAGAGTAGCATGAGTACACCACGGCGGTACTCAGTAAGTGCCAAGCCTAACCTCGATGGAGTAGTGACGAGGAAAGTCAGGGCCCTACTGAGAAACAATAATATAATGATGATAACAAAATAACCGTTTAAATGATAATAATTTCCGAAATAACAACAATAAGATGATTTCTGCAACTGTCTACAATTAAGCTAACAACAAATAACCAACTCAATAAAACAAATCCAGGACCTGTGGCAATTGAACCCACAGTCCCATTCTCGGTACCTCTGGGTCTCCGGGAATCGAACCCGCAGCCCATGTCTCAATAATATCTCAATAACTCAGGATCTCCGGGAATCGAACCCGTAGTCCCTACCAATAACTCGGGATCTCGGGAATCAAACCCGTAGTCCCTACCAATAACTTAGGATCTCGGGAATCGAACCCGTAGTCCACATCTCAATAAATCTCAGGATCTCCGGGAATCGAACCCGCAGTCCACATTTCAATAAATCTCAGGATCTCCGGGAATCGAACCCGCAGTCCACATTTCAATAAATCTCAGGATCTCCGGGAATCGAACCCGCAGTCCACATTTCAATAAATCTCAGGATCTCCGGGAATCGAACCCGCAGTCCACATTTCAATAAATCTCAGGATCTCCGGGAATCGAACCCGCAGTCCACAACCACAGCAAGTAAAGGAATACACAGAGAGAAGTATAATATGCTTAACGATAACTTCGCCGATAAACAGCGCCAGCGATTACCAAGAAAACTCAAGTAAGACAATTAGGCAACTAGACCGGGTAGGAATATCGAATTTAACAGCTAAAAACAGGAATATCACTCATTGAACATTTTGAGTAAAGTATGTGTTCAACAACCAGCGCATGTACACGCCCGTCATCTCGCCTACAAGGCATTTAAAGTATCACATAATATCCTAGGGGTGAAAGTCCCCCACACGAAGTTAGACAAGCCACTTACCTCGACTCCGGTACAAAACCACTATGAAACAACTCTCTTGCCGCGAATGTCGGCCTCCACAAGTGTAGAATCTGATAAAAATCAATAGAATCACATCAAAATAGGCCAATTGGGCATTACCTCAAAATAACTCAAAATACACCAAAAGCCACAAGTTGCCAAAACCCGACTTTTGGTACGCTTATCGAAAAATCACGAGAGTTATATTTTTGGAACACTTGTCTCAATACGAGTCTAAGCATATAAAGTTTATCAAATTCGGACTCCATTTGCCCACTCAAAACCTTGATTTTCTAAAGTTCAAGCCTAGGGTTAAATCTTCCATGAATCACCCCAAATTCCTCCATTTTCATGATATAATTGCATAATATTATCAATACTAATTATAGTTTAAGTCCTTAGTTGATTACCTGATGATTCCCTTTGAATTTCTCTTCAAAATCGCCCAAATCGCCTCTTAAGCCGAGACCCCAAATGTTGGAATGTTTCTGAAATTTTCTAGCTTCTCATATAATTAACTCTCTGCGATTTCCGCTTCTGCGGACAAAATTCCGCTCCTGCGAGCCCGTATCTGCGACCAACTGGTCGCTTCTGCGATCCCAGGCCTAACTGGCCAATCCCGCTTCTGCGAGAAAAGGACCGCTTCCGCGCGTCTGCTTCCGCGATTGGACAACCGCTCCTGCGAGAATTTCCGCTTTTGCGCACCAGATTCCATTTCTGCGGACCCGCCGAGGCGATAAATCCTCCGCTCCCGCGTATCCCCCTAATCCGCCTCTAGACCGCTTCTGCGTAACACCTTTCGCACCAGCGACACCGCCTCAGCGGAACAATACCCGCTTCGGCGAGCACAAGCGCTTCTGCGCTCCTCAGTCCGCTTCCGCGGGCTCGCCTCCGCGCCCATATTTCCGCAAGGGCGAAAATGACAGAACCAGAATACTTCAACCTGCAATTTCCATGCTTTCTCCCGTTTAACCATACGAAAACACCCCAAGGCCCCCGGGACTCCAACGAAAACCACCAACATACTCCAAAACATGATACGAACTTATTCCAATTATAAAAACACGTCTAACAACATCAAAACCCATAATTCACATCGAATTCAAGCCTAAATTTCTTAAAACTTTCCGAATTGCACATTCGATCTAAAACCCGACCAAACGACGTCCGAATGACCTGAAACTTTGCGGACATATCCAAATTCACGTAATGAAGCTACAGAAATTGTCGGAATTCTATTCCGACCCCCGGATCAAAATCTCCCCTATCGTTCGGATTCGCCAAAATTTCAACCTTTGGCATTTCAAGCCTAATTGAGCTACGGACCTCCAAAATACATTCCGAACGCGCTCCCAACCCCGAAATCACCCAACGGAGCTAATGGAACCATTGGATTTCCGTTCCGAGATCGTCTTAACACTGTTCCGGCTACGGACCATTTCTAGCTTTAAAGCTCTCATTTAGGGACTAAGTGTCCCAAAATGCTCCAAATTTCAGAACCGACTCTCCCGGCAAACCACAATAGCAGAAAAGAACTTAGGGGAACAGTTAAATTGGGGATTGGGGCGTAATTTTCTAGAACGACCGGTCGGGTCGTTACATCTTCCCACACTTAAAAGATCCGTTCGTCCTCGAACGACCATAGAAAACATACCTGGAGTAGTGAAAAGATGAGGGTACTCGCTGCGCATATCCTGCTCGGTCTCCCAAGTCGCCTCCTCGACCGGCTGGCCCCGCCACTGAACCTTTACCGAAGCGATGTTCTTTGACCTTAGCTTTCTGGACTTGCCTGTCTAGAATGGCTACTGGCTCCTCAACATAAGACAGATCCTTGTCTAGCTGAACGGATGTGAAATCCAACACATGCGACGGGTCACCATGGTATCTCCGGAGCATGGAGACATGAAATACGGGGTGAACTCCGGCTAGGCTGGGAGGTAAGGCCAACTCATAAGCAACCTCCCCAACTCTCTTCAAAATCTCAAAAGGACCAACAAATCTCGAACTCAGCTTCCCTTTCTTCCCAAATCTCATGACGTCCTTCATGGGCGAGACCCAAAGTAGAACCCACTCGCCAACCATAAATGCCACATCGCGAACCTTTTTGTCCGCATAACTCTTCTATCTGGACTGGGCTGCACGAAGTCTATCCTGAATCACCTTGACCTTGTCCATCGCATCGTGGACCATCTCTGTACCTAATAACTTGGCCTCGCCCGGCTCGAACCAATCTACCGGGGACTTGTATCTCCTACCATATAAGGGCCTCGTACGGTGCCATCTGAATACTAGACTGGTAGCTGTTGTTATAAGCAAACTCCGCCAGTGGCAAGAAGTGATCCCATGAACCTCCAAGCTCAATCACGCACGCACGGAGCATATCCTCCAAAATCTGAATAGTGCGCTCGGACTGCCCATCAGTCTGGGGGTGAAAGGCTGTGCTGAGCTCCACCCGAGTACCTAACTCCTGCTGTACGGCTTTCCAGAACCGTGAAGTGAACTGAGTGCCTCTATCTGAAATGATGGAAACTGGAATACCATGCAGGCCGAACTACCTCCCTGATATAGATCTCCGCCAGTCGCTCCGATGAATATGTAGTGCCCACCGGTTTAAAATGGGCGGACTTGGTCAGCCGATCCACAATGACCCAAATGGAATCAAACTTCCTAACCGTCCGTGGAAGTCCAGATACAAAGTCCATGGTAATGCGCTCCCATTTCCACTCGGGAATTTCAATCTGCTACATCAATCCACCCGGACGCTGATGCTCATACTTCACCTGCTGGCAGTTGAGGCATCTGGAAACATAATCAACTATATCCCTCTTCATCCGCCTCCACCAGTAATGTTGTTTCAAGTCCTGATACATCTTCGCGGCTCCCGGATGGATGGAATACCGCGAGCTATGGGCCTCTACTAGAATCAGCTCTCGAAGATCATCTACATTGGGCACACAGATGCCCCTGCATCCTCATAACTCCATCATCTCCGATGGTAACATCTCGAGTATCACCACGCCGAACTCTATCCTGGAGGACAAGCAAATGAGGGTCGTCGAACTGACGCTCCCTGATGCGGTCAAATAGAGAAGACCGAGAAATCACACAAGCCAGGGACCCGGCTGGGCTCTGAAAGATCCAGTCTAACAAACTGCCTGGCTAAAGCCAGAACATCCATTGCCATAGGTCTCTCCGAAGCTGGTAGATACGCCAAACTCCCCAAACTCTCTGCCCGACGACTCAAGGCATCGGCAACCACATTAGCCTTGCCGGATGATAGAGAATAGTAATATCATAGTCCTTCAGTAGCTCCAACCATCTCCTCTGACGCATATTCAGGTCCTTTTGCTTAAGCAAGTGCTGCAAACTCCGGTGATCAGTGTAGATCTCACAAGGAACCCCATACAAGTAATGACGCCAAATCTTCAAGGCGTGAACAATGGCAGCTAGCTCCAAATCATGAACATGGTAATTCTTCTCATGCACCTTCAGCTGTCTCGACGCGTAGGCAATCACCCTACCGTCCTGCATCAATACCGCACCGAGTCCAACTCGTGAGGCATCACAATATACAGTATAGGACCCCGAACCTGTAGGCAACATCAATATACGGGCCGAAGTCAAAGCTGTCTTGAGCTTTTAAAAGCTCGCCTCATACTCATCTGTCCACTGAAAAGGGGCACCCTTTTGGGTCAATCTGGTCATAGGTGCTGCAATCGAAGAGAACCCCTCTACGAAACGACGGTAATAGCCCGCCAAACCAAGGAAGCTACGAATCTCAGTAGCGGAGGAGGGTCTGGGCAACCCTGCATGGCCTCCACCTTCCTCGGATCCACTCGAATACCATCGCTCGACACCACGTGGCCCAAAAATGCCACTGAACTCAACCAGAATTCACATTTAGAGAACTTGGCATAAAGGTGCTTCTCCCTCAGAATCTGAAGCACTATCCTCAAATGCTGCTCGTGCTCTTCCCGACTCCGAGAATATACTAGAATATCATCAATGAAAACAATCACGAACGAGTCCAGATAAGGCCTGAACACACTGTGCATCAAATGCATAAAGGCTGCTGGGGCATTTGTTAGCCCAAAAGACATCACGAGGAACTCATAGTGACCATACCGGGTCCTGAAGGCGGTCTTTGGGATATTTGGCTCTCGAATCTTCAGCTGGTGATACCCAGAGCGCAAATCAATCTTAGAAAACAAATGTGCGCCCTGTAGCTGGTCAAATAAATCATCAATACGGGGCAAAGGATACCGGTTCTTCACTGTAACCTTGTTCAGCTGACGATAGTCAATACACATACGCATAGAATCGTCATTTTTCTTCACAAACAATACAGGAGCACCCCAAGGCGAAACACTGGGTCGAATAAAACCCCTGCCCAATAACTCCTGTAACTGATCCTTCAACTCCTTTAACTCAGGAGGAGCCATACGGTACGGTGGAATAGAAATGGGCTGAGTGCCCGGCAACAAGTCAATAGCAAAGTCAATATCTTTGTCGGGCGGCATGCCCGGAAGATCAGCTGGAAATACATCAGCAAAGTCACGTACCACATGAACAGAATCAATAGAGGGAGTGTCAACACTGACGTCCCGCACATAGGCTAGATAAGCAGCACACCCCTTCTCAACCATACGCTGAGCTCCGAGAAAAGAAATAACACGGCTAGGGGTGTGATCTAGAGTACCACTCCACTCAATACGTGGAATGCCTGGCATAGCCAACGTCACGGTCTTGGCGTGACAATCAAGAATAGCATAATGGGGCGACAACCAGTCCATGCCCAGAATAATATCAAAATCGACCATCCCGAGCAACAATAGATCCGCTCCGGTCTCAAAATCACAAATGGTAACCAAACACGACCGATATACGTGGTCCACAGCCAAAGAATCACCCACCGGAGTGGAAACATAAATGGGGGCACTCAAAGAATCCCGAGGCACACCCAGATGAGAAGCAAAGTAAGAAGACACATATGAAAAAGCGGAACCAGGGTCGAATAGAACCGATGCCTCCTCGTGACTAACCAGAATAATACCTGTGATAATAGAGTCGGATGCAACGGCCGCATCGCGATCGGGAATAGCATAGAATCTGGCCCTGTCCCCCTCTCGAGGGCGGCCTGCGGAACCACGACCCCCGCCCGCGGGCGGCGGGCGCGGTGGAGTGGCGGTTGGGGCTGGAATGATAGCCTGCTAGCCACGAGAACCACGCGGATGCTGTGATGAGTGATGAGGGGCTCCTCTCCTACGCCCGGGGCACTCCCTAACCAGGTGGCGAGTATCCCCGCACTCAAAACAAGCTGTGGGAGGACGCGGTGGGCTGTGGTCGACCGGCCTCGCCCCCGCTAGTCGACCCCGGAAGGACCCGCGCGCGGAGGTGCACCGGAAGCCGGGGAGCATAATAAGGCTCTGGAGGTGCTGAAGACCCGGAGTACTACCGGCTGCGGGCAATGTCGAGTGAACCGGTCGGCCGGAATAACCCCTGCCAAAACGACCGGCTGATGAAGTGTGGGCACCGGAGAAATGGCCCGACTCGCGAGACCTCTTGGCCTCTCTCTCTCTCGCTCTCTAGGGAGCATACTCTCGATCCTCTTGGCAATGCTAGCTGCTGCCGATAAGATATATCTATCTCCGGCTCTGCGGCCATGCCGGATCGGATAGGCGGAACAAAGCCCTCGATAAATCTCCGCACTCTATCCGAACCGTGGCTACCAAAGCCGGGTGCATGCCGGCTGAGACGGGTGAAGCGATAGCATACTCCGATGCGACATGGAGCCTGTCGCAACCGCTCAAACTCCGGCGCCAAGAATCCCTAAGGCTCTCAGGAACAAACTCTCTCAAAAACAGATCTGAAAACTGCGTCCAAGTCAATGAAGCAGACTCCTCTGGACTATCCAACTCATACGTGTGCCACCAATCGTAAGCGGCCCCACGAAACTGAAAAGTAGTGAAGGAAACCCCGCTGGTCTCCACAATCCCCATAGTACGAAGAATACGATGACACTCCTCCAGAAAACTCAATGCATCATCTGAAGAAAACCCACTGAACACTGGAGGGTCATATTTCTTGAACCTCTCCAATCTACGCTGCTCGTCCTCAGAGGCAGCTAGCTCACCTCCGGGCTGTGCTGGGGCGGCAGGAGGCATAAGCATAATCTCTGGAACCTGTCCTACTGGCACACACTGCTCAGGTGTAACGATTGAGGAAGTCTGGGCCCTTCCCCCGGCCTGGGATGTTGCTGCAGCAAGAGGAAGCAGTCCTGCCAGAGCTAAAGTGGTATACATACTCATGAACTGGGCCAGGGTCTCCTGGAGTGCTGGAGTAGTGGTAGTTGTAGTCGGTGTACCAGGTGCATGCACTCCAACATGGTCTACCTGTGGCACCTCAGCGGCAGCGCGTGCGGGTGCTTCGGCTGCACCTCGGGCGCGTCCTCGTCCTCTACCTCGACCCCGGCCCTTGACGGCGGCAACAGAGGGCACGGGTACCTGATCGTCGCGAGTAGCGCGTGTCCTCACCATCTGTGAGAGAATAGAAAGCAATAGTTTAGATTTGGTGCCAAAAATGTCACGCGACAAGGAATCCAAAAGAAA
Source organism: Nicotiana noctiflora (assembly GCA_032618575.1). NCBI lineage: Eukaryota > Viridiplantae > Streptophyta > Magnoliopsida > Solanales > Solanaceae > Nicotiana > Nicotiana noctiflora. The sequence continues at coordinate 19,220 of JASVEL010012106.1, read as the reverse complement.
TGAAGAGTTTCCTAAACAGTTACATAGCCTCTTATAGATAAATACAGACGTCTCCGTATCGATCGGCGAGACTCTAAGTAACCGGTTTGTGTCCCGTGACTCCTATGAAACTAGAGCTCTGATACCAACTTGTCACGACCCTAGTTCACCAATTGTGAACATGTTGTGATGGCACCCAGTCCCCACGACTAGGTAAGCCTAACACGTTGCGGTATATACAAGTTATAAACACCTAAATAAGAAACAGAGGAAAAATAGCATAAAAAGATATGTAATCCATGCCGCTTGGCACATACATCCGTCACACAGTAAATAAAACACTACCAAGATCCGGAACCCCACGGTAACACAGACTAAAAGAGAAATACAACTGTGGCTCTATGTGTAAAGAGTATCTAACAACGACATGAAGAAAAATGTCAACTAGTACTACTAGAATAGAAGGGAAGCCTCCGGATCCGCGGACGTAGCGGATCATACCTCGAAGTCTCCCAGAAAGCTGCGGAATCACCTAGTACGAGCCTGCTCTGATGTACCTGGATCTGCACAACAAAAGTGTGCAGAAGAGTAGCATGAGTACACCACGGCGGTACTCAGTAAGTGCCAAGCCTAACCTCGATGGAGTAGTGACGAGGAAGGTCAGGACCCTACTGAGAAAACAATAATATGATGATGATAACAAAAATAACAGTTTAAATAATAATAATTTCCGAAATAACAACAATAAGATGATTACTGCAACTATCTACAATTAAGCTAACAACAAATAACCAACTCAATAAAACAAATCCAGGACCTGTGGGAATTGAACCCACAGTCTCATTCTCAATACCTCTGGGTCTCCGGGAATCGAACCCACAGCCCATGTCTCAATAATATCTCGATAACTCGGGATCTCCGGGAATCGAACCCGCAGTCCCTACCAATAAGTCAGGATCTCGGGAATCGAACTTGTAGTCCCATTTTCAGTACCCCTGGGTCTCCGCAAATCGAACCCGCAGTCCACATTTCAATAAATCTCGGGATCTCCGGGAATCGAACCCGCAGTCCACATTTCAATAAATCTCGGGATCTCCGGGAATCGAACCCGCAGTCCACATTTCAATAAATCTCGGGATCTCCGGGAATCGAACCCGCAGTCCACATTTCAATAAATCTCGGGATCTCCGGGAATCGAACCCGCAGTCCACATTTCAATAAATCTCAAGATCTCCGGGAATCGAACCCGCAGTCCATAACCACAGCAAGTAAAGGAATACACAGAGAGAAATATAATATGCTTAACGACAACTTCGCCGATAAACAGCGCCAGCGGTTACCAAGAAAACTCAAGTAAGTCAGTTACGCAGCTAGACAGTTAGATTCTATCTAATCATGTTTTTCTAACTACTACCGGGTAGGAATATCGAATTTAACAACTAAAAATAGGAATATCACTCATTGAACATTTTGAGTAAAGTATGTGTTCAACAACCAGCGCATGTACACGCCCCGTCACCTCGCGTACAAGGCATTTAAAGTATCACATAATATCCTAGGGGTGAAAGTCCCCCACACGAAGTTAGACAAGCCACTTACCTCGACTCCGGTACAAAACCGCTATGAAACAACTCTCTTGCCGCGAATGTTGGCCTCCACAAGTGTAGAATCTGATAAAAATCAATAGAATCACATCAAAATAGGCCAATTGGGCATTACCTCAAAATAACTCAAAATACACCAAAACCCACAAGTTGCCAAAACCCGACTTTCGGTACACTTATCGAAAAATCACGAAAGTTATATTTTTGGAACCCTTGTCTCAATACGAGTCTAAGCATATAAAGTTTATCAAATTCGGACTTCATTTTCCCACTCAAAACCTTGATTTTCTAAAGTTCAAGCCTAGGGTTAAATCTTCCATGAATCACCCCAAATTCCTCCATTTTCATGATATAATTGCATAATATTATCAATACTAATTATAGTTTAAGTCCTTAGTTGATTACCCGATGATTCCCTTTGAATTTCTCTTCAAAATCGCCCAAATCGCCTCTTAAGCCGAGACCCCAAATGTTGGAATGTTTCTGAAATTTTCTAACTTCTCATATAATTAACTCTCTACGATTTCCGCTTCTGCGGACAAAATTTCGCTCCTGCGAGCCCGTATCTGCGACCAACTGGTCGCTTCTGCGATCCCGGGCCTAACTGGCCAATCCCACTTCTGCAAGAAAAGGACCGCTTCCGCGCGTCCGCTTCCGTGATTAGACAACCGCTCCTGCGAGAATTTCCGCTTCTGCGCACCAGATTCCGTTTCTGCGGACCCGCCGAGGCGATAAATCCTCCGCTCATGCGTATCCCCCTAATCCGCCTCTAGACCGCTTTTGCGTAACACCTTTCGCACCAGCGACACCGCCTCAGCGGAACAATACCTGCTTCGGCGAGCACAAGTGCTTCTACGCTCCTCAGTCCGCTTCCGCGGGCTCGCCTCCGCGCCCATTTTTCCGCAGGGGCGAAAATGACAGAACCAGAATACTTCAACCTGCAATTTCCATGTTTTCTCCCGTTTAACCATACGAAAACACCCCAAGGCCCCCGGGACTCCAACGAAAACCACCAACATACTCCAAAACATGATACAAACTTATTCCAATCATAAAAACACGTGTAACAACATCAAAACCCATAATTCACATCGAATTCAAGCCTAAATTTCTTAAAACTTTCCGAATTGCACATTCGATCTAAAACCCGACCAAACGACGTCCAAATGACCTGAAACATTGCGGAAATATCCAAATTCACATAACGAAGCTACAGAAATTGTCGGAATTCCATTCCGACACCCGGATCAAAATCTCACCTATCGTTCGGATTCGCCAAAATTTCAACCTTCGGCATTTCAAGCCTAATTGAGCTACGGACCTCCAAAATACATTCCGAACGCGCTCCCAACCCCGAAATCACCCAACGGAGCTAATGGAACCATTAGATTTCCGTTCTGAGATCGTTTTAACACTGTTCCGACTACGGACCATTTTCTAGCTTTAAAGCTCTCATTTAGGGACTAAGTGTCCCAAAATACTCCAAATTTCAGAACCGACTCTCCCGGCAAACCACAATAGCAGAAAAGAACTTAGGGGAACAGTTAAATTGGGGATTGGGGCGTAATTTTCTAGAACGACCAGTCGGGTCGTTACATCAGTGTCACGGAGGATATCTCCAGCAAAAAGCGAAGGTTGATAACCTCAAGTCCAAGGCCAATAAGACTCAAAGGTCGGGGGAATGATCATTCTTGAGCTATGCCACAAAAAGAAGAGGGATATCCCCAACAAAAAAGAATTTTCTATGACGGCCCAAAGGGTCATTACTTGTTTTCTCAATCATTTCGAGCTTCTAAGGCCTTAAAAACCATATTTATAGTTGCCTCGATTTGCGTGAGCAGTTCGGGCACGAAGCTAGAAATTTTTTTTGTTTAAATATATGAAATATGTGAAAAATTTGAAGAATTTTGATATTAAGATTGATATGGTTGACTTTAGTCAACATTTTTGGTAAACGGACCCGGACCCGTGATTTGACGGTCTCAGAAAATCCTTAGAAAAATATGGAACTCGGGCGTATGCCCGGAATCGAAATCTGAGGTCTAGAAAAGCCGGTAAAAGAATTTTTTCTGTTAAATTATTTTCTGAAAATGTTTAAGGAAAATGAAACTGAAATTTGATTAAAAGGTAATGGTATCGGTCTCGTATTTTGGTTCCGACGCCCGGTACAAGTCATATATATTGGTTAATCCCTTCCTGTAAAGTTTGGTTGAAAACGGACGTCGTTTGACGTGTTTCGGCCTTGAATTGGAAATTTTGGAAGTTACGAAATTTCGAAAGAATTCTTGAGTTTTAAGGCTCAATTCATTGATTTTGATGTCATTTTGGCGATTTGATCGCGCGAGCAAGAGGGAAAACAATAAAAATAGCCCCAACCTTTTCTTCTTTTTCTTCCATGAGATCTCCAACCTGAGAATCACAATGAAAAGCCAAGAAAGCTATGAACTAAACCCAGAAATAGTAGCTATTTTTCCAGCCATGAATCTCATAAAAAAACCTCAAAAACACCATCTAAACCTCATTAAATTTACATGAAATCACTCGGATTTACCAACAAAAAGGAGCCAAAAACGAGCTGGAATTTTCTGTAACGACCCTACCGGCCGTTTTGAGCTCTGACGCGTCATTCAGCAGATTGAGGCCATGAACAGCTTCATCTCAGGTATATTGACTTGTGTGTATGGTCGGAATTAAAATTCAGGAAGTTTGGAGTCAAATCTAAATGGAAATTCTCATTTTGAAAGCTTAAAGTTGAAGAAATGAACTAGGATTAGAATTTTGAGTAAATGACCTAGGAATTGGGATGTGAAAGTTCTAGCATGCTCGTATGATGATTTTGAACTTGGGCGTATTTGGTTTTTGATAAACCGTGAGCATTTCGGCGTATATGGTGGAAGTTAGTATTTCAAAAGAATTTCACAAATTTGTGTTGGAAGGCATTTTAGAGTATAGATGTCCGTTTGGGATTCCGACTCTGGGAATAGATCTGTATGGTGATTCTGGAGTTGGGAACGCGATCGAAAGTGAATTCGTATGTCCGGAGGTCATTTTGAAGTCATATGGCTAAATATAGGAATTTGAAGGTTTATGAGAAAATTCGACCGGAAGTAAAATTTTTGATATCGAGGTCGGAATGCGATTCCGAATGTTGGTGCAAGTCCGTAATATCGAATGTGACTTGTGTGCGAACTTTGAGTCAATTCGGATTGATTTTGGTAGGAAATGGGACAATTAATCTCTTTAAGGAAAACTTAAGTTGCAAAAGTCAACCCAACGTTAACTTATGAGTTTGAGGGCTCGGAACTGAATTTCGATGATTCGTTTAGTTTTGGGGGATGATTTAAGACTTAGGAGCACAATCGGAAGTAATTTGGAGGTCCGGTGAAGAAGTTAGCCTATTTTGGCGAAGTTGGAATTTTGGCGGAAGCCGATCGATAGGTGATACTGACAGTTGCAGTAGCTTCGTTAGGTGATTTGGGACATGTCTGCAAATTTTCAAGTCATTCGGACATCGTTTGGTCGGGTTTTTGATCGAATGTGAATTTTGAAAGTTTATGTTTAAGTTTGGATCGAATTCTAGGATTTTGGTGATTTTTGATATTTAAAGTAGCGTTTTTATGACCCGAGCAAGTTTGAATGAAGTATTAGGTTGAGTTTGTATTTTTGGTTGAGGTCCCGAGGGCCTCGGGGTGATTTCGGATGCCTAACGGGCATTTTTGGTTTTGGAAAAAGCTGCTGAAATGCAGCAGATATTTAGCACTAGTAGGCTACTTTGGGAGCTCATATCATATAATCTATAAGGAATTACAAACAGTGCAAAACGCGTAAGTTGTAGACCTTCGTGTCTAGTTTCCAAAAAGATAAAGAACTTATAATTTGGACATCTGTACTAGAAGTTATGATCGACGAAAAATGACTGCTGGAGCAATAGGATGTACAACTTGTATAGCTCAGGTGCAAGGTACAACTCGACGAAGTACGAGCAGATTCTTTATTACACAAAATTGGTTTATTTCTTTCATTTATTTTATTTGGTTTGGATGATTTTGGGGAGCTTCAAGAGGGTATTTTCATCATCAATGTGAAGGTATGTTATCCCCACCTATTTTGAGTTAAGTACATCAATTATGTATGGAATTGGGCATGAAAATTGTAGAAAAATTGAGGATTTAAGCCTAGGGATTTGAAAATAAGATTTGGTGATTTGAGGGGTCAAATAAACTCCGATTTTGATGAACTTTATATGTACGGACTCGTGGCGAGACGAGGATTCTGAAAATATGAGTTTCATAATTTTTCGAGAAGCGGGCCTGGGGCTCGGGTTTTGGCAACTTCGTACTTTTGGGTATTTTTCGAGTCCTTTCGATTGGGTTATGATTCATTAGCCTATTTTAATGTATTCATATTGATTTTGATCAGATTTGGCACCCGAGGATGTCGATTTGCGAGGAAAGCGCAACGCGAGCTAGGACTTTTGGCTGGTTCAAGGTGAGTGGTGGTAATAAATGATAAACTGAGGGTTTGAAACCCCGTACTTACAATATACAGTGCTATGCTAAGATGAAACACGCATCATGTGACTAGCGTGGTGGAATTGTGACTGGAGATTTGGACTTGGTCCTTCCCGACTAATAGTTTACTATGTATAATGACCTAGATTGAGCTTATATCTGTGTAATTGGGCTAGTAGCCATGTTTGGGGCCTTGTGCCGATCTGTGAAGTATTAGGGGAGCCTCTAGAGCTAAGTGACCCTTATATCATGTTGGACACATACACTCAGTCATATTTATAGCTGTATAGCGTATCATGAGCCATTACTAGATGTGTACTCTGAGAGAGACTATCTGGGGTGGGATTCCCTGTTCTAGCTGAGTGGGCCCAAGAGGCCAAGTCTAGATTGACTGAGATAGGAGCAAGGACCCGTTGTAAGGTATTATATATATATACATATATATATATATATATATATATATATATATATATATATATATATATATATATATATATATATATATATATATATATATATATATATATATATATATATATATTTATATTTATATATATATATTGGGTTGGGCTGCACGTGGATCGGGCTGCATGCTGCAACACTATATATATTGGATCGGGCTGCACGCCGCAGCACTATATATATTGGATCGGGCTACACGCCGCAGCACTATATATATTGGATCGGGCTACACGCTGCAACACTATACATATTGGATCGGGCTGCACACCACAACACTATATATATTGGATCGGGGCTGCACGATGCAGCCCTATATATATTGGATCGGGCTGCACGCCGCAACACTATATATATTGGATCGGCCTGCACGCCGCAGCACTATATATATTGGATCGGCCTGCACGCCGCAGCACTATATATATTGGATCGGGCTGCACGGTGCAGCACTATATATATTGGATCGGGCTGCACGCGTGTATATATATATATATATATATATATATATATATATATATATATATATATATATATATATATATGTTAAATGGATCGGGCTGCACGCCGCAGCGCTATATTTATTGGATCGGGCTGCACGTCGCAGCGCTATATATATTGGATCGGGCTGCACGCCATAGCATTATATATATACATATATATTTGGATTGGGCTGCACGCCGCAGCAGTATAAGTGAGGACTAGGTGAGTATGGGATCATTGTGAGATAGTTGTGGACTGGGATTGGACTCATTACTGTAGAGATGACTTACCTATGAGGTTACCCTTATAATTGTTTAGTGATAGTACATGTGTTCTTATTTTCAGTTGTTATTTGTTATTATTACTCACTTAGTTGAAATATACTCACCCCACTCCCTGCACTTTCTATGCAGATCCAGGTGTTTAGGAGGGCAGTTGAGTTATCACAGATGCTACATTACAGTTATTCCGAGGAGACTTCGAGGTAGCTGCCGGCGTCCTAGGACCTGATCTCTCCCTCTCTATCATTTTGTCATTTGCTATTCTGCCGAGACATGATTTGTGTAGGATATTTCCATCTGTAGAGGTTTAGACTTGTGACACCGTGATTGTTGGGCTATATTTTATATGTTTATGTTTCCACACTTATTGTTTTGATATTAAAACAAGCTATTAATGTTAATTGACCAGTATTAATTAATAATTGGCTGGTAATATGGATAACATGGTCAGGCTTGCCCAACAATATGTTGGGCACCATCACGATCGGGGTTTGGGTCGTGACAAGTTGGTATCAGAGCCTAGGTTACTAGGTCTCGCGAGTCATGAGCCAGTTTAGTAGTGTCTCTTGGATCGGTACATAGACGTTTGTACTTATCCTCGGGAGGCTGCAGACCTTTTAGGAAACACTTCACATTCATGGAATTCTTATCGTGCGTACTTGATTCAGCTTGAGGTATGATTCTTGAAATTCCTTCTGCACGCGAGCACTTAATAATATATTTGCCTTGATGGCTTGTGATTCCCCAATTGAGAGGCAAGATATAACCCCCGTGAGTTCATGCTGGGCCAGTCTGGAGAACTTGAGGCCGGATCTTTGTCGATGGCTTGAGCGCCAAGGTTCTAATTTTGTGAGTTGGAGTTATAAACTTATATGTTCAGTATTGTCCCTAATTGTGGGAATGTCAGCTAGATAGCCGTGTGATGTGTATCATGATGGAAGGTGTGCTGAAATACTAAATTGAGGCAAAGTAGGTGGGTTATCTCTTCCGGTGTGCCCTTAGGTGAGCTTATTCTTATGTGTAATTGAAAGGTATTTGATATGTATTATGATTCGATCAGGTGCCACGCATGTCAGTGTATCAATTTTGATAATATAATTCATGCAGTATTGAGATTTAGGTTGTTGATATACCTTGTAATGTCTTGTCGAGTTGTGGACATGTTGTTAGGATGGTTTGGTGATTCTCTGGCAGGTGGATAGGCCAAAGTACAAAGGAAACTCTGTCAAAATTTTTGGAAAATTTGGAACTTAGAAAAGATTTTGTCACCTAAAGAGTATGCTTAACTATTGTGGGTGTATAAATGCAAGAATTGCAGAAGAGTTAAGATTTATGATTATTCGAGTCTCTGCCAAGGCTAGTAAATGACCTGAGTTCAGTCTCACTATAACATTGTGGCGCCATTTGAATAAGAATTCTATAAGTGGTTAAAAGTGCTTTAATATATGGCTTCGAGCTAAGTTGGGGAGGTTTCTATTGACTAGCTGATTGCACGGTTGTGTGCTATGTTGATTCTGTCTCTAAGTGCATTGGAAATTTTGGTAAAATCTACATGGTGCATCGTAGATGTGAAGGAATATTAGAATGTTTTGAGTTGCTATTGATAAAGAATGCTCTCTACATAGAAAAAAAAGGTATTTGTATCCGTATGAAATCATGTTTGTCGTGTTAGAGTACTGACAAGGCACAAGTGGTTCTATTCATTTAGGGCATGTGATTTACAGCTGTATAAGGGTGAATGACTCTTGCGAGAATTGTATTACTGTGTTCAAGGTTTTGCATATGACAATCCTGCGTTCTAAGTTTGTGTATGTGGCTAGGGACTGTGTTTTCATTAGAAGAGATCAAGACTTGTGCTTATGTTATGTCAGTATGGGATTCTATGTATCCGTATTTGGAAGGTAATGGTAACGAATTCAGATTCACAGGAAGTTCTTCAAGTAATGTGTTCTGGAATGTGGTATTTCTGGGAGACGTTTGATAGGGTATTCGGTGGTCTATGGGTCTTAGACAGGGTGGTCTTATATGCGAGTCTCATGTGGTAAACCTGGGTTGAGGTATTGTAGTGCTACAGTAAAGGCTAATATTAAATTAAAGATGAATCAGCAAGGAAGTTGGGTAAATGGAACAACTTGATAATGAATCGAAATGGTATGATAATGATACGATTAATTCCTAGTATGTGCTCGAAGTAATGATTCTTGCAGGTATTGTGCAACAAAGCTCTTGCGTGATGGCAGTTTGCTTAGCAGGGTATATGGTCAAAAGGGACAAGGTAATGTAAACTGATAATATCTAGTAGTGTGGTGGTATTCTCTTGTTGAATCGACTGTAATGATTGAGTTGTTGACAGCATAGGGGAATTTTTGAATGACTTTCGTGGTGTGATTGGATGCTTGATGTGCATTATGTATTCGTACGGCGGAGTATGGAATCTGGCATAGGGATTCTTGTGCTATATATGTGCTGGAGACTAGGAGTTCTCGTAATCCGCCTACGCAGTGGTGGTATATCATGTGTATCGGCACCGTTTAGCGGTTATTGGAAATTGGAAGCCCTAGTGGCTCTCTCTTTACTTGATATGATGAATTTGAGTTATGATATTTGATTGCAGACTGGTTGTCATAAGTCAAGTTGCCTAGCCTAATGTGATACGCACCATGTCGGAAAATGCCACGGGTTGAGTGGCAAGATGTATCAGATTATGCGGACCCTTTTCCGCCCCTGCGGAACCGCTTCTGCGACCAATTGGTTGCTTCTGCGAACCCAGGCCTATTTGGCCAATTCCGCTCCTGCGATCCACGGACCGCTCCTGCGCGTCCTCTTCTGCGGGAATTCTTCTGCTCCTGCGCGGGATGTCTGCTTCTGTGATCAAGAGTCCGCTCCTGCGGACACGCCTATGCGATCGAGCTTCCACTTCTACGGACTCCCCATTTCGCCTCTTGACCGCTTCTGCGGTCTACTCTTCGCTCCTGCGATGCCGCCTCAGCGGACATTTTTCCGTTTCTGCAAAGAGAAGCGTTCCTGCGCCCCCTTGTCCGCTTCTGCGGACTCGCTCCTGCGCCCCTATTTCCGCAGGAGCGAAAACAACAGAGCCAGAGTCAAAACCTGCAATTTTCCACATTTTCTCCCGTTTAGCCATCCGAAAACACCCCGAGGCCCCCGGGACCTCATCCAAACACACCAACACATCCTAATACCTTATTCGAACTTGTTCCAATCCTCAAAACACGTCTAACAACATCAAAACCCATAATTCACATCGAATTCAAGCCTAAATTCCTTAAAACATTCCGAATTACACAATCAATCAAAAACCCGACCAAACGACGTTCGAATGACCTAAATATTTGAGGACATATCCAAAATCGCATAACGAAGCTACAGAAATTGTCGGAATTCCATTCCGACCCCCGGATCAAAATCTCACCTACTGTTCGGATTTCGCCAAAATTCAACCTTAGCCAATTCAAGCCTATTTCTACACGGGCCTCCAAATTCAATTCCGATCGCTCCCCTAAGTCACAAATCACCTTCCGAAACTAACCGAATCATCAGAATCCGATTCCGAGCCCTCTAGCTAAATAGTCAACTCCAGGTTGACTTTCCATGTTCAAGTTTCCTTCAAAAAGGCTATATGCCTCATTTTCAATCCAATTCACTCCTAACTCACCCGATGGACTCTAACATTGATATAAAAGCATAAAACATATAGTTACAACATAACGGGGTGGTAATTCTCGTGACGACAGGCCAGGTTGTCACATTCTCCCCAACTTGAACAAACGCTCGTCCTCGAGCGTACCAGAGTGGTACTAGAAGCAACTCAATAGCTGAATGACCTTACCAAGCATATATTCAGGGTGATACCACGTCACCCTATCTATCATAAGTTCGACAATACGTTATAGCTGAAATTTCACAGACCATCTGAACCATAAACCACATTGTACTTTTTGAAATCATATACCAATTGCTAATCTCATGCCTATACTCAGGATACACTAGAATCCACTACAATAAGCCATACTCACCGCTCCGAGTGAGGTCACATGATGTATCAAACAACCCAGTCACTCGAGACGATAGTCTCTAATCACAACAATTTCCCACGATAACTAAATACCAACTGAAAAACCTTTTTCATTAGCTAAAGTCTTATTCCAACACTTTCATATACTGCCCATGGCAACCGAACACGCGATATATAGAATCCACCTCTCAGGTCACCCATTCATGAATCCATTTCCCTTTTAAACTGATACCATAATAGATTTCGGAGCTGAACCTCGATATTACCTTTCTAAGCAGCTAAAATCACATGTACTCACACTCATTATTGGCTCCAACGATCATTTGATTATAACACACCGCACTGGTGATATGACACCTCAACACCGGCCTAAGCCACGACGAGCACAACATAGGCTCCAATAGAGACATTCGAACATACTCAATCATGACAAATGTCTTCAACCAGAGAGCTATAATTCAATTCTTCTGTGCCATCATAACATAGAACTGAGATCGCGTCTCGCATTATAGAAATAGAGTACATGACTCCTTCTCGAAAGGTCATAACGTTACGTGACCTTGCCACGATTCATGATTCTATCCAAACACTATTACTCATGAAGCACCTCAATTTACCAAGCTCAAAACGATTAGCCACGCACATATTTAGGTCTGAACCCAAGAAATCAATCTCACCCACAGTGAAACAATTAATGTATGCTTCAAATCCTAAAAGGACACAACCGATGTGCCATTCGCCAAGCGATACTCAATACGGATTTTTCCTCAGAAGCCAGGAAGTATTGTATACCAGGTAAAATATAACCAACTCTATTTTCACATTACAATGTTGCGGCGTGCAACCCGCTCTAATGACATACCCGTGGCGGCGTGCCACCCGATCCAGATACCATACCCGTGGCGGCATGCCACCCGATCCAAATAACCGTACCTGTGGCGGTGCACCACCCGATCTATATAGAACCCTCGCTAAAGAAATGCGCGTCGAGTCAAGTTTCTCATTATGGTAAACATATATATATATATATATATATAAGTTGCTCATTATGGTAAACATATATATATATATATATATATAGCCTCAAGTTCGGCCACCAGAAACGCATCCGACAAAGTTCCTCAATACCAGAACTAAATCAATGGTAGAAACCTCTGCACTGATATCCGCCACGAAGGCCCAACTGACAAAGCAATACCCACCAGCCGTCCGCTGGTCCTGAGGTGCAACTACCCCGCTAGAGCATACTTTGATGCACTCTGCTATGCAATTTGTGCCATACCATCATAGTCCATATCATATTAGTCTAGACAACCTGGCCCAATGATGACCAGTCAGCAATCAGGTATCATAATTCAAATTCGTCATATCAAGTTGAGAGAGAAAGCAACTAGAGCCTCCGATTTTTCATAATCACAAAATGGTGTCGATATACATGATATGCAACCACTACAGAGGTGGACTAACAAGAGCTTCAAGTCTCCAACACATATATAAGACATGAATCACAATGCCTGATCCCGTACTCCACTGTACAGATACATAACGCACATCAAGCGTCCATTCATACCACGAAAGCCATTCAGAAATTTCACTATGCTATCAACGACTCAATTATTATAGTCGATCTAACAAGAGAATACCACCATACCACCAGATATTATCAGTTTACATTACCATGTCCTTTTGGACCATATACCCTGCCAAATCACTAGAATAGCAGTACTATTTTATTAAATCACCAGAAGGATCGATTCTTTAAATCCCCTGTAGCTGCCCGCACTGCTCGATAATTTTAATGACTTCCCATATATTATGAACTGATCTCAAAACCTTGAATATGCCATTATCAACTTTCCATAACACATCGCATATACAATACCACACTAAGATAACATGGACATTCTTATCCCTTTCCTACGCCGCAAACATCGACGCACTCAACTAGTCAAGGACTTTCATGATCCCATATAGAGAAAACTCATTACACATTCCCAGCTTTGCATACCAACAGGAAATACACTCATTTTCAAACCACATTAAAACATATCACAACTCTTTCTTCCAATTACATTGCATAAGTTAAACTGCCAGTACTGAGTCGTTATACCCAGATCGAGTTACACAACTGCCAGAACTCAAAAGCTTTATTGCACAATATCCGCAAGACTCATTACTTCAAACACATACTAGGAATTGATCGTATTCCTTATCATACCATTCCGATTTATTAACAAGTTGTTCCATTTACCTAGTTCCCTTTCTGATTCATCTTTAATTTAATATTAGCCCTTACTGTAACACCATAATACATCAACTCATGTTAGCACACAAGAATCGTACATAAGACCACACGGTCTAAGACCCATAGGTCACTTAATACTCTCTCAATGTTTCCCAGAAGTACCACATTCTACGATACTTTATTTTGAAGAACTTCTTGCGATTTTGACTTCGTTATCATTACCTTCCAATATGGATTACATAGAATCCCATCAATCACATAATATAACACAAGTCTTGATCTCTTCTAACGAAACCACCGTCCTTAGCCACATGCACAATCTTAAGACACCTGACTGTTACAAGCAAAATCTTAAACACTGTAAAACAATTCCTGAGCGTCATTCACCCTTACTCAGCTGTAGTTCAACTGTCTTATTGAACAAAACCATTCGTGCCTTGCTAGAACTCTAACACTGCAGAACATGATTACATACAGATACAATTAGCTATCTTTCTTTTCTATGCACTGAACATTCTTTACCACGTAAGTTTCAAACATCCTAGTATTTCTTCACATCTACGAAGCACCATAACCTTTATCAAAATTTCCCAACATACCTAGAGACAGAACCAACACAGCACCCAACAGTGCAATCAGTTACTCAACAACAACCTCCCCAACTTAGCTCGGATCCGTACATCAAAGCACTTTTAGCCACTCATAGCCTTCTTACTCAAATGATACCACAAAGTTCTAGTTAGATTAAACTCAAGTCATTTACAAGCTTCGGCGAAGATTCGAATCATCAGAAATATTAACTCTCAATTCTTGTATTCATTCACACACAACAGTTAAGCCCACTCTTTAGGTGACAAGTTTTTTTTCTAAGTCCCAAATTTTCCAAAACTTTCGGCAGAGTTTCCTTTGTAAATTGGCCTATCCACCTGCCAAAGAATCACCAAAACCATCCTAACAATACATTCCCAACTCGACAAGACATCACAAGACATATCGACAAAATTAGTCTCAAAACATGAAACAACAGTGATATATATACCGAAAACGGGGAACCAAGTCCCAACACATACCAACTCCCATAAACTGAAGGGTCAAGAGTCATGAGCCTCTAATGAACATAAGTGTAATAATGGTTTACAAGATACCAGGTGCAGAAAGAAATATCAATACAGAATCAAAATACAGTAGGAAGGAATATCTGGTCCTGCGGACTCTGCAGCTACCATCAAATATCCTACAGAAGTCGCCTCGAACAGCTACCGGATCATTACTGAGAGGTACCTGGATCTGCACACAAGGTGCAGGGAGTAAAATGAGTACTGCCAGACTCAGTGGTAATAAACAGGGGTAAGACAACGCAGATAAGAAATCCACAATAAAGAACTATGTAAAGCTGTAATCAAATACCCTGTCACAGAATCAATATCAACTGTACCTGTACCAACAAGTACAAGCAAAATAGTATAACAGCTATCAGATGTAGCTAAATGCAATGCAATGCATGATATGACCGCTACGACACGTAGCCCGATCCAATTTGGGTACCCGTGCTCACTGTGGGGTTCAGACTTCGTAGGAGCTCCTACAGCCCAAGCACAATATTACTACGGCGTGCAGTCCGATCCAACATAAATATATACCGCTGCGGCGTGCAGCCCAATCCACTACCAGTCAGCTAATATGCAAATACAGCCTCGCAGGCTCAAAAGTAGTTTTGAAAACACTTTTATCATTTTTCAGTTGGAAAACAGTAATATCAAGTTCTAGAGATTGGAAATAGCATGATAACAGAAATAGCTACGGACTGGTAGTAACTAACATGTCAATATCATAAGACAATGATAACGATCCTCACTGGATCCAATAACTGGCTCACAGCCCACAAGTTTACTCAGCCGCCAAAGAAAAGGGTTCCACGGCTCAAGAGTGGCTAATATCACAATATATAGTATGCAACCATCCGAGAAGGAGGTTCAACGGCTCAAGAATAGCCAATTATCATAACACAGTGTCAACAAGTTGGACTAAGCCATAGTCCCTAACCACAATCGACCCCACACTCACAAGAGAGTACGTGTCTCACCGCTTTACAACGTCACAAAGTGGTATATCGTGGTTTCGAACCCCCTGGTCATCACCCACATCTATTACTCACCTTAATACAGCGCGACGCCTACTTCGCGATGCCCTTGCCATGAGAATCAAGCTCCGCACGTGTAGAATCTGATCAAATACAGTAGAAATACAACAAATTAGGCCAATGGGACGACACCCAATCAATACAACTCGATTTACACAAAAAATGGCAAAGTTGCCAAAACCCGACTTTCGGTACGCTTCTTAAAAAATCACGATAGTCACATATTCGGAACCCTCATCTCGATACGAGTCTAAGCATATAAGATTTACCAAATTCGGACTCCATTTGCCCATTCAAAACCTTGATTTTCTAAAGTTCAAGCCTAGGGCTAAATCCTCCATAAATTACCCCAAATTCCTCAATTTTCTTGATATAATTGCATAATATTATCAATACTAATCATAGTTTAAGTCCATAGTTGATTACCTGATAATTTCCCTTGAGTTTCTCTTCAAAATCACCCAAATCGCCTCTAAAGCCGAGACCCAAATGTGTGAAATGTTTCTGAAATTTTCTAACTTCTGATACAATTAACTCATTGCGATTTTTGCTTATGCGGACCCTTTTCCGCCCCTGCGCAACCGCTTCTGCGACCAATTGGTCGCTTCTGCGAACCCAGGCCTATTTGGTCAATTCTGCTCCAGCGATCCACGGACCGCTCCTGTGCGTCCGCTTCTGTGGGAATTCTTCCGCTCCTGCGCGGGATGTCCGCTTCTGCGATCAAGAGTCCACTCTTGCGGACACGCCTATGCGATCGAGCTTCCGCTTCTATGGACTCCCCATTTCGCCTCTTGACCGCTTCTGCGGTCTACTCTTCGCTCCTGCGACGCCGCCTCAGCAGACGCTTTTCCACTTTTGCGAAGACAAGCGCTCCTGCCCCCCTCGTCCGCTTCTGCGGACTCGCTCCTGTGCCCCCATTTCCGCAGGAGCGAAAACAACAGAACCAGAGTCAAAACCTGCAATTTTCCACATTTTCTCCCCTAGGACCCCGAGACCTCATCCAAACACACCAACACATCCTAATACCTTATTCGAACTTGTTCCAATCCTCAATACACGTCTAACAACATCAAAACCCATAATTCACATCGAATTCAAGCCTAAATTCCTTAAAACATTCCGAATTACACAATCAATCAAAAACCCGACCAAAAGACGTCCGAATGACCTGAAAATTTGTGAACATATCCAAAATCGCATAACGAACCTATAAAAATTGTCAGAATTCCAATCCGACGCCCGGATCAAAATCTCACCTACCGTTCGGATTTCGCCAAAATTCAACCTTAGCCAATTCAAGCCTATTTCTATACCGGACCTCCAAATTCAATTCTGATCGCTCCCCTAAGTCACAAATCTCCTCCCGAAACTAACCAAATCATCAGAATCCGATTCTGAGCCCTCTTACCAAATAGTCAGCTCTAGGTTGACTTTCCATGTTCAAGTTTCCTTCAAAAAGGCTATATGCCTCATTTTCAATCCAATTCACTCCTAACTAACCCGATGGACTCTAACACTGATATAAAAGCATAAAACATATAGTTACAACATAATGGGGTGGTAATTCCGGCGACGACGGGCCGGGTCATCATATTAAGGTAGCGTTATTATGATCCGAGCAAGTTTGAATGAAGTATTAGGTTGAGTTTGTTTTTTGGTTGAGGTCCCGAGGGGCTCGGGGTAATTTCGGATGCCTAACGGGCATTTTTAATTTTGAAAAAAGCTGCTGAAATGCAAAAGATTTTTAGCGCTAGTAGGCTACTTTGGGAGCTCATATCATATAATCCATAAGGAATCACAAAAAGTGCAAAACGCGTAAGTTGTAGACCTTCGTGTCTAGTTTCCAAAAAGCTAAATAACTCGTAATTTGGACATCTTTACTAGAATTTATAATCGACGGAAAATGACTACCGGAGCAATAGAATGTACAAATTGTATAGCGCAGGTACAAGGTACAACTCGACGAAGCACGGGCAGATTCTTTATTACACGAAATTGGTTTATTTCTTTCATTTGTTTCATTTGGTTTGGATGATTTTAGGGAGCTTCAACAAGGGATTTTCATCATCGATGTGAAGGTAAGTTATCCCCACCTATCTTGAGTTAATTACATCAATTATGTATGGAATTGGGCATGAAAATTGTAGAAAAATTGAGGATTTAAGCCTAGGGATTTGAAAATAAGATTTGGTGATTTGAGGGGTCAAATAAACTCCAATTTTGATGAACTTTATATGTACGGACTTGTGGCGAGATGAGGATTCTGAAAATATGAGTTTCATAATTTTTCGAGAAGCGAGCCCGGGGCTCGGGTTTTGGCAACTTCGTGTTTTTGGGTATTTTTCGAGTCCTTTTTATTGGGTTGTGTTTCATTAGCCTATTTTGATGTATTTTTATTGGTTTTGATCAGATTTGGCACCCTAGGAGGTCGATTTGCAAAGAAAGCGCAAGGAGAGCTAGGACTTTTGGCCGATTCGAGGTGAGTGGGGGTAATAAATGATAAACTGAGGGTTTGAAACCCCGTACTTGCACTATACAGTGCTATGTTGGATGAAACATGCGTCATGTGACTAGCGTGGTGGTATTATGACTGGGGATTTGGACTTGGTCCTTCCCGACAGATAGTTTACTGTGTATAATGCATGAGATTGAGCTTATATCTGTGTAATTGGGCTAGTAGCCGTGTTTGGGGCCTTGTGCTGATCTGTAGAGTATTAGGGGAGCCTCTAGAGCTAAGTGACCCTTATACCATGTTGGACACATACACTCAGCCGTATTCATAGCTGTATAGTGTATCATGAGCCATTACTAGATGTGTACTCTGAGAGAGACTACGTGAGGTGAGATTTCATGTTCTAGCTGAGTGGGCTCGAGAGGCCAAGTCTAAATTGACTGAGATGTGAGCGAGGACCCGCTGTGAGGTATTACATATATATATTGGATCGGGCTGCATGCTGCAGCACTATATATATTGGATCGGGCTACACGTCGCAGCACTATATATATTGGATCCTGTTGCACGCCGTAACACTATATATATTGGATCGGGCTGCACGCCGCAACACTATACATATTGGATCGGGCTGCACGCCGCAACACTATACATATTGGATCGGGCTGCACACCGCAACACTATATATATTGGATCGGGCTGCACACCGCACCACTATATATATTTGATCGAGCTGCACGCCGCAGCACTATATATATTAGATTGGGCCGCACGCCGCAACACTATACATATTGGATCGGGCTGCACGCCGCAACACTATACATATTGGATCGGGCTGCACACCGCAACACTATATATATTGGATCGGGTTGCACACCGCAGCACTATATATATTGGATCAGGCTACACGTCGCAGCACTATATATATTGGATTCTGCTGCACGCCGTAACACTATATATATTGGATCGGGCTGTACGCCGCAACACTATACATATTGGATCGGGCTGCACGTCGCAACACTATACATATTGGATC
>JASVEL010012105.1:0-84912 GCA_032618575.1 Nicotiana noctiflora | reverse complement strand
CTATTTAGTCGATTTGTTCAATTTCTTTTCTTGGCTTACCGAGAAGTTAATTATAAGGAATTGTTTGTTGAGATATGAGTGGATTGAGCCAAATTTGAAAGGAAAATGCAATTGCTACAGATTGAGTTGTTCGTAAACTCTCGAGGTAAGTGTTTGTTCTATCCTAGCTTGAGGGAATAAGAATTGAGTTTACGTGTTAATTGTCAAATGTGGAGTCCGACGTATAGGCATGGTGACGAGTATCTATACGTTGGGAGTTCGAGCATGACCGTGGGTCTTAAATGGATTAAATTCCTATTAATACTATGTAATTATGTGAAGGGAAAATAATATTGGTTTCATACCGGTAATATATATAAATTGTTGATTAAAGGTTATTGGTGTCACACTGGTAATAGGCATATATTGTTGATTTAGTATTATTAATTGGTTTCACACCGGTAATATAAATATTGTTGAAATTGAAGATTGTTGGTTTAATGCCGGTAATACTTTTATATGCTTCGGTTGATCAGAGATTATTGGTTAAATGTCGATAATATATATATATATATATATATATATATATATATATATATATATTATATATATTAAAGAATTAGGATCGTGTGGCACGTCGACCACTTATATATATTAAGAAAAGGGATCATGTGGCACGCCAACCACTTATATATATGAAATGGGAGCGAGTGGTACGCCTACCACAGTTTATATGATTGTTGGCATTGGCCATAGTTGCCGGTAGCCTATATGAAATGGGAGCGAGTGGTACGCCGACCACAAAATTATTCTAATCTTGGCATTGGCCATAGTTGCCGGTAGCCTAATATTAAATTTGGGAGCGAGTGGTACGCCTACCACAAGATATGCAATGAAAATGAATTGAGACATGAAAGTAAGTTTTGTTCCATTATTCAGATTATTTCGGATATTATGAATTATTGGTTGCTATTTTAGAGCAGATTCCTTCCTTATAAATGTTCGATAATGTTTTCCTGCTGTTGTATATGTATATATCCCAACTGTACAGGTTTATGTGGGTGTCTGGTCCTAGCCTCAGCACTACTTTACCGGGATAGGCCATGCACTTACCAGCACATGGGGTTGGTTGTGCTGATACTACACTCTGCACTCTTTTTGCGCAGATACAGGTTACAGACAGCAGCAGCGATAGTAGCACGATTGTGGATATTCCGACTACTGAGACTTCGAGGTAGCCTTGCAGGCGTCCGCAGGACCCGTTGTCTTCTCTATCTTATTTTTCATTCTGTTATCTCCCGTATTCAAGATGAACAACTTATATTTCTTTCAAACGATTATGTGTATCATTCTTAGAAGTTCGTGAGTATTGTGACACCAGTCGTGGGTAGTGTATCATGCTTGTGTTTTCTATATCATATTTGTTGAAATTTTCTAAGTCTTCCGCGAAATTTCTTTATTTCGCTGTAAATTTATAATTCTATTTAAAGTCTTAAAAAAAGAGTTGTAACTAATGGAAATGTAAGTTAGAATTGGCTTGCCTAGCTTCCACTAGTAGGCGCCATCATGACTCCCGATGGTGATAAATCCGGGTCGTGAAGTTGGTATAAGAGCTCTAGGTTGCACATGTCTCACAACTCACAAACAACCTTAGTAGAGTCTGAGGGATCGGTACAGAGATGTCTGTATTTATCCCTTAGATGCTACAGAGTTAGGAAAATTTTCACCTTCATTCTTTCCTATCGTGCGAATTTGTTCTTCAAATGTTAAGTTGAATTTCTACTCTTGTCTTCCCATGAATGGCAAAGTCATGTACCGCTTCTTCAGCCAAAAAATTGCACAGGCTGGTGATAGATCAACGATGCCTTCAGAAGTTTTATGGAGTTTTGGATAAGTTTCACCAAACTCTTCGGTATCTCCTTCAGGGGTACATCTTTTGAGAACCCAAAGGAATTTATTGACCGTTGCTATGAGATATTGCAGAACGTGAGAATAGTCGAAAGCGAGAGGGTTGATTCAACTGTGTTTCTGGTGGCGAGTGAAGTAGTGAAAACATAATATATTTAACCGACTGTGGTTTCAACGGACCTTGACGTCTGGTTGATTTATTGGAAGTTGCGAAGGACAATTATTGTGGACTATCATATGTTGTGACTTTGACTTATAGCCAAAATGGGGAATTCCACTATTAGTGAATGGACCGGATGGCCATATGTTATGTCAGTTTTGGCTTGGAATGTATATATATGGTACGGAAAGGTCCCCTAAATAAATTATGCATAATTGCGGCTTAGTATTCTACATGGGGTAAGAATCGGCCCAAAGAATAACAAAGAGTATATGAGCAGAAGGGGTAGTTCAGCATTGTCAAGCTAGCATAGCAAAAAAGGAAATAGGTCGTCCATGTTTATGACAAGCCTATGAAGAGGGCAGACCGGCCAATGCGACACTACCTACTCAACCCTATTTTTTTGAGATGTTTTGGAGAAATTTACCTCCCAGACTCTTTGAAAGGTGTGGCATGTATGATCTGAATGATTATGCCAGGTCATTATGATAGTGTCCGAATATGTCATCATGTTTAATAAGTTAGCTGAGCCTCAAAGGAATCGTTGTGAATGTGGCAGACTGGAGAAATATAATTTATGAAGGCACTCAAGCTACGTGCCCCGTTGCAGTCAATACTCAGCTTACATGACCAGCCAGAGTTAGGGGTCAGGATGTTAGAGGCGGAGGTGAGACTCCTAGAGGTGGAGACCCAATTGTTGACATAATTTCTATGGTGTGACTGAGGTCACTACACCAGATGGTGTTATTACATGTACAATTCTAATTGTTATAAAAGATATATTTTTCCTCCATTTGATTTGGTCTTTGATGAATTGAGGCAAGTCCTCTTAATATGCTCCGCTCATGAGTGAGCTTCATAACTCATGTTGTGCTATTAAATGGAGATAATTATCCCTATTATTATGTGTTGGTCACTAGGAATATGTATAAGGTCGAAAGTGACTTTATATTATTTACTACAATGGGAATTGATGCAATTCCCGAAATAATTATTTTTCAATGGTTAATTATATGCCCTATCAGTATGAGGGTTCTTTTGTGCCGTGATACTCTTTGACGGACAATAGTTGAAAGGAAGAAAGAAAGGAAATAAAAAAACATCAGTGGCACAATGTGCAAATATTTGTGATTCAGAGTGGAGGGTGAGATCCTCAAATTTTTGTATAACGTGAAAATATTTTTTGTTAAAACCAAGCTACAAGTTGCGGTGGATATTATATGAGGACAAGGTCCTGGTGGTGAAAAGTTTGTGTTTAAAATTTTCCTTTTTTGGAAATAAAAATCTAGTTTCTATTCATATTTAGCCATTTCTGTTTTGTAACCATTGAGTTTTAGACTTTGAGACGAGCACCAGGTGAGGACAAATATGACTCATTAATTCGGGAAATTAATCATGAGGTTTCCATACCTCATTTTGAGTAAAGTCAGAGTTTTGGAATAAGATATTTAATAACAGGGTTAATTGACAGTGTTGTAATTTAGGAACAACTCTTATGGCCATAGTCATGAATATATGCATACGTATGAGGTGTTCGTGCCTTATTTAGACTTGTTCATTATAGTCTTCGTTGTTGCCATATTGACATACTCCCGCAGTCAGAAAGAGCATGCGCAGCATCTCAGAGCAGTTCTTCAGACTCTGAAAAAATAGCCAACTATATGCAAAATTTTCAAAGTGTGAATTTTGGCTAAGTTCAGTTGCATTCCTGAGTCATATTCTGACAACAGTAGGTATTCAGGTTGATCCGAAGAAGATTGAGGTAGTCATGAACTGGCCTAGACTGACATCAGCCACAGAAATCCAGAGTTTCTTGGGTTTATCGGGTTATTATCGACGATTCGTGGAGGGGTATTCATCTCTTGCAACCCCACTGACCAGATTGACACAGAAAGGTGTTCAGTTCGAATGGTCAGATGAGGTGAAGCGAAATTTCAGAAGCTCAAGACAGCCTTGACCACATCACCGATATTGGTTTTACCCACAGGTACGGGACCTTATACTGTTTATTGTGATGCTTCCCGTATTGGGCTTGGTGCGGTGTTAAAGCAGGATGGCAAGGTTATTGCCTATGCTTCAAGGCAGTCGAAGATTCATGAAAAGAACTCCAGTTCATGATCTAGAATTAGCGGCGATTGTTCACGCATTGAAGATCTTGAGGCATTATTTGTATGGTGTGGCATGTGAAGTATACGCCGATCATAAGAGTCTTCAATATTTGTTTAAACAGAAGGAGTTGAATTTGAGGTAGAGAAGATGGCTAGAATTGCTGAAAGATTATGATACCATTGTATATCATCCTGGGAAAAGAAAACATGGTGGCCGACGCTTTGAGTAGGAAGTCAGCCAATATGGGCAGCCTTGCTTATATTCCAGTCAATCAGAAGCCGCTTGCTTTGGATGTTCAGTCCTTAGCCAACCAATTTGTGAGATGGGATATTTCTGAGCCTAGTCGAGTGCTAGCTTGCACGGTCATTCGCTCTTCATTATTGTGGCGTATCCGCGATCAACAATATAATGATTCTTATTTATGTGACCTTAAAGACACGGTTCAGCGAGGAGGTGCCAAGCAGGTCACCTTACATGCTGATGGGATTCTGAGGATGCAAGGGCACATTTGTGTGCCAAATGTTGATGGGCTTAGAGAATTAATTCTAAAAAAAGCTCACAGTTCACGGTATTCTATTCATCCAGGCGCAACAAAGATGTATCAAGATTTGCGGCAACATTCTGGGTGGCATAGAATGAAAAAGGATATTGTGGCATATGTAACGCGGTATCTGAATTGTCAGCAGGTTAAATATGAACATCAGATACCTGGCGGTTTATTTCAGGGAATTGAGCTTCCTGAATGGAAGCGTGAGCAGATCACTATGGACTTCGTTTTTGGACTTCCGATGACTTGAAAGAAGTTTGATGTTGTTTGGGTGATTGTTGATAGACTGACCAAGTCAGCTCATTTTATTCCGGTTGCCACTAACTATTCATCCGAGAGATTAGCTGGGATTTATATCAGGGAGATTGTTCGCCTTCATGGTGTGCCTATCTCTATTATTTCAGATCGAGGTACACAATTTACCTCACATTTCTGGAAGGCGGTTCAACGAGAGTTGGGCACCCAAGTCCAGCTAAGTACAGTCTTTCATCCCCAGATGGATGGTCAGTGATTCACGTCCAAGAAATGGTCGTAGTCAATATAACTTGGTCTAATAAGTCCAAGATTGATCCCACAGAGAATTAACCTACCAATTGCAACCATCACAACCCCAAACGTACTTCTGAATCAAGTTCCTAAACTTTGAATATATCTTTGTGTGATTTTCGACTATCTACTTTTGCAATAATTAAAAATGCTTAAAAGAAAGAATTTAATGTTGAGTAAAATAATGTGGAGACAGACTAAGGTATTGATTTCCCCTGTTGATGGAATCCCTTATCGTTATGCTCATACAAATTGTTAATATATTCTATCAATCATGAATGCTATGTGTATCGTAACCCTCTCCCGAGCAATTACAATAATTTACTAGTGCACTCTCCCGAGCTACCCTAGCTAGCTTTAATTTGAATAGTTCACTTAAGATTGCACCCAAGACTTCGTTATTCCTAACTCCATCTTTATGCCTAAAGTTATAGATTCCCCCAATAACCTAGGTGTGGTGTTGTTCAACAATATACCTAAATATGCACTCTTTTCCAAGTTATGCAGACTAAATAGGCACCGCTAATTGGGAGCTCTACCAATTAACTACAACAAGAATGAAGTTGAACAAATAGAAATTTAAGTCACAATTTGTAATCACATAAACGATAAGTTCATCAATCAATAGGTTCCCTCAAAACCTTAGAATAGAATTTAGCTACTCATGCTTGAAGAAACAAGAATAATAATTGAAATCATCAAGAAATAATTGATAATAATAAAAGAAAGAGTTTGAGAGGAATCTCTCTTACTAAAAACCTTGCAAAAGTAATAAAATAAAGACAACATGCCTCTATTGGGCAAACTAGGAGTTTATATAGAGGTTTTAGGGATAAAAAACTAAGTTTGTACACAATTAGGATTGCTGCTGCGGCGCCTTCCGCGGCCGCGAGCAGACCACGAACAGACAAACTTCAGAGGGCTTCATTATTCGTGGTTCATCCGCGGCCGCGAGTGAACCGCAGATGAATAATCTGTCTGATTTTTCTCTGCTTTTTCAGGCTCTCTTCACTTTAGCTCTTCTTTTGGCCTTTTCATCAACCTATGACTCCAAAATAGCTCTTTTTAGCATCCAATGTATCACATGTACCTATAAAACACAAACGAACACTAATCAAAGCATTTTGTCCTCATAAACAACATCAATTCCATAACAAAGTGTGATTATTTAGGGCATAATTATAGTCAGATTCACCTATTATCAATACCCCGCACTTAAACCTTTGCTCATCCTCGAGCAATCTTTAAGAACACTTTAGGCCAATTAACAAAAATTTGTCTCCCCCAAAATATGTCACAAAAGCTATTATACATTAACAACCTAAGATATGCACAATCTTTACCTAACCGCAAATTCTCATGCCCGCACATTATTACTTACTCTACTTATTACCAAAAACTTGCAAATTCACCTTCTTCCTTTTGATTACATGCCCTCACAAAATTTATTGAGAGAAGTTCCCACACATTAAAAATTTAAATACATGGAACTTATAAATATCGGAAAAATTCACTCACTCTCAACAAAGAACATTCATATGCATACAGACACACCATAGGCTTGCCCCTAATGTAATACTCCACTAATCGAGTTATTCAATCATAGATCAAGAGGTCTTTAAGGGTTGTAATGTAGGCTATGGGACGGGTAGGATACTTTTGGTTATAGTGACTAGCCTCCCTAAGCACTTTTCTTTTCTTTTTTCACAACTTCCCTTTTTTTTTTGTTTACTTCCTTATGTCTCCCATAAACATACATTCACCTTTCTTCAATTTTAACGCCCACTTTTCTTTTATTGATGTAGCTGGCCTTTCTAAAATTTTATTCAATATAGCTCTTTTTCTCAGAATATTTTTTTTTTTGCTTTGCAATACATTTACATTATTTTGGCCAGCTCACTATTTTCTACCATTCATTCTTGATTTTTCCCTTTTCAATTTCCCTTCACCCCACACTTAAACTTTTGCATATTCATTACAATACAAGTGCTTCTAGGAGGTAAAGTAGAACAAATATAATAATTTGAAGAACATTCAAGGGTTATCAAAGAATAGGCTTTAAGCTCAAAGGGGTTAACTAAGATATAATGTATGGGTGAATTCATGTTTATTGGTATATGGGGTTACACAAAGAAATGCCTCTATTCTTTCTACAACCAAACAACTTCTGTTTCGCTTTGCAAACACATAGGGCAATTTCTAGGCATCATGTACAACATACAATGTAAGTAAAAACCTCACACACACATGGCATGCAACTCATTTGGAATCCAGTTTATCTACAAAGTCCTATCGATGTTCAAGCAAGCATTATTGTGCAATTTAAGGCATATTGAGATTCTACAGTCAAGTTTAGAAGATACATTGTCAAGTTCAATTTACGCTTTTGCTAATGTGCATATTCGGGGTTACATGTTGCCCTTTTACCTCTAATCCTAAAAAACAATCTACCTAACCCGGTTCAAATAAAAACCCTTGGAAAAGAACCGTGGTCAAAAGAAAAACCAAGGGGGATATGATACATTACCTAAAAACAAAAATAAAAGAAAGAAAAACTCCTACGTGGACTACTTCCCTCAAGAGTACTTGTCCTAAATAGTCCGTCATCAGGAAGAGTCCTCTACTTATATTTTTTTTGAATTTTTTAAAATTTTATGATTTTTTGTGTTTTTTTTTTATTTTTATTATTTGATATTACTACTACAACTAATATATACATCATGTACAAGATAAGTCACCCACCCCACACTTAAAAATGTTTCATGTCCTCATGACATAAAAATTAAAGCACAAGAGGGGCAAGAGAACTTACCTGAGACTCACTCGGAGTCGGAGACGGTGGATAGGTCGACATGACATACTCGTCCTAGTGCTCTGAACCATGCCATAAACTTGTTTTCTGATCGGGCTTGCCTTGTAGACATGGCATCTAGCTGTGTGTGTAAGCCATCAACGGAGGTGCGCAGATCAGCAACCTCCTCCTCCATGGACCTTAGCATAGGTCGTGTGGACTCGGACCTAGACATACTTGCTCCATGAGGAGCAGGCCTGAAAGGTCCAGCTGAATCCGTGGAGTGCCTGGCCCGGGCAATTGGTACAGTATCGTCCTCCTCATCCAAGTCAATTGGGGTTGTGTCTCGTCCAACCCGGATAGTAGTAGCTCTAAATGGACCTTTTGGTAGTAGCTCACCGTCAGCATCAGTTACTGGGGTGTGATTGAGGAGACACAACATAGTGACAAGAGATGGGTAATAAAAACCCTTGGCAGTGAGGGATCCCCTCAATACCATCTCATCATGAATAACTCGGGCGATATCAACATCCCGATGTGTTACAAAACACCAAGTCAAAACAGCCCTATTAAAGTTAACATCCGTGGTGTTACTCGAGGGCAAGATACGGTTGCAAATTATGGAGAACCAACATTTGGCAATGTGTGTAAAGCAGTTAGAGTGTAGAGTTTGATTTCTAATCCATACTGGGATGCCATCTACACATAAGGCCTCTATTAGCATGTCCTATGTGACACCAGGCCTATCATGGTAGTAGTCGACATCACTAGTGTGCAATGGCAGTCGAAGTACCTGTCGAATAGTAGGAGTATGAGCATTGACCCGCTTACCTCTGACGAAAACTTCTCTGACCATAGCATAAGGAGCATGGGCATAGAATTCCCGGACAAGCATCTTATTCACCTTAGGAGGTGAGTCAAAGAGGAACTCCATCTCGCGCCTCCGAATCTCATCATAAATTTCCGGCTTCTCCGAGCGGATAGCTATCCTGTCAACTTCTACCTCTTGGAGCCACTTCTTGTTTGCTTTAATGTGAAATGCATTTTCGGCTTCTTCACTAGCAAACCTAGACTCGTCATAAGTTGGTTGCCTAGATGAGCTAGCACCATGTCGGGCTCTCTTTGGGGCCATGATCCTGCACAAATAAGATAGCCAAAATTTTTTTTGTAAACCGTTAGTCATTGGAAGGCTAATCAGACTTCGCCATCCTTGAGAAATCACAATTGACCATTTTTTTCGTGCAAATATCTCATACTTCTATGTTTAGATTCTTTATCTAACTATTTTACACATGCCTATTCAAGCACCCCACACTTAGTTATTTGAACACTTCTAATACTATCCAATTGACTTAATCCATCCCCAATAAAATACACCATTACCAATTCATGAGTTGGGCATTATTTCTCCTAAAACTACATTAATACGTTATGAACAATTATAATTTGCCCAACTTGGCTAACCAATCAACATACATGGTGTACATATTATTTAGGTCTCTAAACCACAAAATTAGCATCAACAACACAATTGGAAACCCACAAACCAATTCTTCGCCAAACTTCAACTATATGACAAGGTTCCTTAGGAAAGAATTCATGGAAACATGTAATGTGCAAAAAAGAAACCAAGTCATATTCAAGATTTATCTTAAACTAACAATATCTAATTATTTCTACAAAATAAATAATCAATAACTAAGAATAAAAACAAAATAAAAGAGAAGAGAAGTAGAGAAACTTACAAGTAATACAATGGAGGAGTAATGGAGGAAGAATGGGATGAATTGGAGAAGAGGGTTTTGGGATGTTGTAGAGAGAAGGGGGAGGATTTTGAATTAGAGAGAGAGAGAATTGGGAGAGTGGGGGGCGGCTGAGGGTTTGTGAGAAAGAGGGGGAGGGAGTTTAGGGTTTTAAAGAAGGGAGGGAAAAGAAAATAAAAAAAAACTGTAATTTTTAGCCGACCGCGACTGTTCGCGGTTTGTTCGCGGCCGCGGATGGACCGCGAATAGTCGAGATTCAGAGAGGTCATTTTTTTGCGGTTGGTTCGTGGCCGCGAATAGAGAAAGTTCAGAGACGCGGATGAACCGCGGACAGTGCCCCTCTCTGAATTTTTTTCTCGACTGTTCAGCAAAAATTTTATTTTTTCTTATTTTAATTTATTACTTACTACTAAGATAAAATTAGTTACAACATGTTCGTGGGTTGCCTCCCACGTAGCGCCTGATTTAACGTCACGTCGCGACTCAACTTAGTGCATTTTACGGCTCGCTAGACCTTTGAGATTCATCCAACCGCAATTCTACCTTGTCCTCCATGTCATCCAGGCCTATGTATTGTTTCAACCGCTGTCCGTTTACCTCGAATGTATGTGATCCATCCATAATTTGAATTTCCACAGCTCCTGACTCAAATGCATCAATTACCTTGAAGGGTCCTGCCCACCTTGATTTCAATTTACCTGGGAACAGTCGTAATCTTGAATTGTATAGTAGTACTTTGTCCCCGTTTTTGAAGTTTCACTCAACAATATTTTGATCATGAATCCGCTTCATCCTCTCCTTATACAATCTTGTACTTTCAAATGCCAGATACCGAAATTCTTCTAATTCATGAAACCTAGTTAGCCTTGCTTTACCTGCTTCATCCAAGTTGAGGTTCAAATGTTTCAGTGCCCACCAAGCTTTATGTTCTAATTCAACCGGTAAGTGACAAAATTTCCCGAACACCAATTTGTATGGAGACATGCCAATGGGTGTTTTGAATGCTGTTCTATATGCCCATAGTGCGTCATCAAGCTTCCTGGACCAATCGGTTCTTGTGGCGTTCACTGTTTTAGTCAGTACACTTTTTATATCCCTGTTGGAGACCTCAACTTGCCCGCTAGTTTGCGGGTGATATGGAGTGGCCACACGGTGTTTAACATCACACTTGGCCAATAATTTCTCAAAAGCTCGGTTGCAAAAGTGTGTGCCCCCATCACTAATGATAGCCCTTGGATTCCCGAACCGGGTGAAAATATTGTTCTTCAAAAATCCCACTACCACCTTAGCATCATTGGTGGGTAATGCTGCAGCTTCCACCCATTTGGACACGTAGTCAACTGCAACAAGTATGTACTTATTGCCGTATGAGCTAATAAAGGGCCCTATGAAATCTATTCCCCAGACATCGAACACTTCAACTTGTTGGATTGGATTTATTGGCATTTCATGACGCCGGGAGATGTTCCCGGTGCGTTGACATTCATTGCAACCTTTGACCCACAAGCGCGCATCTTTAAACACCGTCGGGCAATAGAAATCGGCCTCAAGTATTTTGGTAGCTGTGCGTATTCCTCCAAAGTGACCACCATATGCTGAAGCGTGACATGCCTACAAAACAGAAGATTGTTCTATCTCGGGGACGCATCTCCGGATCATGTTATCAAGACATATCCTAAACAAATATGGTTCATCCCAATAATAACACTGACTTTCACGAAAAAATCTTTTCCTCTGGACCGATGAGAGGTCATGAGGAACAATACCACTGGCTAGGTAATTAGCATAGTCGGCATACCATGGTGTTTCAAGGAGAGTGGTGGTGAGCAGCTGCTCGTCTGGAAAGGTTTCCAGAATTTCCCCACTCTCTTTGACAAGTTCAGCTCCTTCAAGTCTTGACAAGTGGTCAGCAACTTGAATTTCAGTACCTTTTCTATCCCTAATTTCGAGGTCGAACTGTTGGAGAAGCAACACCCAACGAATTAGGCACGGCTTAGTGTCCTTTTTATCAATTAAATATCTTAAAGCTGCATGGTCTGTGTATACGATTACCTTTGATCCTATGAGATAGGACCGGAATTTGTCGAATGCAAATACGACCACAAGCATCTCCTTTTCCGTCACTGTGTAGTTTAGCTGTGCTCCACTCAAAGTTCTACTTGCATAGTATATTGGATGCATCAGCTTATCTTTCCTTTGGCCCAGCACTGCACCCATTGCATAGTCACTTGCATCACACATTAACTCAAAAGGTTGCTCCCAGTCAGGGGCAATGATGATGGGTGTTGTGACCAACCTCTTCTTCGGTTCCTCAAAAGCAATCCTGCATTCATCAGAAAAAACAAAAGGGTGATCTTTTTTAAGTAACTTACAGAGAGGGTTTGATATTTTGGAGAAGTCTTTAATGAACCTCCGGTAAAAACCGGCGTGTCCAAGAAAGCTTCTTATGGCCCCGACGGATGTTGGTGGAGGCAACTTTGCAATGACATCAACTTTAGCACGGTCTACCTCAATGCCTTTGCTTGAAACCCGGTGCCCCGGTACTATACCTTCTTGTACCATAAAATGGCACTTCTCCCAGTTTAGCACTAAATTTGTTTCCATGCACCTTTGTAGCACTCTAGTCAGATTGGCAAGCCATTCATCGAATGAATTCCCTACTATTGAAAAATCATCCATGAACACCTCCATAATGTCTTTCACCATGTCGGTGAAAATAGCCATCATGCACCTTTGGAATGTGGCAGGTGCATTGCATAGTCCGAATGGCATCCTTCTGAAGGCAAAGATGCCATATGGGCATGTGAAGGAGGTCTTCTCTCTATCTTCAAGGGCTATGGAGAATTGATTGTACCCTGAGTATCCATCAAGAAAGCAAAAATGGGACCTCCCTGCCAACCTATCAAGCATTTGATCAATGAAAGGAAGTGGGAAGTGATCTTTGCGGATGGCTAGATTCAACTTCCTGTAGTCCATGCATATTCTCCATCCGGTGACGGTTCTTGTTGAATCAATTCATTGTTGTCGTTATTCACTACCGTCATGCCTCCTTTCTTTGGCACACATTGGATCGGGCTAACCCAGCTGCTGTCTGAGATTGGGAAGATGATTCCCGCATCTAGCCACTTTATTACTTCCTTCTTCACCACTTCCTTCATGTTGGGGTTCAGCCTTCTTTGATGTTCCCTAGAAGGTTTGTGTCCATCTTCCAGGAAAATTTTATGCATAAAATAGGCTGGGCTGATCCCCTTTATGTCTGCCATGGTCCACCCGATGGCAGTCTTGCATTCCTTGAGTACATGTATAAGCTTTTGGGCCTTCACATCTAACAAACTAGATGACATAATAACAGGTAACATGGATTTAGGACCTAGATATTCATACTTGAGATGTGATGGTAGTGGTTTAAGTTCAAGCTTCGGTGGCTCTTCTATGGATGGCTTTGCTGGCGGGCTTTCTCTTTTCTCTAAGTGTAGAGGTTCGAACTCGAGCTCTCTCTGCCAAAATCCCTTGCCTTCCAGAGATAGTACCCATTCGTCTAAACTTTCACCGTTTACCTCTTCCATGTTCATCAGGCATGCTTGAAGTGGATCTTTAATAGTCAACTCTGCATCGTCGGTCTCCACTATCACATCAACCACATCAATGAGAGAGCAATTTGCGAACTCACTAGGGCGCCTCATGGATTTTTGCACATTGAAGATATTCTCCTCATCATTCAACCTCATCTTGAGTTCCCCAGTTTCACAATCAATTATGGCTCTCCCGGTGGCTAGGAATGGTCTTCCTAGTATTATGGGAATTTCTTCGTCGACCTTGCAATCAAGAATAACAAAATTGGCGGGAAACACGAACTTCCCAACCTGGATTAGCACATCATCTATAATACCAAATGGACGCTTAACTGTCCAGTCAGCAAGCTGTAAAAGCATAGAGGTAGGTCTGGCTCTCCCAATGCCTAACCTCTTATAGATAACTAAGGGCATGAGATTAATGCTTGCCCCCAAATAACATAAGGCCTTAGTAAAGGCATAATTCCCCATAGTGCATGGGATGGTGAAACTACCTAGATTAGATAGCTTCTCAGCAATGGGTCTAGAGACCACTGCACTACAAGTCTGGTAAGTGTAACTGTGGCCAAGTCTTGGAAATCAAATTTCCGCGACATCAAATCTGTTACAACCCATATCAACACACGTTAGTTCATTCCATATGTTAGATAACACAAATCCAAGAAGGAATTATCCTTGAGATGATAAGAAGTTAATCCGATTAATCTTAAGTGATACAAGGGTGCATAAGGGTGATTAACAAGTATTAGAAGTTAAACGAATCAAGGATGCTGTAACTCGTACTTTTGGGTAAACCTATAAATGCTTAGTATACTTAGGAGGTCATGATTTAAGGTATTTGAATCATATAATATCCGTATCATAAGTCTTGAAGTCAAACGAGTTATGAAACAAAAGTCGACAAAAGTTGTTGCAACTTAGGTTCATAGTTTTACCTAAACTTTAGGTCAAATGTTATTTAGTATTTCTCCCAATATAGTTGGAACTACGGGTTGATCTACCCACCAAATTGAAGATCTATGAGTCTAGTTTCCAACGCATTAAACGGTTTAGCAATACGACATTGGAATAGAGAGATATAGACATTTTCGTGAGACTGCACAAGCTGCTAGGTGCAAGTAGGTGAGTCACCTACTTGGTTAAATGTCGGCCCAAAAGAGGGAATTTCGGGTCAGATAAGCAGCCCATTAAAAGGCTTATCTTCTGCAATATATACCTCTTTATATTTCACAAATAACCAGACCTAAGACCCTGCAAAATTCCTCCCAAAAAGTATCCACAAACCCTAATTGATTTTCCCTCTCTTTCAAGTTCAAATTGGGGGTAAACACTAGAGTTTGAAGAACCAAGTTAAAGGCTGAGTTATCCAACAACAAAGGTGAGTTTACTGCTATATTTCACACATTTATTATGCTGTAAATTCATGGCAATTCGTTATATACATGTAAGAACTCACGGGACGGTGATCGGAAGCCGTGAGTTCAAGTTATTCACTTGTAGCGGACTGTTTTGTGGACTGTTTTGTGGACTGTTTTGTGTTGCTGTTGGGCTGCATTTTTATTACTGTTTTGTGGAGTTTTGGAGGAGGCAGGGTGTGGAGAAACACCATATATATGTTGGGTTGTGGTCTGCTAGTTCTTCGTAATATTTTTGGGTCATTTGGTTCGACTATAGTGGCCGTCATATGTATGATGTGATTAGGTTGTGTGTGGACTGTTTTGGGAGGCTCAATATGTTTATTATTGATGTTGTTTAGGCTGTTTGGTGATTGTTTTGAATGGTGTGAAGTCATACATATAGGGGAGGTGCGGTCCGTTTCATCACAAAATAGGTTGTGATTGGTACATAATAGTTGCGACGCTTAAACGTTAACGATAGTGTCATTTCTCCTATTGTAGACTAAGGAGTCGTGATGTTTCAATAGCTTGAGGTTGTGGCAGTATATACAAGGTATGTGTGGCTATCCCTTTCCTTCTTTTGCACGACTCCGATTGTACATAATGTAATGAACGAGCTTCCAAAGATACTCTATTCTTAGAAGCTAAGCAGTATACTTACATTGTTTCCCCACTTATGGAACGATTGATGTTGATGTTGCTTCTCTTATTCTTATGTTATCAATCTTGTTGGTACTTCCTGATTCCTATAAGGTTCATAGTGAAGAGTTAGTCCTAATAAGGTGTACATAGGATACCGACCTAACGTCACTCCGAAAGGTCTACAAAGTGTTTCCATGAGTCGAGCATGCATTATATATATGTATCTATTTTACTCTACCGAGCCGCGCTATAGTCGGCCGGGTACGGCACCTATTGTGCAACCACTGATCAATTGGGTTTTACCGAGCTCCACGTGGCCGGGTACGATTCTACCGAGCCTTATAATGGCCGGGTACGTTTTTACCGAGCCTATTATGGCCGGGTACGACATGATGATGATGATGCCCACAGAGGCGTATGTTTTAAAAGATTATTTATGTATATATATGTATTATGCACTTCATATCAGTTGCCCAGAGGCACTCAGATGTCACAGGTTGTATCTCTTCTATCTCTCATTACATTATTGTTCTTATTTATGTTTTTCCGCCTTACATACTCGGTACTTTATTCATACTGACATCCCTTTTGCCTTGGGACGTTGCGTTTCATGCTCGCAGGTCCTGATAGACAAGCAGGTGCAGCTCCACCATCACAGTAGGTTGTCCAGTTCGGCGGTGATTGGCGAAATCCCTTCTCGGACTTGCCTTGGTCTTGGTATGCATTTTTGTTATAGACATTATGGGTATGTCGGGGCCCTGTTCCGGCTATGTTGCAGCACTTATGTTCCTTTAGAGGCTCATAGACAAGTGTCGACTCATGTATAGTTTGGTATGCCTTGTCGGCTGGTTTTTGTTGTATAGTCTTTCATTTTAGCGTGGTAGCTTGTACCATATGTATATAGTTTCTTGATTGTCCGGTCATCCCATGTTATGTAGGTTCATGCAATCATATTTTATTGTTGGTTGTTCATGATCCATGTCTACCTTTTATATTGGTCTCGTCAGCCTAAAAGATAATAAAAAAGGTTAGATAAAATGTACGTTGGTGCTCGGCAAGTAAGGTCGGGTGCTAGTCATGGTCCTCCTGTTTGGGTCGTGACAAACTTGGTATCAGAGCAAGTCCGTCCTAGGGATTGTCTATGAGCCATGTCTAGTAGAGTCTTGATTATGGATGTGTAGCGCGCCACATTTATAATTAGGAGGCTACATGACATCTAGGGTTGTTACCTTCTTCCTGAATCTAGATCGTGCATAGAGTTGAGTCGTAAGTGTTCGTCTCTAATATTCACCTTGTTTTCTTTCAGCAATGCCTTCGATTAGGAAACAAACAATTAGTAGACGGCTTGATACAGCTGCGGGAGAGGGTACCAGTCAGGTGCCCCAAGCCAGAGCAGGCCAAAGTGAGGCTCAGAGTGAGATGCCGTCTCATACCTCATCTACTCCGTCTCCTCCAGAGGATATTAGGTGGCACCCAGCACCTCTAACTCCTCCGTATGGCACTACAGACCAGGATATGCGGAGTGCTTTGCAGTTATTGACTAGCTTGGTAGCTGCTCAGGCTCAGAGGCAGAATATAGGTACTGTTGATAAACCGGTTAGTACAAGAGTTCGTGATTTTATTAATTTAGACCCTCTAGTGTTTACCGGATCAGACCCCAAGGAGGATCCGCAGACTTTTATTGACCGGGTTCATCGTACACTACGGGTTATGCATGTTAGTGATACAGAGGCAGTAGAGTTGGCTTCTTATCGGCTACGGGATTTAGCGGTTCTTTGGTATGATAGTTGGGAGAGATCCAGGGGTCCGAACGCTCCTCCAGCTGTGTGGAAGGATTTTTCTGAGGCCTTTCTTCGTCACTATTTGCCAGTTGAGATACGACGAGCTAGAGCTGATAAGTTCTTGAACCTTATACAAGGTAATATGAGTGTGCGAGAGTATAGTATGCAGTTTGATTATTTAGCAAGGTATGCTCCCCATATGGTGGACGAGATGAGTGATAGGGTGCATTTGTTCGTGAACGGGTTGGGACCCCATCTGATAAATGAGTGTATGACAGCCTCCTTGGTAGAAGGCATAGATATTTCCCGTATTCAAGCTTATGCTCGGACCCTAGAGGATCGTAAGCGCCAGCAGAGGGCAGATAGGGAGCAGGATAGGGGCCAGCATAAGAGGGCGAGATTTTCAAGGTATTCTGATGCCTCCATATAGAATGGCCCCGGCAGAGCAGCGAGAGTTGAAGGCGCAGTTAAAGGACTTGCTGGATAAGGGCTTCATTAGACCTAGCACTTCACCTTGGGGTGCTCCGGTCCTATTCGTGCGGAAGAAAGATGGGTCATTACGGATGTGTATCGACTATCGGCAGTTGAATAAGTTTACTATAAAGAACAAGTATCCACTTCCAAGAATTGACGACCTATTTGACCAACTCCAGGGTGCCAAGTATTTCTCCAAGATTGACTTACGTTCAGGATATCATCGGGTGAGGGTTAAGGAGAAGGATATTCCAAAGACGGCCTTTCGGACAAGATATGGGCACTTTGAGTTCTTGGTGATGTCGTTCGGGCTAACAAATGCCCCGGCAGCTTTTATGGATCTCATGAATACTCTATTCAGGCGCTATCTTGATGTGTTCGTGATTGTATTCATTGATGACATTCTGGTGTATTCTCGTTCGGAGGAGGAACATGCGAGCCACTTGCGGATAGTATTACGGATGCTTCAGGATCGTAAGTTATATGCTAAGCTCGCCAAATATGAATTCTGGCTGAACTCAGTAGCATTCCTTGGCCATGTGATATCTGACGAGGGTATTAGTGTCGACACTCAGAAGATTGATGCAGTAAAGAATTGGCCGAGACCTACAACACCATCAGAAGTTCGTAGCTTCCTGGGGCTAGCAGGATATTATAGGCGGTTTGTAGAAGGGTTTTCCTCTATATCAGCACCATTGACTAAGTTAACACAGAAAGCTACCAAGTTCCAGTGGTCTAACACTTGTGAACTTTCAGGAGCTGAAGGATCGATTGACATCCGCACCGGTGCTCACTCTCCCCGAAGGAACAGAAGGATATGTGGTATATTGTGATGCCTCAGGTATAGGTTTGGGGTGCGTGTTGATGCAGCATGGGAAGGTGATTTCATATGCATCAAGACAATTGAAGAAGCATGAAAAGAATTATCCAACCCATGATTTGGAATTGGCTGCGGTAATATATGCTTTGAAGATATGGCGGCACTACTTATACGGCGTCCATGTTGACATCTACACAGATCACAAGAGTCTACAATACATCTTCAAGCAGAAAGAGTTGAATTTGAGGCAGCGTAGGTGGCTTGAATTACTGAAAGACTACAACGTCGAGATATTGTATCATCCCGGTAAAGCCAATGTTGTGGCAGATGCTCTCAGCCGTAAGTCAATGGGAAGCTTAGTACATATTGATGCAGGGTAGATGGGGGTTGACTAAAGAGCTTCATCAGCTAGCCAATATGAGAATCAGATTGTTAGACTCTGATGACGGAAGTGTTACTGTACAAAATACATCAGAATCATCTTTGGTAGGAGAGGTAAAAGCACGGCAATATGAAGATCCTATCTTACTACGATTGAGAGAGAACATTCAGCAGTGTAAAATTACGGCTTTTGAGATCGGAGGAGATGGGGCACTGAGATACCGGGGCCGATTATGTGTGCCGAATGTAGCAGGGTTGCGAGAAAAGATTATGAATGAAATTCATCAATCCCGATATTCCATCCATCCTGGCTCAACAAAGATGTATCATGATGTCAAGGAGCAGTATTGGTGGGATAACATGAAAAAGTCTATTGCGGAATTTGTAGCCCAGTGTCCCAATTGTCAACAAGTAAAGATAGAACATCAGAAACCCGGTGGATTGCTTCAGAATATAGAAATTCCGACCTGGAAATGGGAGGTGATTAATATGGACTTCATTATTGGATTACCTCGATCTTATCATAAGTTTGACTCTATTTGGGTGATAGTTGACCGACTTACAAAATGTGCTCATTTTCTGCCAGTTAAGACAACTTACTCGGCTGAAGATTATGCGAAGTTGTATATCAAGGAGATTGTTAGGCTTCATGGTGTGCCGGTATCTATTATATCAGATCGAGGAGCTCAATTTACGGCTAACTTTTGGAGGTCTTTTCAGAAAGGTTTAGGCACACGGGTGAATCTCAGCACTGCATTTCATCCGCAGACTGACGGACAGGCTGAACGTACCATTCAGACATTGGAAGATATGCTACGAGCATGTGTTCTAGATTTTAAGGGAAATTGGGATGACCATCTTCCACTCATAGAATTTGCCTACAATAATAGCTACCATTCCGGTATTAAAATGGCCCCATATGAGGCACTATATGGGAGGAGATGTAGATCACCAGTTGGATGGTTCGAAGTCGGTGAAACAGGAATTATATGGGACATATTTGATTCACCAAGCCATTGAGAAGGTGAAAGTGATACAGGAATGATTGAGGACGGCACAAAGCAGGCAAAAGTCTTATTCCGATGTCCGACGTCGTGATCTAGAATTTGAGGTTGGTGATTGGGTTTTTCTGAGGATTTCACCAATGAAGGGTGTTATGCATTTTGGGAAGAAAGGTAAGCTGAGTCCAATGTATATCGGTCCGTATAAAATTCTTCAACGAATTGGACAAGTTGCTTATGAGTTAGAATTGCCATCCGAATTAGAATTTGTCCACCGGTATTCCATGTATCTATGTTGAGGAAATGTATTGGAGACCCTTCTCGAGTTGTCCCTATCCAAGATGTTCAAGTTACGGAGGATCTATCATATGAAGAAGTGCCAGTGGCCATATTAGATCGACAAGTCCGCAAGCTGAGAACAAAAGATGTAGCTTCAGTCAAAGTATTGTGGAGGAACAAGAATATGAAAGAAATGACATGGGAAGCGGAGGAAGAGATGAAGTCTAAATACCCTTACCTATTCCACAATGATGATAAAAAGGATGTTGGTGGAACGCAAGATACATTATAAAGGTGAAATGGCTTTATGAGATAAGCAATAACTTGAGAACTCTCTTCCTTAATACAAAGTGGTGATATGTAAATAATGTCCATGTCCATAATGCTTTGTGTAGCCTTGTGTAGTCATACTTTGAGATTCACTGCTTGCAAATTTTACTAGTGACCATTTTATAGGGGAAAATTGACCAAAAATTTCCGCTAGAATCCACGATGATTTGGACTCCCCATAAACCCTTACATTCGAGGACGAATGTTCCTAAGGGGGGAGGGTGTTACAACCCATATCCAGATACGTTAGTTCATTCCATATGTTAGATAACACAAATCCAAGAATGAATTATCCTTGATATGATAAGAAGTTAATCCGATTAATCTTAAGTGATACAAGGGTGCATAAGGGTGATTAACAAGTATTAGAAGTTAAACGAATCAAGGATGCTGTAACTCGTACTTTTGGGTAAACCTATAAATGCTTAGTATACTTAGGAGGTCATGATTTAAGGTATTTGAATCATATAATATCCGTATCATAAGTCTTGAAGTCAAACGAGTTATGAAACAAAAGTCGACAAAAGTTGTTGCAACTTAGGTTCATAGTTTTACCTAAACTTTAGGTCAAATGTTATTAAGTATTTCTCCCAATATACTTGGAATTACGGGGTGATCTACCCACCAAATTGAATATCTATGAGTCTAGTTTCCAACGCATTAAACATTTTAGCAATACGACATTGGAATAGAGAGATATAGACATTTTCGTGAGACTGCACAAGCTGCTAGGTGCAAGTAGGTGAGTCACCTACTTGGTTAAATGTCGGCCCAAAAGAGGGAATTTCGGGTCAGATAAGCAGCCCATTAAAAGGCTTATCTTCTGAAATATATACCTCTTTATATTTCACAAATAACCAGACCTAAGACCCTGCAAAATTCCTCCCAAAAAGTATCCACAAACCCTAATTGATTTTCCCTCTCTTTCAAGTTCAAATTGGGGGTAAACACTAGAGTTTGAAGAACCAAGTTAAAGGCTGAGTTATCCAACAACAAAGGTGAGTTTACTGCTATATTTCATACATTTATTATGCTGTAAATTCATGGCAATTCGTTATATACATGTAAGAACTCACGGGACGGTTATCGGAAGCCGTGAGTTCAAGTTATTCACTTGTAGCGGACTGTTTTGTGGACTGTTTTGTGGACTGTTTTGTGTTGCTGTTGGGCTGCATTTTTATTACTGTTTTGTGGAGTTTTGGAGGAGGAAGGGTGTGGATAAACACCATATATATGTTGGGTTGTGGTCTGCTAGTTCTTCGTAATAGTTTTGGGTCATTTGGTACGACTATAGTGGCCGTCATATGTATGATGTGATTAGGTTGTGTGTGGACTGTTTTGGGAGGCTCAATATGTTTATTATTGATGTTGTTTAGGCTGTTTGGTGATTGTTTTGAATGGTGTGAAGTCATACATATAGGGGAGGTGCTGTCCGTTTCATCACAAAATAGGTTGTGATTGGTACATAATAGTTGCGACGCTTAAACGTTAACGATAGTGTCATTTCTCCTATTGTAGACTAAGGAGTCGTGATGTTTCAATAGTTTGAGGTTGTGGTAGTATATACAAGGTATGTGTGGCTATCCCTTTACTTCTTTTGCACGACTCCGATTGTACATAATGTAATGAACAAGCTTCCAAAGATACTCTATTCTTAGAAGCTAAGCAGTACTTACATTGTTTCCCCACTTATGGAACGATTGATGTTGATGTTGCTTCTCTTATTCTTATGTTATCAATCTTGTTGGTACTTCCTGATTCCTATAAGGTTCATAGTGAAGAGTTAGTCCTAATAAGGTGTACATAGGATACCGACCTAACGTCACTCCGAAAGGTCTACAAGGTGTTTCCATGAGTCGAGCATGCATTATATATATGTATCTATTTTACTCTACCGAGCCGCGCTATAGTCGGCCGGGTACGGCACCTATTGTGCAACCACTGATCAGTTGGGTTTTACCGAGCTCCACGTGGCCGGGTACGATTCTACCGAGCCTTATAATGGCCGGGTACGTTTTTACCGAGCCTATTATGGCCGGGTACGACATGATGATGATGATGCCCACAGAGGCGTATGTTTTAAAGGATTATGTATTTATACACATGTATCATGCATTTCATGTCAGTAGCCCTCAGAGGTACTCAGATGTTACAGGTTGTACATTCTCTATCCCTGCTTACATTACTGTTCGTATTTATGGTTCTCTGCCTTACATACTCAGTACTTTATTCGTACCGACGTCCTTTTGTTTGTGGATGCTGCATGTCGTGCTACAGGTCCTGATAGACAGGCAGGTGTAGCTTCCCCATCACGGTAGGTTGTCCAGTTCAGCGGTGATTGGCGAGGTCCCTTCTCCGGACTTGCCTTGGTCTTGGTATGCATTTTTGTTATAGACATTATGGGTATGTCGGGGCCCTGTTCCGGCTATGTTGTAGCACTTATGTTCCTTTAGAGGCTCATAGACAAGTGTCGACTCATGTATAGTTTGGTATGCCTTGTCGGCTGGTTTTTGTTGTATAGTCTTTCATTTTAGCGTGGTAGCTTGTACCATATGTATATAGTTTCTTGATTGTCCGGTCATCCCATGTTATGTAGGTTCATGCAATCATATTTTATTGTTGGTTGTTCATGATCCATGTCTACCATTTATATTGGTCTCGTCGGCCTAAAAGATAATAAAGAAGGTTAGATAAAATGTACGTTGGTGCTCGGCAAGTATGGTCGGGTGCTAGTCATGGTCCTCCAGTTTGGGTCGTGACAAAATCCTTCATCATCTTAGCATAACCAGGCATTTATTTTAAAGCTTCAATTAATGGAATGTTTACCTGGATTTGCTTGAGCATCTCGAAGAACTTTTTGTATTGCTCCTCTTTCTGGTGTTTGGCCAACCTTTGGGGGAATGGTGGTGGAGGCCTCTTCTTCCCGGTGACTTGGGATTTTTCTTTTTCTATCACTTTCTCATCAATCTGCTGCTCTACCTATTCAGCTACTTCTCTATTTCCTGTTTTGCTTCTTTATTTTCAGCAAGTAGCTGGACTGTGACTTCTATCAACCCTGTGGACTCATCCAGTTCAATGGGCAATGGAGTAGGTGTCTCAACCT
Organism: Nicotiana noctiflora; assembly: GCA_032618575.1. Taxonomy (NCBI): domain Eukaryota; kingdom Viridiplantae; phylum Streptophyta; class Magnoliopsida; order Solanales; family Solanaceae; genus Nicotiana; species Nicotiana noctiflora. The sequence goes on along the minus strand of JASVEL010012105.1, from coordinate 61,329 downwards.
TTCTGTCGATTTTCTCACTTTCATTCTCAGCATCAAGATCTCTACCGCTTCTTAGAGTCACTGCTATCATCTGCTTTGGGACTTGGTCCTATGGGTTTGTTTGTGTATCTGTAGGCAATTTCCCTTGAGGACGATTGTTGAGAGACATAGCAATCTGACCCACCAGTACTTCAATATTCTTGATGGCGGCATCATGTGCATCTTGTCACACCTCCTTTTTACCGCACCCGCGAGGGTGCAAAGAGTTTTTCCAATTAAAGGACAATCGAGACGGGATTTATTTAATTATTTCAGAGTCGCCACTTGGGAGATTTATGGTGTCCCAAGTCACCGGTTAAATCCCGAATCGAGGAAAAGAATGACTCTATTTAACAGTCCGCGAACCAGAAATCCGGATAAGGAATTCTATTAACCCGGGAGAAGGTATTAGGCATTCCCGAATTCCGTGGTTCTAGCACGGTCGCTCAACTGTCGTGTTCGGCTTATTTATCTGCTTTTTTATAGTTATGTACTTAGTGCAAATTAATATCCCTTTACCGCTTTTATTATTTATTATGATTTACGAAAGAGAAAGTTGCTTAAAAATATGTTTTCGAATCACGTCACATGAAATGCACCCGGATCCTCGACACATTCTCATTCAACATTTCGGGATTTGGATTTGGGTCGCATGAAATGCACACCCGTATTTAAGAAGGTAGAATTAAAATACACGCCTGGAGCGATTACTTATTTACACTTTTGAGAAGGACGTGATATTCGCTAAGAAACGACACATCTCGAAATCTAAGTATTTTATATGTACATTTATGAGGGCCTTGCGATTAGTGTAACTATTGGGCGAGGCGCACCTTTAATTCAAATATAAAGCGAACTACATCCCACTGTATTTTATTTAGGAGTTGATTCCAAATTATTTAAAACTTGCTACGAGCCACACCACATGAAATGCGCCTGTGGTTCCTGACACGCTTTATTTACTCTTGTTTGAAATTGGGGTCGGGTCACATGAAATGCACCCCCGACTCCTTTAATCTAATTACGTCATTCAGTTGAATAATAACTCACTAATTCCTACAATGTGACAAAATCCTACTCAACCATAACCAATTCAGCAAACATACGGTTAGTTAATTAAGTGAGGAGATTTGAGTCTAGGGTGGACAATTATATGGGAAGAACTTACTTCGAATTCAAATAATCCTCAAAGAGCCATTGTCGTATATTTTCGCAAGTTCAAGATATCATTATTCACGGGTGTTCAAATTACCTTAAATTTTCTACTTAAACAAATGGCTAATCTCACTTTTAACATAGGGCCTAGTATTAACAGATTTGAGATTATGCACATGAATAGAGAATATTGAACAAAGATATAGCAGAATGATTCAGGTTTACATACACATCTAATGATAATGTATCTTTGATATAGATACATCTTTCATAGCCAAAATTAGCAATACACTTGATTAAAGAATAACAGAACATAACAAGTATAAGAACTGTAGACATCTATATGTATTCAGCAGACTTAAAAGGGAGCTTCAAACTTCATTCTTTTCGAACCAAGACACTACAATGACGGAGATGTGTACCTTGAATGCGGAAGAATAAAGAAGAGTGAGCAGTGGTAATGCAGCAACAGTAACAGTAGATGAACCAACAGCAACAGGAGAAACAAAACAGTAACAGTAGCCCAGCAAATAAACAGCACAGCAACAACCAAAGGTAATCAGTCCCCACAACACTTAGCACCGAAACCAAAGCCCAACAGTAGTAGCAAAACAACAGTATAGCAGTACACAATCAATGGTAATCAACCCCTCAGAACACTTAGCACCCAACAAGACCCACAGCAGGAGCAAACACACAGTGCCAACAATAGCCAATCGCAATCACCACAGCATACAACAACAATCAAAACAACAGCAGCACAATAGCAATAACAACCTCAACTGCACCACACGCGACCACACAACCTCGGCAAGCAAACAACAGGAAACAAGTAGCCTTCTCTCACAAACAGCAACAACAACAGTAGCCAAAACCAATGGAACAGTAACACAGGATCTATATATATGTGTGTATTTCTGCCTCTCTTCTTCCTAATGTGTGTAACTCTTTTTTAAAGCCAAAAACAACCCCCTTATTCTCTGCAACCCCTGCTCTATATATAACCAAAAAGACCCCTCTCTCTAAAAGCCAAAGACCAGCAGAAATTCATTCAAAAACCCTGCCCATCCCTGCTCTGCCAGCCCATGATATTCCCTTCTCTGCCTAGCCCTGACACTGGTTTTTTTAACACTACCATATGTCTGGGTATGGGGCTTTTCTATTAAAAGCTCCCTAAGTGTAAAGCCTAGGTGGATACCTGCTGTCTAGCAGGTTCCACTGGCCCTAAGCATGTGCATTCACTATGGATTTCCTAAGCTTCTATCAGCTATAACAAACCACCACCAGTTTCAATACACAGATCCTAACAACAGGCATAAAAGTTCAATTCAGCCAAAATAAGCCACTGCCCGGGATTTCACACAAACAAATTCTACGAGATCAAATGACGACATTCAATTAACTATAACACGTATCATTGATAACAATTTAGCTGATAAAACAGTGAATCTAAAAATCTCGGCAACAATGAAACTAAGTATTCGACGACGCTAATCGAAGCGAATACGCATTTGAACACATACGCAATCAAACAAACGATACAGACGAATAATTGACCAAATAAAAGGTCTTTTGAGAAGAAATGAAAACAGGGGCGTCCAAGAAGAAAATTAAACAAATTGAACTAACAAAGAACACACAAGCAACACATACCTAATTAAAAATAGATAGGAAAAAGGGAGATTACCTCGAACGCAATCAAAATCGAAGCAAAGCCCGGACTGTTTTGAGCTTGGCCTTGGATTTGAAGTCTAAAGGACTTTAATTGAGATGTTCTCCAGCGAGAACATCCCAATTAAACTCTATTAGGCTTCAACTTCTCTCGAATTCAAACGGAGATTCTAATTTGAAATCTAGGGTTCATAGGCTCGGATTTGGGGCTTGGGGCTTTGGGTTCGATTCGAGCAAAACCAACACTGGTGGGGGTATGAGGGAGGTCATGGGAGCCTATAGTGTGATTTTGGGGTTGGTTGGAATGGTTTTTGTTTTGGCTCGGATCTTCAACTGGATATTCGAGAAGTTAGGGATTGATTCGAAACAAATGGTTAGTAGATTTGGACTCAGGGTGTTTGGAAGGTCGTCCGGTGTTATTTTGGTGGCCGTTGGCCTACCGGAACCGCCGTGAGGCGATTTCCGGCGGGCGGAACACGGCGGTGGACAGCGAGATAATTAGTCTCTAAGAGAGACGATAGGTGTGAAGGGGGGGTCTGGCTTGGGGGGGGCGGGGTGTGAAGGTGAGATTATATATGACTCAGGAGGTTAAATCCTGATCGTTGGATCATTTACGATCAACGACCAGGATTTCCCCCTTTAAACCCAAACGGTGTCGTTTGGCTAAGTTGCGGTCTGAGTCTTTGAAACTTGGTTGATTAATCTGGGCCGTGGATAACGAAATCCAACGGTCCAGATCAACGGGGCCAGTTGGGCAAAACGGGTGAGGGGTTTGGGCCAGGTTTTTGGACTAAATTATGGCCCAAGTCTGCTCTCCATACTACATTCCATGATGTATCATATGTATATGTATATATATATATATATACTAACTATATATATATATATATATATACTAACTTATAACACAACTAATTTTTACTACAATTATCCCACATAATTACATATCACTTAAATGTAAACCGTATAATTTTGATATTAAACACTAAAAAAAATGCAACACATAATGTATATATTTTTGTATTTTACTAATTTAAATAAATAAACATTCACACACACAAATGCAAATGTAAGATAAAAATAACACCAAAATCACAAAAATCATGCCCAACACGAAACTATTTTATTTTGAATTTTCTGGGAGTACTTCTCAGGTAAGGCAAAAATCACGTGCTCACAGCTGCCCATCTTTGCGCGTAAACATGAAGAGTTTTCGTGCAAAGATAAGTGAGCGGATACGAGCGATTTTTGCCTGTTCGAGCACTCCATGTGAAGCATTTTGGAAAAGTTTTGACCGAACCTTGCTTCAAAGGTCTCCTACATATCCCTGGCCAAAAGGGAATCAGGTCAATGTAGTTCGGGAAGTTTTGGTAGCTGGGACCACCATGACTGTTGCGATCTCGCTGTTACTGTTGTTACTGCTATTACTGCTGTTACCACTGCTTAGCTAACCTCCTTATTACATCGTACCAACGAAAAGTAAGAAGCTAGACTAAGTTACAGTACTACAAGTTCCTATCTATCCTTTTCAACTTGATCTTGTCATGCTCCTTGCCATCCTGTCTGACTTGATGTTCCTTCTGATGCTTCTTCTCTTCTACCAATTGTTACTTCGGCCTATCTTGATTGCCGAACTCCGACCATTGGTTCCTTCTTTATGATCTTCGAGTTATTCTCCTTTGCAATCTGAATCTATCTGTTCTGATCCTTGTTGCCTCTCTCCGCTCACGAACTTGGATTCATGCCGGGGATTTCCGTTACATTCAACCGCTTTCCTCAACCAAATTAAAAATAGATCGCCACTCCATTCTCCAGGGCGGGCTCCCTGACTTCAGCTACTTCTTCAAAATAAAATCGCCACTCCATTCTCCAGGGCGGGCTCCCCGACTTCAACTACTACTTCAAAAATAAAATCGCCACTCCATTCTCCGGGCGGGCTTCCCTGACTTCAACTACTACTTCATAATAAAATCGCCACTCCATTCTCCAGGCGGGCTCCCCTGACTTCAACTACTACTTCAAAATAAAATCGCCACTCCATTCTCCGGGCGGGCTCCCCTGACTTCAACTACTACTTCATAATAAAATCGCCACTCCATTCTCCAGGCGGGCTCCCCTGACTTCAACTACTACTTCAAAATAAAATCGCCACTCCATTCTCCGGGCGGGCTCCACGACTTCAACTACTACTCACCGATAAAATCGTCACTCCATTCTCCGGGCGGGCTCCCGACTTCGACTGCTACTTCAAAAATAAAATCGCCACTCCATTCTCCGGGCGGGCTCCACGACTTCAACTACTACTTCAAAATAAAATCGCCACTCCATTCTCCGGGCGGGCTCCCTGACTTCAACTACTACTTCAAAATAAATCGCCACTCCATTCTCCAGGCGGGCTCCCTGGCTTCAACTACTACTTCAAAACTAAAATCGCCACTCCATTCTCCAGGGCGGGCTCCCCGACTTCAACTACTACTTCAAAATAAAATTGCCACTCCATTCTCCGGGCGGGCTCCCTGACTTCAACTACTATTTCAAAAATAAAATCGCCACTTCATTCTCCAGGCGGGCTCCCCGACTTCAACTACTACTTCAAAATAAAATCGCCACTCCATTCTCCGGGCGGGCTCCCCGACTTCAACTACTATTTCAAAATAAAATCGCCACTCCATTCTCCGGGCGGGCTCCCCTGACTTCAACTACTACTCACTGATAAAATCGCCACTCCATTCTCCAGGCGGGCTCCCTGACTTCGACTACTACTTCAAAATAAATCGCCACTCCATTCTCCAGGCGGGCTCCCTGACTTCAACTACTACTCACTGATTTCATCCTATTTTGATTACCTTCCTTTGCCTTCTGTACCATTTTCTTCTTCCTGCATTGTCTCTCGGGCCACCTTCTCTTCTGAATTGTCTTGTCTTGGAATTGCCTTCCCCTGGGTCGTATTACTTTTTCTTCTGGCTGCTGGGGATATCTTTGGAACTGTTTACACACCTGCTGGGGATGATGCTGTTGAGGAAGTATTCTTTGTTTCCTTCACCCCTCACTCTCTTCCTTCTTCCCATACCTCCTCTGGGACTCACGCTTTTGCTTCCTCGAGCAAATTATGGGATATAATACTGCTGGGGGAATCTCGAAGCCATTGTTTCATTTTTCCAACAACCGCTGGGGATGATACCGGGCTCAAAGATCACCTCATCGCATTGTCTGGCCTTTCTCAAAACTATTCTGCTCGGAGCTGGTATTTCCCGAAATCTTGTGTTGCTTTCTACCCTTATCCACTGGGTCTTTGCTTTCAAGAAAATTTTCGCAACAGGAGAAAATTTTCTGCCCCAGTTTGATAAACTTCTGGATGGTATGCTTTTCCGCCAACGAACCCTCTTTTCCTGCTTTAAATCAAAGAAAAATTGTTAGTTTCAAAACGCAGTGAGTGGTCGTGCCACTCTTGTTGGGGCCATTCTCTTTCAGCTGCTTGGCCTCTCTCGAACTTTGGGGACGACGTTGACGCTTGCTGGGGACGATGTTCTTTCCACGAACGGTTTCTCATCTTTCCTTTTATTCCAATCTTTGATTTGATCCGGCTCTTTTTAGCCAATGATCTGTTGCGTGAAATCATCTTTCGGACGTGCCACATGCGTCCATCATACTCCGTAATTCCTGCGAACCTTCCAATCCCCCTGTCGTCCCAATATTACTATCGGCACGACTTCTGCCTTATTGCCTCGTTCCACGCCTATTCATTTTCACTATACTGCTTTGGGAGACTTGGTAGTAAGCTTTGAAAAATCAATTTTCGAAAATGGAAGAAAAGAAAAGAATGTTGTCCGCAAATGACAAAAGAAGAGGAAAACTTTTCTGAACTCAAAAATAGGAAAACTTATCTGAATGTGTGACTGATCCAATGGTTATGCCGCGCCTTTGAGATTAAACTACCCAGTCTATTCATGTCAATCACTTTTTGATGCCGCGCTCTGCTAGAGGTAAACGGATGTCCAAACCTTGTCTCATACAGACATCTTGTAACCATCTCGCCCTGTCACCTCACAGTGCCCTTCCAAGGGTTTTCACTAGTGAGATTCTCTCATTTTTCTCTATCTCCCGTCGCCTTAAGGTGCCCGTAAAGGTTTTCACCCCAAGACTCTCTCATTTTATTTCTCTCAACTTTCTTCGCCTTAAAGTGCCCGCGAGGGTTTTCGCCGTTAAGACTCTCTCATTTTATTTCTCTTAGCTTTCTTTCCAGGCTGGGGAGTCACCCACGAGATTCCCTCTAAAGCATTATCCCTTTTCGGCTTGTGCGTCCTGGATTCAATCGAGGGTCGGAGTGTCACTTTTGGCTTTCATTCGCACGACTTGGCATTTCTCAAATACTGATCGAGAGGTCTTTTTGGTTCTTAATGTGGTTTCTGCGCGTGAGGCTAAAGAAAAAGGGGTTCAACCTCAACGGTTAGCTCATTACAACTTTCGGAATCCGCACTATCTTTCAAACGAAACAATGACTTCTGCCCCAGTTTTGTTGCTTGGGGAACTTTTGAGTTTTATTTTATTATGACCGAGCCGTGTGGCGCCTACGTATCCTTCTTGAGGAATCAGGTCGAACGTAGTTCACTTTTTCTTGTGTTTTTTTTTTTTTTTTTTTCTTTTTTTTTTTCTATTTTGCTACACATCTTGCTTGATGATTCCGAAAAGAGGGTATATGAAAGAATAATTAAGGCTCAAAGGGGAAAACAAAGGTTAAAGTGTTTGGGTAGTAGAAAAAGCTGCCTCTGTCATTTCATTCTTCGAAAAATGCCAAATACACACAAACGAAACCAAACGTTGACAAATGCATTAAAGAATTACACATAATATCTCTTGACTGCATCAGAATTGATAGCCATATCGGTGCATCTTCCCTCAACATCAGTTAGGCATAGAGCGCCGTTGGATAATACTCTAGTCACCACAAATGGTCCCTACCAATTTGGAGCGAACTTGCCTTTCGCTTCGGCCTGATGTGGTAGAACTCTCCTCAGCACATGCTGTCCCACTTCAAATTTCCGGGGACGTACCTTCTTGTTATATGCTCTCGCCATTCTCCTTTGATACAATTGGCCGTGACATACTGCTGTCAACCTCTTTTCATCGATCAAGCTCAATTGCTCTAATCGGGTTTTGACCCACTCGTCGTCATCAATCTCGGCTTCAGCGACAATTCGGAGGGATGGAATCTCAACTTCTGCGGGTATTACTGCTTCGGTCCCGTATACCAACAAGTAAGGAGTTGCACCTACCGAAGTCCGGACGGTAGTGCGATAACCCAACAGCGCAAATGGTAACTTTTCATGCCACTGCCTAGACCCTTCTACCATCTTCCTCAATATCTTCTTTATATTCTTATTTGCTGCCTCAACCGCACCATTTGCTTTGGGACGATACGGTGTGGAATTTCGGTGTGTGATCTTGAACTGTTGGCAGACCTCCTTCATCAATCCGTTGTTAAGATTGGCACCGTTATCTGTGATGATTATCTTTGGAATTCCAAACCTGCAGATGATGTGGGAATGCACGAAATCCACCACCGCCTTCTTGGTCACTGATTTGAATGTTTTGGCCTCCACCCACTTGGTAAAATAATCGATCGTTACCAGAATGAACCTGTGACCATTGGAAGCCGCGGGCTCTATAGGTCCAATAACATCCATGCCCCATGCAACAAACGGCCATGGTGCTGACATTGTATGCAATTCAGTTGGTGGAGAATGAATCAAGTCTCCGTGTATCTGACACTGATGGCATCTTCGCACGAAACTTATACAATCACGCTCCATCGTGAGCCAATAATATCCTGCTCGAAGAATCTTCTTTGCCAATACGTATCCGCTCATGTGTGGTCCACAAACTCCCGAGTGTATATCTGTCATCACTGTTGTGGCTTGACTTGCGTCTATACATCTCAACAATCCCAAATCCGGGGTTCTTTTGTACAACACCCCTCCACTAAGGAAAAATCCGTTCGCCAACCGCCGAATAGCTCGCTTTTGATCTCCAGTTGCTTGCTCTGGGTATACTCCTAACCCGAGGTATTCCTTGACATCATGAAACCATGGCTCACCATCCACCTCTTCCTCTATCACATTACAATAAGCATGTTGATTCCGGACCTGGATATGTAATGGATCGACACGAACCTTGTCCGGGTGATGTAGCATCGACGCTAAAGTAGCCAACGCGTCGGCAACCTCATTATGCATCATTGGGATGTGCCTGAATTCTACCGATCGAAAGCGTTTGGTCAAATCATGCAAACACTGACGATATGGGATAAGCTTTAAATCTCTGGTTTCCCATTCTCCCTGAATCTGATGTACCAGAAGGTCCGGGTCCCCCAAGACCAAGACGTCCTGTACATCCATGTCCACCGCTAATCGCAACCCCAAGATACATGCCTCGTACTCAGCCATATTATTGGTACAATGAAAACGCAGTTGAGTAGTAACAGGATAATGATGTCCTGTTTCAGATATGAGCACAGCCCCTACTCCGACTCCTTTTGCGTTCGCCGCTCTGTCGAAGAAGAGCTTCCACCCTGGATCCTTGGTTAGTTCTAACCCCTCAATTTGCAATACCTCTTCGTCTGGAAAATACGTCCTCAAAGGTTCGTATTCGTCATCAACGAGATTTTCAGCTAAGTGATCGGCCAGGGCTTGAGCTTTCATAGCCGTCCTTGTCACGTATATGATGTCGAACTCCGTAAGTAATATTTGCCATTTTGCTAACCTCCCTGTAGGCATAGGTTTCTGGAAAATATACTTCAACGGATCCAAGCGCGAAATGAGGTAAGTGGTGTAAGAAGACAAATAATGTTTAGCTTTTGGGCTACCCAAGTCAAAGCGCAACATGTCTTTTCTAGATGAGTGTACTTGACCTCGTGGATCGTGAATTTCTTACTGAGGTAGTAAATGGCCCGTTCCTTCCTGCCGGTAAGATCATGCTGCCCCAGTACGCAGCCGAACGAATTCTCCAAAACCGTTAGATAAAGAATCAGGGGTCTACCCGGTTCAGGCGGAACTAGTACGGGTGGGTTTGACGGATACCCTTTGATTTGGTCAAACGCTTCCTGACATTCTGTCGTCCATTCTATCGTAGCGTCTTTCTTCAACAGACGGAATATGGGTTCACAGGTTGCTGTAAGCTGAGCAATAAACCTACTGATGTAATTTAACCTTCCCAACAGACTCATTACCTCTGTTTTATTCTTTGGCGGGGGTAGCTCTTGAATGGACTTGATTTTGGATGGGTCCAACTCAATGCCCGTCGGCTGACGATGAATCCTAGCAACTTTCCTGATGGAACTCCGAATGCGCATTTGGCCGGATTGAGCTTGATGTCGTACCTCCGAAGTCTTTGAAAGAACTTTCTGAGGTCAGCAACATGGTCTTCTTGGCGTCTGGATTTTATGATCACATCATCCACGTACACTTCAATTTCCTTGTGTATCATGTCATGGAATACCGTAGTCATCGCCCTCATATATGTTGCCCCTGCATTCTTCAAACCGAACGGCATCACTCGGTAGCAATAAGTTCCCCATGGTGTGATAAAAGCCGTCTTTTCTGCGTCCTCTTCATCCATCAAAATCTGATGATATCCCGCATAACAATCCACAAAGGATCCGATTTCGCGTCCGGCGCAATTATCAATTAGGATATGGATATTGGGAAGTGGGAAATTATCCTTAGGACTCGCCTTGTTGAGATTGCGATAGTCCACGCATACTCTGATCTTTCCGTCTTTCTTTGGCACCGGTACTACGTTAGCCAACCATTCAGGGTATCGAGTGACACGAATGACTTTCGCCTGCAACTGCTTGGTTACTTCCTCCTTGATCTTCACACTCATCTCCGTCTTGAATTTTCGCAGTTTCTGCTTGACGGGAGGATATGCCGGATCGGTGGGTAATTTATGAACCACTAGATCTGTGCTGAGTCCTGGCATGTCGTCGTACGACCATGCAAAAATGTCTTTAAACTCCATGAGTGTTTTGATCAACTCTTCTCTCAGGTTGGGTTCAATATGGACACTTATTCGGGTTTCTTTGACGTCATCCGCATTCCCCAGATTAACGGCCTCAGTATCATTTAGATTTGGTTTGGGTTTTTCCTCGAAGTGACTTAATTCTTCGCCGATTTCTTCTACGGCTTCATCATCGCCGTATTCTGACTCACTCTCGTCACTTCTTATTTCATGTGTTATTATTTCCAAACCCGATTGACTTTCTAGACTGGGTTGATTAATCTTTAAGCACGCCATATCATTAAGATCGGTTGAAAGAAGGCTGTTCAGAAAAGTTAAAAGAAGAAAAATAAACAAAATTAGACACGAAGGGAACCAAATTTCATTAATGGGAACAATACAAGGAAAAACAAACTTGCAAACTTAAATAAAAAATAAACTAAAACAACTGGGTTTTACTCCGGGGACAATCCCCAACACAGAATTTCGAAAGAAAACAATCCAAGACAAACTACCAAGACTCCTTCCGGACAGGGAGAGGAGTAGCCTTCCAATTATTCAGTTTTGCCTTTGGTCCCACAAACTGTATCTCGGCATGACTGGATCCTTCACCATCCTCGAGCATACATACATCTGTAAATAGGTCCTCGAACTTTTTTAAGAACTCTTCGTCTGGCCTAACCATAGGCCTGGGAACCCTTGCCGTCGGATGTCCTCTCACTCCGGACCTGACAAAAGATTGGGAAAGGCGTGGAATCGGCTTCGGGAGCACCCACGTCTTCTGCTGATTCCTTTTGGCTCGCTGGATGTCCTCTGATGTTGGCTTGAATCCCAAGCCGAAGGTTCCCACGTTTTCGACCACGGATACCGGTTGTATGATTCCTTGCAGAGATGCACCTAGACCTTTGCCGGGTATGAAACCATGTCTCAACATTTCATGCGCCACCATGACGTCCGCAGTAATTATTCTGTCATTGGGAATGCATTCCCCTTCTGGAACTCGGTTGGCGGATACCACATCGCAGAATCTGGTACACCCACGGCCCAACATCTTCTTCTGTCTCAACGAAGGGGACGATGGTGCTTGGTTGTAGATCATTCTCTCCATGGACGACGATCTCCTGTTGATCCCACTCAAACTTGACGTGTTGGTGTAAGCTGGATGGAACTGCTCTTGCGGCATGGATCCATGGTCGCCCTATCAGGAGGTTATATGACACCACCATGTCCAGCACCTGGAATTCCATGGTGAACTCCACCGGCCCAATCGTCAAGATTAACACTATGTCCCCAACCGATGCCTTGCCTCCTCCATCAAACCCTCGAACACATATGCTATTCTTGCGTATCCTGCCGATGTCCACTTTCAACTTGTCCAGTGTAGAGAGAGGACAAATGTTAGCACTGGACCCATTATCGACAAGGACTTTGGTGACCACCGACTCCTCACACTTTACCGTAAGATATAAAGCGTTGTTGTGCTCGGTGCCTTCCTCGGGCAATTCATCATCGGTGAAGGTGATCCGATTTGCTTCGAAGATCCTATTGGTGATCTTCTCCAAATGACTCACTGAGATTTTATCCGGTACGTGGGCCTCATTCAGAACTTTCATCAATGCTTGCCGATGTTCTTCAGAATGTATCAGCAAGGATAGCAATGATATTTGCGCCGGAGTCTTCTTCAATTGCTCTAAGACAGAATAGTCATGCAGCTTCATCTTTTTCAGGAATTCTTCTGCCTCTTCATCAGTTACCGGCTTTTTCAATGTTGTCGGAGTGATCTTCCTCAATTGCGCAGGGGCAAAACATCTCCCCGAGCGGGTCAAACCTTGCGCTTTGCAAACTTCCTCTTTCACTTCCTTTCCTTTGTAGGTTGTTATAATCCGAGCATAATTCCATGGAATAGCCCGGCTATTAGTTATTGGCAACTGTGTTGCTGGCTTGATGATGAAAGGATCCATTCGAATGCCTGCTACCGTCAAGACGGGCTTGGTCGCTGCCCCTGGTACAACTATTTTTGCTTCCCCCGGCCTCATCGGTACTCCGCTCACACTTCCCTTTCCTGCTTCCGACCCTCCTGGTATGTCGTTCTTGCAACTGGGTGACTCATCAAGGCTTGGCCCTTTTCTCATTCCTACCCCGCTAGACTTGATCATCATTACAGTCTGAGAGGCTTTCTCCTTTCCTTCTTCTGCCCGTACCAACTCGATCATGTTGGTCTCATGATGAGTTGGAAGCGGGTTTTGGTTGATGTTGGGCTCTGTTGGAGTCTGGACCTCAATCCTGCGAGTGTCAATGAGCTCCTGGATGGCCGTCTTCAACCTCCAACACTTTTCTGTATCGTGTCCCGGACATCCTGAGCAGTAGGCACAATTTACTGAATGGTCCGGGTTCTTCGGAAGAGGGTTTGGTAGCTTAGCTTCAACCGGATTTAGCAACCCTACTTGCTTCAACCGGTGGAACAGACTGGTGTAAGACTCTCCTAAGGGAGTGAAAGTCTTTGGCCTCGGCGCCCTGTCGCCCCCGAATGCCTGGTTCGGACGGAAACTCGCGCCCGAGGGGTTTCTGTAAGCTCTTGGGGGTGGATGATTGTTCTGCGGGTTTGGTGCACGCCACGGTGCATGGACGGGAGGTGCAGGATAGGACTGTGCGTGGTGGACAGTAAAATGGGGATCGGGTGCGGGATAGTAATGTTGCGGGTGGTTGTATGGATTGTGGGAGTAATTTTGGTGGTGAGGCTGGGGTGGGCTATATTGGGGTGCAGGGCCTCTATTTCTGAACCATGCCCCGGACTCGACTGCCGCGACTTCCTCTTTCCTCTTTTTCCCCAATACTCCTCCAGTACCACTTTGGATAGCCTGAGTGGTGGCCTTCAATGCTGAGTAGCTCATGATCTTGTTGGCCTTCAAACCTTCCTCGATCATAGCCCCCATTTTTGTCACCTCAGTGAATGATTTGCCCACGGACGTTACCAGATGTCCGAAATAGGTTGGCTCTAGTGTCTGCAAGAAATAATCCACCATCTCGCTCTCTCTCATCGGCGGATCTACCCTGGCTGCCTGTTCCCTCCAGCGGAAACCAAATTCCCTGAAACTTTCAGCGGGTTTCTTCTCTAATTTTAGCAATGACAGGCGGTCGGGGATTATTTCAAGATTGTACTGGAACTGCCCGATAAAAGCTTGAGCCAAGTCATCCCACGTAAACCATCTGCCGGGGTCCTGTCTAGTGTACCACTCCAGCGCAGATCCTCCCAGACTCTGACCGAAGTAAGCTATCAGAATCTCGTCCCGTCCTCCGGCTCCTCGCATTTTACTACAAAACCCTCGGAGGTGGGCTACAGGATCACCGTGCCCCTCGTATAGGTCAAACTTGGGCATTTTGAACCCGGCCGGTAATTGGACGTCGGGGAACGGGCACGGATCTTTGTAAGCGACACTGACCTGATTACCCAAACCGTGCATGTTCCTTGAAGGACTGCTCCAGGCTTTTAACTTTTCTGATAACTTCCTCATGTTTTGAACTTTGGAAGTACTTTTCCGGTTCTGCCGGATTATCCCAGTGAGGGGTATGTGATTGTGGTTCAGGGTCCCTAAAAGTAGGCTCCGGAGGATAGTAAGAGTTGTCGTGGATCTGAACATGCGGCTCGCCGGCCGGCCTTTGCAGAGGAGCAGGTGGAGGTGCCACAAAAATAGGGGTGGCTGGAGGAGGATTTGGTTTGGCTGGTGGAATGTGGGTGGCATATGGGTTTTCCCCCTGAAAGTATGGATAGATTGGGGCGCTTGTTGAAGGATCAATGGGCGGATGTTCCGGAGCTGAGGCGAGAGTAGGGCGGTTTGGTGAAGACTGTTCCCTGGCCCAGGCCAGGTGCATCTCTGTTATCTGTTGTTTCAACCGGTCTACCTCTTCTTTCATGATTTGTAACTCTGATTTTTCTTCCTCGAGGCTCTTACCGGAACTAGACATGCTTATTGTAATCGGTCCTTTGGATCTAGTACGGTAATGATGGCTGGCCAGTATATTCTGTCAAACCAACTGCTAAACTTTTCTGGAAATGCAACAAACTGGTTAGTTTACCGAGTTTGACAGATATGTTATAGCACGTTGGATGCAATGCACCTAACCAAATAACCCTTTCTATATGCACTCTTAACATGCGTCATTCCAGCCCTTTTTTCTTTTTCTTTTCTCTTTTTTTTTTTCCTTTTCTTTTATCCTTGAAAGCCTTATCTTTTAGTGGTGGTCGAATCTTATATGGATTGCCTACGTATCACGACCCCGCGCGAATCAGACCGAGCGTAGTTCTGGTGACAAGATTGTGGCAAAATTCAGTAACTTTTATATCAAATTAAAACTTAAAGTTACGAAACATGTCTTACAACAATCAGCAAAAGAAGTGCTTGACTCGAAAAAGTAAAAATAAAACTGCCAACTAGCTTGACCCAAGATCTCAAAAATACATTTTAATCAAAAATCTAATGCTCTAAAATTCCTGGGGGCCCGCGAGGCATCATTCGGCCTTGCCGCGGGCCTGGGTGTGAGGTCCTTGTGCAGTCCCTCAACTCTTCCATGATCCGATGAACATAACCCATAATTGAAGCGAAAAGGTCGGCGCGGGGCATTCGTTCACAAGCTAGGCACTTCATGGTGACATAGTGCCCGATTTCTCCAATTCGGTCCTTGATCATGTCCCTTTCTCCGAGTAGCCGCTCTATCTGCTGGCTTTTCGCCCCCAATCTTCGAGCATTGTTGGTGACTTGGTCTAGGAGCCTATCCACTTGTCCTTGCAGTCGGGCCATCAAATTGTGGCAACGGTCGAGGTCCGTTCTGGCATCTTGGGCTTGCTTGAAAACCCGCTCCCTGAGGACAACATTTGCTTCCCTCAGGCTAGTGATGATCTCAGTGTAATCTTCTTCCACCCGTTGTAGTTGAAGTGCATGTTGATGTGCCTCCTTTTTCCAGCTAGCACGGATCCTCGTTGTTTGGGCTTTCGACTCGTCCAATTCTCTTTGGATGTTGGTGACTTGGCTTTTCAAACCCCTTATCAATTTTTCGTCCGCCCGACTCCTCAACTGTCTGTCAGCATCCCTTTTTATTTGCTGGATTTGAGCTCTCAAGAAGTCATTTTCTTGCGCCAACTTCTTTTTGTCTCCTTCGTCGGCGGCAGCTTGCATGTTCTTCTCGAACTGAAGGTCCTGGACCTGCTGTTCTATCCTACCAATCTTCGTCCTGTACCCCTCCTCCTTCGCTAGCCAATTCCATTGTTCCCGTGAATCTTCCGTGAACTGTTGAACATGGGCTCTTTTGGAACATTTCCGACGAATCTGAAATCTTTTCCTGAACCACACATTGTACTTTGGGTCCACCTCACACTTAGCTAGTTCCCGGACCATGGTTTTAGGCTCAAGGAACCTACATTCATGCCACAGCTTTCTAATCTTCTCTTCGGGGAATACGACTCCTGGGCTCAACTTAATGGCGTACTTCCTCAGGTCTTGATCGGTAGGAATAACCTGAAACCTTCCTAGTTGACGTAATACACGATGAGGAACATATGGTTGGACACTGCGGATCCCCATCAGAAGGATATAACACTCCTCGGCTGCCATATATATTACTTCGGTATCGGGTAACCACCCGAACGCCCATTCAATCTGATCGGCTTCTATTGAGCTCAGTCGTGCAAGCCATGCCTCAACGCCTTCAGGGAATACAGCACCCCTCATCCGTTCTTCGAAACCCCTGATACAGTTTTTTCCGATCAACCCATGGTTCATGTATTGTGTCCGGTGATGGAAGTGTTCTTGTATCCACAATTGGAGTAACAGATTGCATCCTTGGAAGAAATTGCCCCCTTCACGGCATACAGTCAAGGCTCGATAGATTTCGGACAAAACCAAAGGGACCACCGTGCTGGTAGCCTTTTTGATTGCAACATCGGCTATTCCTACTAGACTTATCTCTATTTTCTTATCTTCGCGTGGACAAATCACAATCCCCAAGAATGTCGTTACGAATGCTAGAATTTGTCTGGCCTCCCACTTGGTTCTATTCCCTGCGTGAGTTAGTCCAAGGTTTGACTCTTCAAAACCCCGAGGAGTGCCGTACCGTTGGTATAAGAATTGGAGATCGCAACATCCTTTCAGCAGATCATCATTTTTCACCTTCCGACTAATGCTCAGCAAATCCAGAAACCCATGTGGAGATACCGGTCTTGGTGAGAGCAGGTATTGCCCTCTTAATTTCTCATTTAGTCCTGCATAGCCCGCAATTTCCTCTAACGTGGGCGTCAGTTCAAAGTCAACAAAACGGAACACATTGCGGGTCGGATCCCGGAAAGATACCAGTGCCTTGATGATGTCCTCCCTTGGCTCGATATTCAACAGATCAACCAAACCTCCCAAAATTCTCCCTACGACCTTTTTGCTACTGTCTTCCAAATCGTTCCACCATATACGGAGCTGCTGAGGGACCTCGCTAAAGATTGAAAATGATTTATTCTGATTCGTGCTCATCCTGCACATTTATTAAGGTGATTGAAATAAGAAAAACAACTTTGTTTTGCTAAAAATAAAAAAAATCAGTTTTCAATCACGGCCTTTCAACATCTCGGGGACGAAGGCTTTTAAGGCTGTGGGGTAAATTGATCGAAATCAAAATTGACCCAAAGGTGGCCGTTTATACGAAATTAGCCTTCCGGCGTCCCTTTCGGGAACATTCGGCTATTTTTGAAAACAACGTCACCGACTTATTTAGTACAAAAGTTAGTTTTGATATTTTGGCCATTTTTCAAAAGGTGAAGTTGGACCTGATGGAGGTTGCCTACGTATCTCACATCCAATGAGAATCAAACCCACGTAGTTCGGTTTTAATGAAACAAACTACATTATTTATTTATTCATTTTACTAAAGGAAAACAAGTAAACTATTTTTATCTATCTCAAGAATAAAACACACTTTTTCCTTTTTTCCTCTTTCTTTTTTTTTTTTTTTTTTTAAATTTCTAAAGCCGGTCAGCATGCAAGTCTATAACGGATAAATGCGTAAGACAAACAGTATGCAGCAGGATAGTCTTTTCATTTCAGGTCACCTGTCCTAGACGGACCCAACCCCTGTGTTGAGTCCCCTAAGCCAAATGCAACATGATGCAAATAAACGTTCCTACTAGGGATCCGGCATGAAGCTTTGTTATTCTAGGTTCAAAACCCGGGGTTTATTGTTCTAGGCCTGGCTTACCCGAGCGGACAGCTCGAGCCGAGGAGGAGGCAACAACCCGGGAATACAGAAGCTTCGCCGGTTTTGCAACTTATCCAAACCTCATTCTAAAGTGGGAATTAGACACTATACAGAAAAGAAGTCACACGAAGTGCACCCTTCTTCATGATTTAGAAGACTCAGAGAGGAGATTGGTTCCGGCACAATTTATATGTACAGTTCACAAAATATCAAAGCAGTAAAAACAATATTTAGCACATTGATGCAAACATGTAATAAAAATCAGATAATAAATAAGCCAAATACAACAATTATTCCGAGCTCGAATTCTAAAGATGTCCCCAGCAGAGTCGCCAGAGCTGTCACACCTCCTTTTTACCGCACCCGCGAGGGTGCAAAGAGTTTTTCCAATTAAAGGACAATCGAGACGGGATTTATTTAATTATTTCAGAGTCGCCACTTGGGAGATTTATGGTGTCCCAAGTCACCGGTTAAATCTCGAATCGAGGAAAAGAATGACTCTATTTAACAATCCGCGAACCAGAAATCCGGATAAGGAATTCTATTAACCCGGGAGAAGGTATTAGGCATTCCCGAATTCCGTGGTTCTAGCACGGTCGCTCAACTGTCGTTTTCGGCTTATTTATCTGCTTTTTTACAGTTATGTACTTAGTGCAAATTAATATCCCTTTACCGCTTTTATTATTTATTATGATTTACGAAAGAGAAAGTTGCTTAAAAATATGTTTTCGAATCACGTCACATGAAATACACCCGGATCCTCGACACATTCTCATTCAACATTTCGGGATTTGGATTTGGGTCGCATGAAATGCACACCCGTATTTAAGAAGGTAGAATTAAAATACACGCCTGGAGCGATTACTTATTTACACTTTTGAGAAGGACGTGATATTCGCTAAGAAACGACACATCTCGAAATCTAAGTATTTTATATGTACATTTATGAGGGCCTTGCGATTAGTGTAACTATTGGGCGAGGCGCACCTTTAATTCAAATCTAAAGCGAACTACATCCCACTGTATTTTATTTAGGAGTTGATTCCAAATTATTTAAAACTTGCTACGAGCCACACCACATGAAATGCGCCTGTGGTTCCTAACACGCTTTATTTACTCTTGTTTGAAATTGGGGTCGGGTCACATGAAATGCACCCCCGACTCCTTTAATCGAATTACGTCATTCAGTTGAATAATAACTCACTAATTCCTACAATGTGACAAAATCCTACTCAACCATAACCAATTCAGCAAACATACGGTTAGTTAATTAAGTGAGGAGATTTGAGTCTAGGGTGGACAATTATATGGGAAGAACTTACTTCGAATTCAAATAATCCTCAAAGAGCCACTATCGTATATTTTCGCAAGTTCAAGATATCATTCTTCACGGGTGTTCAAATTACCTTAAATTTTCTACTTAAACAAATGGCTAATCTCACTTTTAACATAGGGCCTAGTATTAACAGATTTGAGATTACGCACATGAATAGAGAATATTGAACAAAGATATAGCAGAATGATTCAGGTTTACATACACATCTAATGATAATGTATCTTTGATCTAGATACATCTTTCATAGCCAAAATTAGCAATACACTTGATTAAAGAATAACAGAACATAACAAGTATAAGAACTGTAGACATCTATATGTATTCAGCAGACTTAAAAAGGGAGCTTCAAACTTCATTCTTTTCGAACCAAGACACTACAATGACGGAGATGTGTACCTGGAATGCGGAAGAATAAAGAAGAGTGAGCAGTGGTAATGCAGCAACAGTAATAGTAGATGAACCAACAGCAACAGGAGAAACAAAACAGTAACAGTAGCCCAGCAAATAAACAGCACAGCAACAACCAAAGGTAATCAGTCCCCACAGCACTTAGCACCCAAACCAAAGCCCAACAGTAGTAGCAAAACAACAGTATAGCAGTACACAATCAATGGTAATCAACCCCTCAGAACACTTAGCACCCAACAAGACCCACAGCAGGAGCAAACACACAGTGCCAACAATAGCCAATCGAAATCACCACAGCATACAACAACAATCAACACAGCAGCAGCATAATAGCAATAACAACCTCAACTGCACCACACGCGACCACACAACCTCGGCAAGCAAACAACAGGAAACAAGTAGCCTTCTCTCACAAACAGCAACAACAACAGTAGCCAAAACCAATGGAACAGTAACACAGGATCTATATATATGTGTGTATTTCTGCCTCTCTTCTTCCTAATGTGTGTAACTCTTTTTTAAAGCCAAAAACAACCCCCTTATTCTCGGCAACCCCTGCTCTATATATAACCAAAAAGACCCCTCTCTCTAAAAGCCAAAGACCAGCAGAAATTCATTCAAAAACCCTGCCCATCCCTGCTCTGCCAGCCCATGATATTCCCTTCTCTGCCTAGCCCTGACACTGGTTTTTTAACACTACCATATGTCTGGGTATGGGGCTTTTCTATTAAAAACTCCCTAAGTGTAAAGCCTAGGTGGATACCTGCTGTCTAGCAGGTTCCACTGGCCCTAAGCATGTGCATTCACTATGGATTTCCTAAGCTTCTATCAGCTATAACAAACCACCACCAGTTTCAATACACAGATCCTAACAACAAGCATAAAAGTTCAATTCAGCCAAAACAAGCCACTGCCCGGGATTTCACACAAACAAATTCTACGAGATCAAATGACGACATTCAATTAACTATAACACGTATCATTGATAACAATTTAGCCGATAAAACAGTGAATCTAAAAATCTCGGCAACAATGAAACTAAGTATTCGACGACGCTAATCGAATCGAATACGCATTTGAACACATACGCAATCAAACAAACGATACAGACGAATAATTGACCAAATAAAAGGTCTTTTGAGAAGAAATGAAAACAGGGGCGGCCAAGAAGAAAATTAAACAAATTGAACTAACAAAGAGAACACAAGCAACACATACCTAATTAAAAATAGATAGGAAAAAGGGAGATTACCTCGAACGCAATCGAAATCGAAGCAAAGCCCGGACTGTTTTGAGCTTGGCCTTGGATTTGAAGTCTAAAGGACTTTAATTGAGATGTTCTCCAGCGAGAACATCCCAATTAAACTCTATTAGGCTTCAACTTCTCTCGAATTCAAACGGAGATTCTAATTTGAAATCTAGGGTTCATAGGCTCGGATTTGGGGCTTGGGGCTTTGGGTTCGATTCGAGCAAAACCAACAACTGGTGGGGGTATGAGGGAGGTCATGGGAGCCTATAGTGTGATTTTGGGGTTGGTTGGAATGGTTTTTGTTTTGGCTCGGATCTTCAACTGGATATTCGAGAAGTTAGGGACTGATTCGAAACAAATGGTTAGTAGATTTGGACTCAGGGTGTTTGGAAGGTCGTCCGGTGTTATTTTGGTGGCCGTTGGCCTACCGGAACCGCCGTGAGGCGATTTCCGGCGGGCGGAACACGGCGGTGGACGGCGAGATAATTAGTCTCTAAAAGAGACGATAGGTGTGAGGGGGGGGGGTCTGGCTTGGGGGGGGGGGGCGGGGTGTGAAGGTGAGATTATATATGACTCAGGAGGTTAAATCCTGATCGTTGGATCATTTACGATCAACGACCAGGATTTCCCCCTTTAAACCCAAACGGTGTCGTTTGGCTAAGTTGCGGTCTGAGTCTTTGAAACTTGGTTGATTAATCTGGGCCGTGGATAACGAAATCCAACGGTCCAGATCAACGGGGCCAGTTGGGCAGAACGGGTGAGGGGTTTGGGCCAGGTTTTTGGACTAAATTATGGCCCAAGTCTGCTCTCCATACTACATTCCATGATGTATCATATGTATATGTATATATATATATATATATATATATATATATATATATATATATATATATATATATATATATATATATATATATATATATATATATATATATATATATATATATACTAACTTATAACACAACTAATTTTTACTACAATTATCCCACATAATTACATATCACTTAAATGTAAACCGTATAATTTTGATATTAAACACTAAAAAAAATGCAACACATAATGTATATATTTTTGTATTTTACTAATTTAAATAAATAAACACGCACACACAAAAATGCAAATGTAAGATAAAAATAACACCAAAATCACAAAAATCATGCCCAACACGAAACTATTTTATTTTGAATTTTCTGGGAGTACTTCTCAGGTAAGGCAAAAATCACGTGCTCACACATCTATCCTCTCATTTGTTTTGGCGTTTGACCCAATTACCTGCTGCATCATAGCTTCCAACCTTGCAAACCCATCATAATTTCTACCCCCATGTGGTGGTGGAGTTGGATGATATCCGTGCTGCTGATTGCCGAAATTCTGAGGTCTAGGATATGGAGCCATGTTGTGTGGTGGCCTCATACCTGCTGCATTAAATTATGGCCGGGGAGGTCTGTACTGCATTGGAGCCTGTTGGCCCCAGCTTTGATTACCTTGTCGCTGCCCTCCATAGTTAGCCACATAGTTCATATCCTCATGCTGATGATGATGTTCTTGGTCTGCGGCCCATGGATTACCTATGGGTTGGCTAATGCATGATGTGCATAAACCACCATTGGTAGTATCTACAATGTGCACCTGCTGCTTGACTCCTGATTCTTCCACCTTCTTTGTTAGGATGCTCATTTGTGTCAATAGATTTGCCATGTTCTCCTCCAAAGTGTTGGATGGATCCAGGGGTACAGAGTGTACCACTGGTGTGATAGGAGCATTCCTGGACGTCCACCCGGAATTTTGGGCCATCTTGTCAAGCAAATTTTGGCCCTCTCTCCAAGTCTTGCTCAGAAAAGCCCCACCTGCTGAAGCATCTACAATGTTCTTCATGCTGTCTGAAAGCCCCATGTAGAATATTTGGCCTAACATCTGCTCTGGAATCTCATGGTGAGGACACATAACAAGCATACCCTTGAATTTGCCCCAAGTTTCATGTAATGTTTCCAGTGGTTACTGCTTGAAACTCACAATCTCATCAATTTGTTGAGCTGTTTTGTTGGGTGGATGAAACTTGTTGTGGAATTGTTTGACTAACTCATCCCAAGTTGCAATGGAGTTTATTGGGAGTGAGTTTAACCATATTTGTGCTGCTCCAGTAACTGAGAACGGAAAGAGTAGTAATCTGATAGCTTACGGAGTTACATTCGGTTGCCTTTGTGTTTTGCATATTGATAGAAAGTTCTTGAGGTGCTGCTGTGGATCTTAAACCTGAGTTCTAGAGAATAATCCCTTGTTTTGCAACAAATGTAGTATGTTGTTGGTAATCTGGAAAGACTCAGCTTGAATTGTTGGCACAACGATGGCAGTTGCCAAATTATCCACTGTGGGTTGTGCCCAGTCGAACAGTGCACCTTCCTGTGCCTCTTGCATATTTAGCCCGGCTTGGTGGTTTTGTTCATTTATGTCACCCATCTCGAAGTCTAGTTTGATTGGTTGTTGAGATTGTTGAATTTGTTTGATGGCTTTGTTACGCGCCCGGAAAGTTTGCTCGGGGTCTGAGAGTCATTCAATTAGTTCTCCAGTCCTTGCAGATTTTCTGGGCATGCACCTGAATGCCCAAATCAACAACCATCAAAATATTCAATGTAGAGTGTAGAAAGAACCTGAATACACAAGAATCTTGAAGTTCTGTCAATGGCAATTGATAATTCCGTTAATTCCCCAACAACGGCGCCAAAATTGATTCACATCCAAGCAACAGTCGTAGTCAATATAACTTGGCCTAATAAGTCCAAGATCAATCCCACAGAGAATTAACCTACGAATTGCAACTATCACAACTCCAAAGGTACTTCCGAATCAAGTTCCCAAACTTTGAATATATCTTTGTGTGATTTTTGACTATCTACTTTTGCAATAATTAAAAATGCTTAAAAGAAAGAATTTAATGTTGAGTAAAATAATATGGAGAAAGACTAAGGTATTGATTTTGTCACGCCCCAAATCGAGGACATGACCGGCGCCTGACCGGGTTGCCCCAGTCAAGCGGACCTAGGTGCCTTTCATTCCCACGCGTTACCCCTGTGTTGATTGTTTCTCATTAACCAAATATCTTACTAACCATGAATGATTTCATATTAAACAATTAAAACCATACAAGTGATTCATTAACAAGTTTGCAATTTTTACGACGCCCGACATAACATAATGTATACATAATACTGGAGTCCCACAGTTTACATGTCTACAGAGCCTCTAGGATACAAAAAAGGAAATACAATACTTGCCGGTAACAAGGCTCCGGCTATACCTTACAAAACCAAAATGGAATCTAAACAGAAGTGGCATGAACCACACAAGGCCCCGAGGAAGAAAGGGGCTCACCAAAAACGGGCAGTGGAGGATGAAGGATACTACTGCCGATGTGGCTGAAGTGCCTGCTACAGATCCACCTACAATCATAACACGAATGTAGCGTCCCCGGCAAAAGGGACGTCAGTACACTTGAATTGTATTGGTATGTATGGACAAACTTTGTCCCAAGTAAACTCAAGCCATTAAATTACATTAAAACTAATCAAGCCAACCAACCATGTTTTCCACCTTTTACTCATTTCAGATAAGCCTCAACACAAGCACATTCAAGGTCAACAAATAGAACAACAACCAATCAACAACATAAATTGCAAGTAGTCAAACATAGGAGCAATCAGTGCCCCACAGGTTGCAAACTCTCCTGCTGTCTCCTTTCACAATTTCACATTATTGATTTTTGTATCAATTTTCAATAGCGATTTCGATCGCTTTCCATCCTTATTGCCCCCGACCACCCTTATTACCTCGGCCACCCTTATCACCCCAACCCACACCTTATTTCCCCACGTTGCGGCGCGCAACACGACCCCGCCTTACAGTTGAAAACACAACAATTTCAAACAGCAGAGATAAGGTACTACACACAATTTCAACAAGTTCAAATAAGCAACTTACACATTGGTTCATGTTATCAATTTCTTCTCAAGCCAATATCAAAACCAAGTTACAAGTATTCCAAAATCGAAAATGCCCACATAATCATGTTCAATAATTTACCACAATTAAGGTGTTTCAAATTCCTTCGACAATAAGCCAAATATGCCATCACAATGGTTGTTCCCAATTCTTTACCAATCTCGATTACCCTTTTATCTTTCAATTCATATTTCATACCACACCACACGTAGTTCAACATCAATCAAATGCTCAACAAGAAAATCAAAGAATTACGTAAAATTTCTCAATTTGACACATGCCAAAACAATTCGCACACATTTGGGCGATTTTACAAGAATCAAAATTAGCCATACATACCTGGTGATGAGTTTTCTTCCGTTAACTTCCTACTTTATGCTTACCCACGCTATCTTACTCTTGCCAATCTTTTTCTTGAAGACTCTTACTTCTACTCACTTCTTTTTACTAAAAATCAAGTTCAATAATCATGCATGAGTGTAAAAATTCTATTTTTAAAAGCTATTATATGCAAACCTCTCTTTACCCAATTAAAACTGAAAATCAAAGAAAATAGTTAGGGTTTTTACCTTGAAAAGATTGGGGAAGTTGAATCCTTGCCCTAAGATCCCTTGGAATTAAGATGGTTGGAACAATCTTTGAAGATGAAAGATTTCTCTCTCTAAAAACCCTCTCTTCTCTCTCTAATTTTGGTAAGATGATATGAGAAAATGAAGAAGAAGTGTGTTATATTAAAGAAGAGATCGGGTCAAAATGTTACAAAAATCCGGGTCGGGGTCAATTATGCGGTGCACTATGCGACCGCAGAATCAACATGCGGTCCGCATAGTGACCGCAGAATTGCCCCAAATTTTACACAGGTTCTGTTAAGGAATGCGGCCAGAATGCGGTCCGCATGCTTGATCTGCAGTTGCAAAGTGCACCGCGGATTTGACATGCGATCGCATATCGACCGCACTTTTGACACGATTTTTGGGAAACTCTCTGGAACGTTTTGCGGCAAGAATGCGGTCCGCATGTCAGGTTTGCGATCGCATTCTTGACCGCATATTGGACACTTTTCGGAAAAATTAATTCTCTACATTTTTGAAACTTAAATCACTACCAAGGGTCCGAACCGCAGAATTCTACGCATTCCTAACACATTATTCGGACCATGACACCATAGCTACTAGGTTTTATGCACAAATATTTTACGGGGCCTTACAGATTTCCCCTATTGATGGAATCCCTTATCGTTATGCTCATACAAATTGTTAATATATTTTATCAATCATGAATGTTATGTGTATCGTAACCCTCTCTCGAGCAATTACAATAATTTACTAGTGCACTCTCCCGAGCTACCCTAGCTAGCTTTAATTTGAATAGTTCACTTAAGATTGCACCCAAGACTTCGTTATTCCTAACCCTCGTCTTTACACCTAAAGTTATAGATTCATCTAATAACCTAGGTGTGGTGTTGTTCAACAATATACCTAAATATGCACTCTTTTTCAAGTTATGCACACTAAATAGGCACCGCTAATTGGGAGCTCTACCAATTAACTACAACAAGAATGAAGTTGAACAAATAGAAATCTAAGTCACAATTTGTAATCACATAAACGATAAGTTCATCAATCAATAGGTTCCCTCAAAACCTTAAGAATAGAATTTAGCTACTCATGCTTGAAGAAACAAGAATAATAATTGAAATCATAAAGAAATAATTGATAATAATAAAATAAAGAGTTTGAGAGGAATCTCTCGTACTACAAATTTTGCAAAAGTAATGAAATAAAGACAACATGCCTCTATTGGGCAAACTAGGAGTTTATATAGAGGTTTTAGGGCTAAAAAACTAAGTTTGTACACAATTAGGATTGCTGCTGCGGCGCCTTCCGCGGTTCATTCGCGGCCGCGAGTGGATCGCGAACAGGCAAACTTCAGAGGGTTTCATTATTCGCGGTTCATTTGCGGCTGCGAGTGAACCGCGGATGAACAGTCAGTCTGATTTTTCTCTGCTTCTTCAGGCTCTCTTCACTTTAGCTCTTCTTTTGGCCTTTTCATCAACCTATGACTGCAAAATAGCTCTTTTTAGCATCCAATGTATCACATGTACCTATAAAACACAAATGAACACTAATCAAAGCATTTTGTCCTCATAAACAACATTAATTCCATAATAAAGTGTAATTATTTAGGGCATAATTATAGTCAAATTCACCTATTATCAGTCAGTCCGAGAGGACTATTCAGATATTAGAAGATATGCTTCGGGCATGTGATGTGTTATTGATTTAGGAGGTTCGTGGGATCAATTCCCGCCTTTGGAAGAGTTTGATTTTAATAATAGCTATCAATCGAGCATTCAGATGGCTCCTTATGAAGCTTTGTATGGTAGGCGGTGTCGTTCTCTGGTTGGATGGTTTGAACCGGAAGAAGCTCGGTTTTTGGGTACGGATCTAGTTCAGGAAGCCTTAGATAAGGTCAAGATCATTCAAGATAGGCTTCGCACAGCTCAGTCCAGGCAAAAGAGCTATGTAGATCACAAGGTTAGAGATATAGCTTTCATGGTTGGGGAGCGAGTATTGCTCCGAGTGTCACTTATGAAGGGCGTGATGAGATTTGGAAAGAAGGGAAAACTTAGCCCTAGGTTTATTGGGCCATTCGAGATTCTTGATCGTGTGGGAGAAGTGGCATATAAGCTTGCCTTGCCACCTAGCTTGTCAGCTGTACATCCAGTGTTTCATGTGTCCATGCTCCGAAAATATCACGGCGATCCATCGCACATGTTAGATTCAGCACTTTCCAATTGGACAAGGATCTATCTTATGAGGAGGAGCCGGTAGCTATTCTAGATTAGCAGGTTCGATAGTTGAGGTCGAAGAGTTTTCCTTCTATGCGAGTTCAGTGGAGGGGTCAGCCTCCTGAGGCATCGACCTGGGAGTCCGAGTCTGACATGCGGAGCCGATATCCTCATCTATTCCCTCACTCAGGTACTTCTTTCTTTTGTCCGTTCGAGGACGAACAGTTATTTTAGAAGTGGAGAATGTGACGACCCAAAGGGCCATCACTTGTTTTCTGAATCATTTCGAGCTTCTAAGGCCTTGTAAACCTCATTTATAGTTGCCTCGATTTGCATGAGCAGTTCGGGCACGAAGCTGAAAATTTTTTATGTTGAAATATATGAAATATGTGAAACATTTGAAGAATTTTGATATTAATATTTATATGGTTTACTTTGGTCAACATTTTTGGTAAACGGATCCGGACCCGTGATTTGACGATCTCAGAAATCCGTAGAAAAATATGGAACTCGGGCATATGCCTGAAATCAAAATTCGAGGTCTAGAACCCCGGTAAAAGAATTTTTTCTGTTAAATTGTTTTCAGAAAATATTTAAGGAAAATAAAACTGAAATTTGATTAAAAAGTAATGGTATTGGGCTTGTATTTTGGTTCTGACGCCCGGTACAAGTCATATGTATTGGTTAAGCGCTTCCTATAAAGTTTAGTTGAAAACGGACGTTGGTTGACGTGTTTCGGCCTTAAATTGGAAATTTTGGAAGTTATGAAATTTTGAAAGAATTCTTGAATTTTAAGGCTCAATTCATTGATTTTTATGTCCTTTTGGCGATTTGATCTCGCGAGCAAGAGGGAAAACAATAAAAATAGCCCCAACTTTTTCTTCATTTTCTTCCATGAGATCTCTAACCTGAGAATCACAATGAAAAGCCAAGAAAGCTAGGAACTAAACCCAGAAACATAAGCTATTTTTTCAGCCATGAATCTCATAAAAACACCTCGAAAAATACCATCTAAACCTCATAAAATTTACATGAAATCACTCCGATTAAGTAGCAAAAAGGAGCCAAAAACGAGCTGGAATTTTCAGCCCTGCAACACCCTCAAAACCACCAAAACCTAACTGTGCTCTTCCACCTAAAATGACACCAAAATCACAGCAAAAAAAAACTAGTTGAAAATCATCTCTAAAAACACACAAAAATATCAGCCAAAACGCAGTCGAAACAGGTCCAAAATCCAACTGTAAACCCAGCTGAAAATCAGTCCAAATCCACCATTTGAAGAACTGCAAAAGGAAGCCCAGAACGCAATAGAAATGAGCTGCAAAAATAGCTTCGAAATCAGTACAAAAATCAGCCCAAAATCACAGTCCAAGACTAGCCGATTCGAGTCCGTCCGGGGTTTGCCGATTCTGATTCGAGTTTCTAGTTCATAGCTTCACTTGAGGACTACAATTTTGGAGTTTCCCTTTCACTGTACCTGTTGTGTAATTACAGCAATAAGAGAAGTTAAAATAACTGCCGAAGGATGTTGAGTTTGTTGCTGCTGCGTTTCGCTGAGTTCCGTTTGGGTTGGCTTCTGCTCTTTAGTCGATTTGTTCAAGTTTTATTCTTGGTTTACCCAGAACTTAATTATAAGGAATTTTCTTGTTGATATACGAGTGGATTGGAGTCAAATTTGAAAGGAAAAGGCAATTGCTATGGATTGAGTTGTTCGTAAACTCTCGAGGTAAGTGTTTGTTCTATCCTAGCTTGAGGGAATATGAATTGAGTTTATGTGTTAATTTTTAAATGTGGAGTCCGATGTATAGGCATGGTGACGAGTATCTATACGTTGGGGGTTCGAGCATGACTGTTAGTCTTAAATAGATTAAATTCGTATTAATCCTATGCAATTATGTAAAGGGAAAATATTATTGATTTCATACCGATAATATATATTAATTGTTGATTAAAGGTTATTGGTTTCATACCGGTTATATATATAAATTGTTGATTAAATGTTATTGGTGTCACACCGATAACATGCATATATTGTTGATTTATTATTATTTATTGGTTTTACACCGATAATATAAATATTGTTGAAATTGAAGATTATTTATTTAATACCGGTAATAATTTTATATGCTTACTGTTAATCAGAGATTATTGGTTAAATGCCGGTAATATATATATATATTAAAGAATTGGGATCGTGTGGCACGCCGACCACTTATATATATGAAATGGAAGCGAGTGGTACGCCTACCACAGTTTATATGATTGTTGGCATTGGTCATAGTTGCCGGTAGCCTATATGAAATGGGAGCGAGAGGTACGCCGACCACAAAATTATTCTAATCTTGGCATTGGCCATAGTTGCCGGAAGCCTAATATTAAATCTGCGAGCAAGTGGTACGCCTACCACAAGATATGCAATGAAAATTAATTGAGACATGAAAGTAAGTTTTGTTCCATTATTCAGATTATTTCGGATATTATGAATTATTGGTTGCTATTTTAGAGCAAATTGTTTCCTTATAAATGTTCGATAATGTTTTCCTGCTGTTGTATATGTATATATCCCAACTGTACAGGTTTATGTGGGTGTCTGGTCCTAGCCTCGGCACTATTTCGCCGGGATAGGTCAGGTATTTACATGCACATGGGGTCGGTTGTGCTGATACTACACTCTGTGCTCTTTTTGCGTAGATACAGGTTACAGACAGTAGCATCGGTAGTAGCGCGATTGTGGATATTCCGACTACTGAGACTTCGAGGTAGCCTTGCAGGCATCCGCAGGACCCGTTGTCTCCTCTATCTTATTTTTCATTCTATTATCTCACGTATTCGAGATAAACAGCTTATATTTCTTTGAGACGATTATGTGTATTATTCTTAGAAGTTCGTGAGTATTGTGACACCATTCTTGGGTAGTGTATCATGCTTGGGTTTTTTATATCGTATTTGTTAAAATTTGCTAAGTCTTCCACTAAATTTCTTTATTTCGCTGTAAATACATAATTCTATTTAAAGTCTTAAAAAGAGAGTTGTAAATTATGGAAATGTAAGTAAGAATTGGCTTGCCTAGCTTCCACTAGTAAGCGCCATCATGACTCCCGATGGTGGGAAATCCAGGTCGTGACATTTTCAGTGACACGGATGAACGATAAATGTTTCATCTGTAAAACATTCAAGATGCTCAAGCAGACTCAATGACATAGGAATTTGGCTGGTCAAGATACCAGTGGAAAACAATGGTAAAAGGCTTGTGAACAAAAAGTCGTCAAGCAGGGTGGGGAAGCAAGAAAAGGAAAAAACTATCCCTAGCAGGAATGTCATCCCCGGAAAATAATAATGTCCCTAGCAAGTTTTGACAATGAAATGCATAGCAGGGAAAGAGAAGGAGAACCATCCCCAGCAGGAGCATCACAACCAACCATCGCGTTTTGAACTAACAAATTTTCTTTGATTTGAAGCAGGAAAAGAAATGACATGGATGGTGGAAAAGCATTCCACAAAGAAAATGATCAAACTGGGGCTGAAAGTTTTCTCTCAGTGCAAAAATTTTCTTGAAATCAAATACCCATTTGGGAAAGATCAAAGATAACACAAGTTTTGGGAGGAGGAAATACCAGCTTCAAGAAGAGTAGTCTTGAAAGAATCCAGATAACGCAAGAAAATGGTCTTTGAACCAGCGTTATCCCCAGCAGTTTTGAAAGAAAGAAAACAACAAGCTTTGATGAAGGAAGTTGTGTTCCCTGCGGACGGAACAAAAAGATGAAACTTGTGTTCAGAAAAGCAAGAAGCCAGTGTCATCCCCAACAAGAAGGTCATAACCGACCATCATTTTCAAAACTAACAAAATTTTTCTTTGTTTGTAACGGGAACAAAGTAGTGCAAAGTTTCTCCTGAGATGAAAAAATCTTTGTCTGATGAATTATTTCTCCTAAGATGAAAAATCTTAGTCTGATGAATCTTTCTCCTAAGATATCAAAATCTCAGTCCGATGGATTTTTCTCCTGAGATCACATCAATTTTGACCTAGTCTGAGGAATTATCTCCTAGCGTCAAAATCTTATCTAATGAATCTTTCTCCTAAAATATCAAAATCTCAGTCTTTTGAATCTTTCTCCTGAGATCACATCAATTTAGACCTAGTCTGAGGAATTATCTCCTAGCGTCAAAATCTTAGTCTGATGAATTTTTCCTCTAAGATGTCAAAATCTCAGTCTGATGAATCTTTCTCCTGAGATCACATCAATTTAGACCTAGTTTGAGAAATTATCTCCTAGCGTCAAAATGTTAGTATGATGAATCTTTCTCCTAAGATGTCAAAATCTCAGTTTGATGAATCTTTCTCCTGACATCACATAAATGGACCTAGTCTGAGGAATTATCTCCTAGCGTCAAAATTTTAGTCTGATGAATCTTTCTCCTAAGATATCAAAATCTCAGCCTGATGAATCTTTCTCCTGAGATCACACAAAATTGGACCTAGTCTGATGAATTATCTCCTAGAGTCAAAATCTTAGTTTGTTTAAAACTTTCACCTAAGTTGGTAATCATTTCAGTCTTTAAATTTTTTTGAAGATGGGACTATCCGCCCTCGAATAGGATATTATGGGTCTATTCGCCCTTGAATACGATATGATGGGACTATCCGCCCTCGAATAGGATATCATGGATCTATCCGCCCTCGAATAGGATATGATGGGACTATCCGCCCTTGAATAGGATGTTATGGGTTTATCCGCCCTCGAATAGGATATGATGGGACTATCCGCCCTCGAATAGGTTATTATGGGTCTATCCACCCTCGAATAGGATATTATGGGTCTATCCGCTCTCGAATAGGATATGATGGGACAATCCACCCTCGAATAGGATATGATGGGACTATCCGCCCTCGAATAGGATATTATGGGTCTATCCGCCCTCGAATAGGATATGATGGGTCTATCCGCCCTCGAATAGGATATTATGGGTCTATCTGCCCTCGAATAGGATATTAGGTTCATCCGCATTAGAATAGGATATTTTAGGTTTATCCGCCTTCGAATAGGATATTATGGGTCTATCCACCCTCAAATAGGATATTTTAGGTTCATCCACCTTCGAATAGGATATTTTAGGTTCATCCGCCTTCGAATAGGATATTTCAGGTTCATCCGCCTTCGAATAGGATATTTCGGGTTCATCCACCTTCGAATAGAATATTTTAGGTTCATCCGCCTTCGAATAGGATATTTCAGGTTCATCTGCCTTCGAATAGGATATTATAGGTTCATCCGCCTTCGAATAGGATATTTTAGGTTCATCCGCCTACGAATAGGATATTTTAGGTTCATCTGCCTTCGAATAGGTTATTTCGGGTTCATCCGCCTTCGAACAGGATATTTTAGGTTCATCCACTTTCAAACAGGATATTTAAAGTTTATCCGCCTTCGAATAGAATATTTAAGGTTTATCCGCCTTCGAATAGGATATTTCAGGTACATCCGCGTTCGAATGGGATATTTTAGGTTCATCCGCCTTCGAATGGGATATTTTAGGTCCATCCGCCTTCGAATGGGATATTTTAGGTCCATCCGCCTTCGAATAGGATATGTTAGGTCCATCTGCCTTCGATTAGGATATTTTAGGTTCATCCGCCTTCGAATAGGATATTTTAGGTTGATCCGCCTTCAAACAGGATATATTTGGTTTGTCCGCCTTCAAATATGATATTTTATGTTTGATTTATTTTGACCCGAGTGGTCCTGCCTGTATAAACATTGCTAAATATGTATTTCACAAATTATTGCCAAATGCATTTTACTTTTAAGTTGTTAATGAAGTCAGGAACCCACCCAAGGAGAGGAGAGGCAATTTAAAGTTGATGTTAGAAGCATGAGCCCAACTGAAGAATGGACACATATTTCAAGTTATAGTAGACAAGCAATATCAGAAGGAATGGCAAAAACATCAGGAAGGCAACAACAAGAATTCCATTGGAAGAATATAAGATACAAGTTCAAGGCAACACAAGAACCAATTGAATATATAGATAAGATTTTACAGTTCATAGACCATAATTTAGTCTAGCTTCTTATTTTGTTTTAGCATGGTGTAATAAGGAGGTCGGCAAGCAGTAGCCGCAACAGTAACAGCAAAATCATAGTCACTTCGTAGTGTACCAAAACTTTTCGAACTACTTTTACGACCCAAATCCAGTCGTGATGGCGCCCAACAATTAAGCTAGGCCAGCCAGACCAACAATTGTTTATCACAATGAACATCAGTCCCAAATGGACATCCCAAGAAGAATATATGAGTCAAAGGACTCCAATAATAATAATACGAACAAAAGTACTGAGAAGTGCGAAAAACAACTAACACTCTCAAAGATCAGGAGTCACAAGTCTAGAGCCTCTAACAAAAACCCAACAAAGTAGAGAATACTGTATGGAAATACTCAAGACTGAAAATAAAGTAACAACTGAAAAAGGGAAGAGAAGCTAGGTTCTGCGAACGTCGGCAGCTACCTCAGCAACTCGGTATGACTCTGTAAAAGCTGGATTGCTCGTCTACTTCTCCCGAGTACCTGAATCTGCAAACAAAGGTGCAGGGAGTAGGGATGAGTACTAAGTACTCAGTGAGTAATAAATATATATAAGCAGCTGAAAGTAGGAAATCCACAGAATACCATAATATGAAGCTAAACTACAGTCCGATCCTCCTACGAACTAGCATCAACAGTACAATCCAACTACCATAGATAATTCAATAGATAAAGATACAATGCAATGCGCATAACCGCTACGGCGTGTAGCCCGATCCATAACATTGACGACGCTCACTAGGGGTGTGTACAGACTCCGGAGGGGCTCCTACAGCCCAAGCGCAAATACTGCTGCGGCATGCAGCCCGATCCTCATATCATAATACCGTTGGAGCGTGCAGCCCGATCCATCCTCAGTCTACAATAATCAGATAAGTCACAAAACAGCTCAAATGACTTATTTCCAGGTTCCTTTTCATTTAATTATGAAAATACTTTAACTTTTATTTAATTTTTGCAAAAACAGGTGACTTAGCATTTTAATACTGTGATTTCAACACCAGGACTGAGATCAGTGATTAAGCAAGTAAGTTATTACATATATACTATCCCTTAGGGATACTACAGGTTGGCACAAGGCCCCAAACATGCTTACAGCCCACAAATATGTCAAACACGGTGTTTTTCCATCACTAATAGCATATTATTCATATTCGGGATGGACCAAGTCTCAATCCCCAGCCACAATCAATCCCCGCACCTGCCTCGGGGTGCGAGCCATGCCCTACTAGCGTCACAATGTGCTAAGCCGGGGTTTCGAACCCTCAGGCTACCATATACACAAACTACTCACCTCTAGCCGGTCGTAGACTCGTCCGCAATGCCTTTTCCTTTGGAATTTGCTGCCTCGCGCGTAGAATCTATTCAAACCACAATAATTATGTCATTTACGGGTCAAAGAAATATAACCCAATTCAATTTACATGAAAATCGCATAAATACACTAAGTTGGAAAAACCCGACCCCAGGCCCGCTGTCCGAAAAATTCAGAAACTTATACCAACGTGATCCTCGTCTCGCCACGAGTCCATGCATATAAAATTTATCGAAATCGAAGTTCGAATGGCCTTTCAAAACTCAAATATTCATTTTCAATACCTAGGCCATAATCTTCACAGTTTCTACCCAAATTCATGAACATTGATGTTAATTCTACAATAAAATTACGTTTTTGAGTAAAGAAACTTAACTCCGATGATTACCTGATGAATTCTCTCTTCAAAGCTATCAATTTTCTCTCAAAGTGTGCAAAAACATAGTAAATAATGAAACCCTCGCGTCCGTCTGGTTTTAAAACTGTTTCTTTCTTTCTTTTACTCGATAAGTATTCTTCTCAGTTTTTCTACAAGTGTTTCTTCTCTCATATACTCCATATATTGAAGAGCAGTAATTGGAGGTTTCCGCAATAAAACATTAAGGCAATCACCATTGTTTAATTCGAGACAAGATAGTTGAAAAGATTCATCGGTAATGGTTCAAGGAAACTTGCCAATACAAAGAGTCATTTATCCAAACACTTGGTCACGACAAATCCATACTTACTTCAAAAGTATGAGTATGTGGCAGCTTTATCCAGTTGTACTTTATGTTTATAGTCTTAATTTTGGTTTTGGTTTTGGTTGTGGTCATATCCACTCCTCCAAGGGTAAGAATCTCTAAGAGATTAACATTATCACTATCGAAGAGGCCGCCAATGCATAGCAACTTGTAGGAACCAATAAAGGGATCGAATCCTAAACGAAATTGAGTTTCATATTTAAAGGAGCTAGAATTGGAGATGACGATCCATACGTTGCGGCCGTTGTGCAGTCTCTACTTCTAGGTTTTTCTCCTAGTTGTAGTTGCGAATAAAATAGTTATCCAATAAAAACTTACCCGATAAACCCTAACACTGCTATAAAAGCATAAAACATATAAATGCAAGGTAACGGGGTGGTAATTTCCGCAACGACGGGCCGGGTCGTTACATTCTCCCCAACTTAAACAAACGCTCGTTCACTAGTGGGTTAAGAAACATACCTGGAGTATCAAATATGTGTGGATATCTGTTCCGCATCTCCTACTCGGTCTCTCAAGTTGCTTCCTCCACGGGACGACCTCTCCACTGCACTTTCACTGAAGCTATGTCCTTGGATCTCAACTTACGAACCTGTCGACCCAAAATGGCTACCGGCTCCACATCATAGGTCAAGTCCTCATCCAACTGTATCATGGTAAAGTCTAACACATGAGATGGGTCTCCAACATACTTACGGAGCATAGATACATGGAACACTGGGTGAACTCCCGACAAACTGGGTGGCAAAGCAAGCATATAGGCCACCTCCCCAACCTTCCTAAGTACCTCAAAAGGTCCAATGAACCTTGGGCTCAACTTTCCTTTCTTTCCAAACCTCATAATGCCCTTCATAGGTGAAACCTTCAGCAACACCTTCTCCCCTACTGAATAAGACACATCTCGGACCTTCCGGTCCGCATAACTCTTCTGACGCGACTGAGCTGTGTGAAGTCTCTCCTGAATCACCTTCACCTTGTCTAAGGCATCCCGAACTAACTCTATCCCCAATAATCTAGCCTCGTCGGGCTCAAACCAACCGACTGGAGACCTACACCGCCTCCCATATAAAGCTTCATCCGGTGCCATCTGAATGCTGGACTGATAGCTATTATTATAAGCAAACTCTACAAGAGGCAAGTAATCAGCCCATGAACCACCAAAGTCAATAACACAAGCACGCAACATGTCCTCCAGTATCTGAATAGTACGCTTAGACTGTCCATCCGTCTGTGGATGAAATGCTGTGCTCAGCTCTACCTGTGAACCCAACTCTCGTTGAAATGTCCTCCAGAACTGAGAAGTGAACTGGGTACCTCTGTCTGATATAATAGAAATGGGAACTCCATGCAATCTCACAATCTCGCGGATGTATATCTCTGCCAACTGCTCCAAGGAGTATGTAGTACACATTGGAATGAAGTGAGCCGACTTGGTCAGCCTATCCACGACTACACCAAACTGAATCAAACTTCCTCGCTGTCCGAGGGAGTCCACTAACAAATTCCATAGTGATCCTTTCCCACTTCCACTCAGGAATATCAATACGCTGGAACACACCACCAGGTCTCTGATGCTCATACTTGACCTGCTGACAGTTTAGACACCGTGCCACATGATTCACAATATCTTTCTTCATCTTCCTCCACCAGTAATGCTGTCTTAAATCCTGATACATCTTCGCGGCACCTGGATGAATAGAATACTGCAAGCTGTGTGCCTCATCTAATATCATCTCGCGAAGGCCATCAACATTGGGCACGCATATCCGGCGCTGCATCCGCAACACACCATCACTATCAATAGTTACATCTCTGGCATCATCATGTTGAACTCTGTCCTTAAGGACAAGTAAGTGTGGATCATCATACTGGCGCTCTCGAATACGATCGTATAAAGAATAGCGAGCTACTACACAAGCCATCACCCGACTGGGCTCAGATATATCCAGCCTCACCATCTGATTAGCTAACGCCTGAACATCAACTGCAAGGGGTCTCTCCCCAACTGGAATATACTCCAGGCTGCCCATACTAATAGCCTTCCGGTTCAATGCATCAGCCACTACATTGGCTTTCCCGGGATGGTACAAAATAGTAATATCATAGTCTTTAAGCAATTCAAACCATCTCCGCTGGCTCAAATTGAGATCTTTCTGCTTAAACAAATGATGAAGGTTGTGGTGGTCTGTATATACATCACAAGATACACGATACAGGTAATGCCTCCAGATTTTCAAGGCATGAACAATAGCAGCTAACTCTATATCATGAACAGGGTAATTCTTCTCGTGGGGCTTTAGCTGACGTGAAGCATATGCAATAACTCTGCCTTCCTGCATCAACACACAACCGATCCCAATTATGGAAGCATCACAATATACCGTATAAGACCCTGAAGCTGATGGCAACACAAGTACTGGAGCTGTGGTCAAAGCCTCCTTGAGCTTCTGAAGGCTCTCCTCACATTCATCAGACCACACAAATGGAGCATTCTTCTGTGTCAGCTTCGTCAATGGTGAAGCAATTGATGAGAAACCCTGAACAAACCGGCGGTAATAGCCTGCCAAGCCAAGAAAACTCCGAATCTCAGTAGCTGAGGAAGGTCTGGGCTAATTTTGCACTGCCTCGACCTTCTGTGGATCAACCCAAATACCATCACTGGACACTACATGCCCCAGAAAAGTCACAGTATCAAGCCAGAACTCACACTTAGTGAATTTAGCATAAAGCTTTTCTTCTCTCAACCTCTGCAATACCACCCTCAAGTGCTGTGCATGCTCCTCCTGGCTGCGTGAATACACCAGAATATCATCAATAAACACAATCACAAAAGAATCAAGGTACGGCCAAAATACACTATTCATCAAGTGCATGAATGTCGTTGGGGCATTAGTCAACCCGAAAGACATCACCAGGAACTCATAGTGCCCATATCACGTTCTGAACGTTGTTTTCATAATATCTGAGTCACTGATCTTTAACTGATGATAGGCCGATCGTAGGTCAATCTTGGAAAATACACTAGCACCTTGTAGCTGATCAAACAAGTCCTCGGTATGAGGTAATGTGTACTTATTCTTCACCGTTACCTTGTTCAGCTGCCTGTAGTCAATGCACATTCTCATTGTGCCATCTTTCTTCTTCACGAACAATACCGGTGCACCCCAAGGTGACACACTTAGGCGAATGAAACCCTTATCTAAGAGCTCCTGAAGCGGCTCCTTCAATTCCTTTAATTTCGCTGGTGCCATGCGATAGGGAGGAATAGAAATGGGCTGAGTGCCTGGCACCAAGTCAATACCAAAGTCAATATCCCTGTTAGGCGGCATGCCCAGCAGGTCTGCTGGAAATACATCCGGAAACTCCCTCACAACGGGGACCGAATCAAGGCAGGGTGTCTCAGCCTCAACATCTCTAATGAAGGCCAATTAAGATAGACAACCCTTCCCAATCATTCATTGGGCCTTCATATAAGAAATCACTATATCGGACACATAATCAATCAAGCCACGCCACTCGATACTCCGATTACCAGGAATAGCTAGCGTGACTATCTTGGCATGACAGTCCAGAATCGCATGGTAAGGAGATAGCTAATCCATGCCTAGAATCACATCAAAATCTACCATGCCCAATAGCAATAAATCAACTCGGGTCTCCAGAACCCCAATAGTAATAAGACAGGATCGATATACCTTATCCACAACAACAATATCCCCCACCAGGGTAGACACATGTACGGGCAAAGCAAGAATACCACGGATCATACCCAAGTGATGTGCAAAATAAGAAGAAACATAGGAATAGGTGGATCCGGGATCAAATAATACAGAAGAATCCCTACGGCAGACTGAAATAATACCTGAAATGACAGCATCTGAGGCACTAGCGCCCTTCCTATTCGGAAGAGCATAGAAATGAGCCTGGCCTCCGCCAGTACGATCCTCGCCCCTAGGGCGACCTCTAGCTACCTAGCCACCAGTCCTAGCTGACTGTGTTGGCACTGAAGAAACAGGAGTAGAAAACGAGGGTTGATCCCTCTACTGAGACCGCCTACGAAGCCACTGAGGACACTCTCTCTTGATATGGCCCAAATCGCCACACTCGAAACAACGGCCTCAAGATGGAAGAAGGGGCTGCTGCGGACCCCTCGCTGCAGATGAATCCGGTGCTAGGGAAGCAGGAGCAGAGCTCTGGGCTGGAAGAGCACTCAATGCAGGCTGACTCTGCTGACGACCCTGCTGACTCTGATGACCTTGATGGCCCTAACAACCCGATCTGATGAAACTCCACTGGTTGCACGTCCTGATCGATGAGATCTGAATGAACAGCCCCTGCTATGCTGGGGCTGGCCCTTAGACGGAGCACCACTGTAACTTCTAGTACCACGAGGCCTCTTAGCCTCTCTCTCCTCATGCTCTCTGCGACGATCTGTCTCAATATGATGGGCAGCGTCAACCACCTCCTCAAAGGTAACTGCCAAAGCTCTCTCTCTGGTAATCAATATACGGATGGGATATATAAGACCATCTGTAAATCTCCTGATCCTCTCTATGTCCGTCGAAATCAACCACATGGCATGACGGGCTAGCTGTTTGAATCTCATCTCATACTGAGTAACCGTCATATCCCCTTGCTTCAGCCACTCAAACTGACGACGCATCTCTTCTCTCTGGGACTGAGGCATATACTTCTCCAAAAATACCACGGAGAACTGCTACCAAGTGAGAGGCGCTGCCTCAGCGGGCCTACGCCTCCAAAATTCTCCCTCCACTAAAATGCTGGACCGGTTAACTAAAAAGTGGTGAAAGCAACACCGCTGGACTCCAGAATATCCGCGGTGCGAAGCATACGCTGACATTTATCAAGAAAACCCTGGGCATCCTCGCCCTCAGCACCACTGAACGCTGGAGGCTATAGCCTCTCAAACCTCTCCAGACGACGCTGCTCATCGTTAGGCATAATTGGAACCACATGAGCAGGGGCTGGTGCAACGAGTGCAGCTGGCTGAACTGGAGCTGCCTCAGGTGCTTGAATACCCTGAACTACCGGCTCGGGTGTGTGAGCCACGTCGGTCTGATTCCCTCCCCCTACCTGTGAAGAAGCCGCTGTAGTAGAGGCTGCGACTATATGAGCCAAGCCTGTGCATACCGATAGAATCTGAGCCAAAGTCTCCGGAAGAAGTATCATAATGGGAACTGCCGGTGCCTGAACCAGAGCTGTCGGAACGTCTGCAGCTGGAACATGATCCTGAACCTGGGCTACCGGTGCTGGAACCTGACCCTGAGTCTGCTCAGCTGTTGGGTCAGCAGGTGCTGGTATTGCTGCCCTACCTCTACCACGACCACGGCCTCTAGGTGTCAATGGTGGTCGGCCTCCACGTCCGCCACGTCCGCTAGCACGTGTGCTCGCCATCTACGAGAGAATAGAATATGGAAATGTTTAGTTTCACGATAACACAAACCGCATGATATGAATCCAAGAAAAGTGAGGTTTTTCCTAAAGTTCTGGAGCCTTCCAAGGATAGATACGGACGTCTACGTACCGATCCACAAAAGCCTACTAAACTGGCTCATGACTCGCGAGTCCTAGAAACCTAGGCTCTGATACCAACTTGTCACGACCTAAATCCGGTCGTGATAGCGCGCAACAATTAAGCTAGGCCAGCCAGACCAACAATTGTTTATCACAATGAACATCAATCCCAAATGGACATCCCAAGAAGAATATATGAGTCAAAGGAATCCAATAATAATAATACGAACAAAAGTACTGATAAATGCGAAAAACAACTAACACTCCCAAAGATCAGGAGTCACAATTCTAGAGCCTCTAACAAAAACCCAACAAAGTAGAAAATTCTGTATGGAAATACTCAAGTCTAAATATATAGTAACAACAGAAAAAAGGGAAGAGAAGCTAGGTTCTGCGAACGTCGGCAGCTACCTCAGCAACTCGGTATGACACTGGAAAAGCTAGAAATGCTCGTCTACTTCTCCTGAGTACCTGAATCTGCACACAAAAGGTGCAGGGAGTAGGGATGAGTACTAAGTGCTCAGTGAGAAATAAATATATATAAGCAGCTGAAAGTAGGAAATCCACAGAATACCACAATATGAAGCTAAACTACAGTCCGATCCTCCTACGAAGTAGCATTAACAGTACAATACAACTACCATAGATAATTTAACAGATAAAGATACAATGCAATGCACATAACCGCTACGACATGTAGCCCGATTCATTTAACGTCGACGACGCTCACTGGGGGTGTGTACAGACTCCGGAGGGGCTCCTACAGCCCAAGCTCAAATACCGCTGCGGTGTGCAGCCCGACCCTCATATCATAATAACCGCTGCGGCGTGCAGCCCGATCCATCCTCAGTCCACAATAATCAGATAAGTCACAAAATAGCTCAAATTACTTATTTCCAGGTTCCTTTTCATTTAATTATGAAAATACTTTAACTTTTGTTTATTTTTTGCAAAAACAGGTGACCTAGCATTTTAATACTTTGATTTCAAAACCAGGACTGAGATAAGTGATTAAGCAAGTACGCTATCACATATATACTATCCCTAGGGATACTACAGGTCGTCACAAGGCCCAAAACATGCTTACAACCCACAAATATGTCAAACACAATATTTTTCCATCACTAATAGCATATTATTCGTATCCGGGATGGACCAAGTCTCAATCCCCAGTCATAATCAATCCCCACACCTGCCACGCGGTGCGAGCCACGCCCTACTAACGTCACAATGTGCTAAGCCGGGGTTTCGAACCCTCAGGCTAATATATACACAAATTACTCACCTCTAGCCGGTCGTAGACTCATCCGCACTGCCTTTTCTTTAGAATTCACTGCCTCGCGTGTAAAATCTATTCAAACCACAATAATTATGTCATTTACGGGTCAAAGAAACATGACCCAATTCAATTTACATGAAAATCGCATAAATACACTAAGTTGGCAAAACACGACCCCGGGCCCGCTGTCCGAAAAATTCAGAAACTTATACCAACGCGATCCTCGTCTCGCCACGAGTCTGTGCATATAAAATGTATCGAAATAGGAGTTTGAATGGCCTTTCAAAACTCAAAAATTCGTATTCAATACCTAGGCCATAATTCTTCACAGTTTCTACCCAATTTCATGAAGATTGATGTTAATTCTACCATAAAATTACGTTTTTAAGTCAAGAAACTTACCCCCGATGATTACCCGATGAATTCTCTCTTCAAAGCTATCAGTTTTTTCTCAAAGTGGTGCAAAAACGGAGTAAATATTGAAACCCTCGCGTCTGTCTAGTTTTAAAACTGTTTCTTTCTTTCTTTTTCTCGATAAGTATTCTTCTCAATTTTTTTTGCAAGTGTTTTTCTCTCATATATTCCTCCATATATTGAATAGAAGCAATTGGAGGTTTCTGCAATAAAACATTAAGGCAATCACCATTGTTTAATTCGAGACAAGATAGTTGAAAAGATTCATCGGTAATGGTTCAAGGAAACTTGCCAATACAAAGAGTCATTTATCCAAACACTTGGTGTAACGACCCGGCCCTTCGTTATGGGAATTACCACCCCGTTACCTTTCATTTACATATCTTATGCTTTTATAACAGTATTAGAGTATATCGGGTGAGTTAGGAGTGATTTGGATTGGAAATGAAGCAAATAGTATGTTTGAAGGAAGCTTGAATATGGGAAGTCAACCAAGAGTTGACTATTGAGTTAGAGTTCTCGGAACCGGATTCTGATGATTCGACTAGTTTCGGGGATCATTTATGACTTAGGAGAGCAATCGGAATTGAATTCGGAGGTCCGGTGTAGT
This sequence comes from Nicotiana noctiflora, assembly GCA_032618575.1. Taxonomy (NCBI): domain Eukaryota; kingdom Viridiplantae; phylum Streptophyta; class Magnoliopsida; order Solanales; family Solanaceae; genus Nicotiana; species Nicotiana noctiflora. The sequence continues at coordinate 17,496 of JASVEL010012105.1, read as the reverse complement.
TTTAGGCTTAAATTGGCGAAGGTTGAATTTTGGCGAAAACCGGATGGTAGGTGATATTTCAATCCGGGGGTCGGAATGGAATTTCGACAATTTCTGTAGCTTCATTATGTGATTTTGGATATGTCTGCAAATTTTCAGGTCACTCGGACGTTGTTTGATCGGGTTTTGGATTGAATGTTAGTTTTGAAAGTTTTGAAGAAACTTAGGCTTGAATTCGTGAGTAAATGGTGATTTTGATGTTTAGGATGGTGCTTTTGTGATTGGAACAAGTCCGTATCATGTTTTAGAGTTTGTTGGTGGTTTTTGTTGGGGTCCGGGGAGCCTCGAGATGATTTCGGACCATCAACCGGGCATTTGGACTTGGCAAAAATCTGTAGAAAAACTGCAGGTTTTGTCCAGGCATTTAAGCCTTCGCGTTCGCGTGGCATGGGCCGCGTTCGCGAAGGTCAGGCGAATCAATGCATCGCGTTCGCGGTCGGGGTGTCGTGTTCGCGTAGGCCAGGGGTGTTGTGCATCGCGATCGCGTTCCTGGTGTCGCGTTCGCGTAGGTTCGTGGGAGTGTGCTTCGCGTTCGCGGGAGGTGTATCGCGAACGCGTAGAAGGAAAATAGGTGGCAGGGAATCTTATTCATCGCAAACGCGTGGTGTGGTTCGCGTTCGCGTAGGGTAAGTCAGAGTCGAGCACCGCTAACGCGTGGGAGTCGTCTCATTCGCGTAGAGAAAAAGGGGGCTGTTCATCGCGAACGCGTGGGAGCTCACGCGAACGCGTAGAGCAAAAAGCTCTGGCAGTGAATAAAATCGCAGAAACAGAAGGCTCACGGGTTTATACCCCAAAAACACAATTTTGAGCCCTAGAGAGAAGAAAACTCGAGGAAAACACCGAGAAATCATCGGGTATTCATCGGAGGTAAGATTCTTGACTCAAAAACATCATTTTATGGTAGAATTAACATCAATCTTCATGAATTTGGGTAGAAATCTTGAAGAATTGTGGCCTAGGTATTAAAAACGGGATTTTGAGTTTTGGAAGGCCATTTGAACTCCGATTTTGATAAATTTTATATGCACGGACTCGTGGCGAGATGAGGGTCGCGTTGGTACTAATTTCGGAATTTCCCGAGCAGTGGGCCCGGGGTCGGGTTTTACCAACTTGGTGTATTTATGCGAATTTCATGTAAATTGAAATGGGTTATGATTATTTGACCCGTATTTGATATAATTATTGTGGTTTGACTAGATTCCACGCACGAGGGAGCTAAATTCAAAGGAAAAGGCATCGTGGACGAGTCTACGGCCGGCTAGAGGTGAGTAGTTTGTGTATATGGTAGCCTGAGGGTTCGAAACCCCGGCTTAGCACATTGTGACGCTAGTAGGGCGTGGCTCGCACACCGTGGCAGGTGCGGGATTGATTGTGACTAGGGATTGAGACTTGGTCCATCCCGGATGTGAATAATATGTTGTTAGTGTTGGAAATACACCGCATTTGATATATTTGTGGGCTGTAAGCCTTGTTTGGGGCGTTGTGCCGACCTGTAGTGTCCTTAGGGGAAAATATTTATGTGATAGCTATATTTGCTTAAATCACTAATCTCAGTCCTGGAAATTGAAATGACCTTTTGAAATGCTAAGTCACTGGCTTTTGCAAATTTAATAAAGTTAAAGTATTTTTCATAAATTATGAACTGGAAATTGGAATTAAGAAAAATGAACTGTTTTGTGACTTATTTGCTTATTGTGGATTGAGCATGGATCGGGCTGCACGCCGCAGTGGTTGATATGAGGATCGGGCTGCACGCCGCAGCAGTATTGCGCTTGGGATGTAGGAGCCCCTCCGGAGTCTGTACACACCCCCAGTGAGCGCCGTCGACGTTAAATTGGATCGGGCTACACGCCGTAGCGATTATGTGCATTGCATTGCATCTTTATTTGTTAAATTACTCTGTGGTAGCTGAATTGTACTGTTGATTGCTAGTTCGTAGGAGATTCGGACTGTAGTGTAGCTTCATATGTGGTATTCTGTGGATTTCTTATTTTCAGCTACTTGTATATATTTATTACTCACTGAGTACTTAGTACTCACCCCTACTCCCTGCACCTTTTGTGTGCAGACTCAGGTACTCAGGAGCAGTAGACAAGCATTTCCAGCGTTTGCGGTATCATATCGAGTTGCTGAGGTAGCTGCCTACATTCGCAAAACCTAGCTTCTCCTCTCCTTTCCAGTTGTTATTTGTATTTTGTATTCAGACTTGAGTACTTCTATATAGTACTCTCTATTCCTGTTGGGTTTTTTTTTTTGAGGCTCTAGACTTGTGACTCCGGATCTTTGGGAGTGTCGGTACTTTTGTTCATTATTATTATTATTGGAGTTCTTAAACTCATATATTCTTCTTGGGTTGTCCATTTGGGACTAGTATTTGTGATAATTAAATTATTGGTCTGGCTGGCCTAGCTTGATTGTTGGGCGCCATCATGACTGGATTTGGGTCGTGACAAGTTGGTATCAGAGCCTAGGTTATTAGGACTCGCGAGTCATGAGCCGGTTTAGTCGGCTTTCGCGGATCGGTACGTAGACGTCCGTATCTATCCTCGAAGGGCTATAGAAACTTTAGGAAAAACCTCATTTTCTTGCATTCATATCGTGCGATTTGTGTTGTCATGAAATTAAAATTTTCCATGTTCCATTCTCTCGCGGATGGCGAGAACACGAGGCTAGCGGACGTGGCGGACGACCACCATTGGCACCCGGAGGCCGTGGTCGTGGTAGAGGTAGGGCGGCGATACCAGCACCTGCTCACCCACCAGCCGACCGGACTCGGGGTCGGATTCCCGCACCGGTGGCCCGGACTCGAGACCGGATTCCGGAGGCAAACGCTCCGGCAACTCGGGTTCGGGCATCGGTAGTGCCCATTGTGATACCGGGTCTTCGGGAGACCTTGGCTCAGATCTTATCGGTGTGCACGAGCTTGGCACAGGTAGTTGCAGCTACTGCCGCAATATCTTCTTCACGGGCGGGGGGAGGAAATCGGACCCCCGTGGCTCGCACGCCGAGCCGATCCGGCCGGTTGCGCCGGTTGCACCATCTCTCGCTTATATGGTTCCGATTATGCCCGACGATGAGCGACGTCGTTTGGAGAGATTCGAGAGGCTACAGCCTTCGACATTCGGTGGTGCTGAGGGCGAGGACGCCCGGGGTTTTCTTGACAGATGTCGGCGCATGCTTCGCACCGCGGGTATTCTAGAGTCCGGCGGTGTTTCATTCACCACTTTTCGGTTTACAGGTGCAGCATTTTAGTGGTGGGAGGATTTCGAGAGGCGTAGGCCCGGTGGGGCAGTGCCCCTCACTTGGCAGCAATTCTCCACGGTATTCTTGGAGAAGTACGTGCCTCGGTCTCAGAGAGAGGAGCTGCGACGTCAGTTCGAGTGGTTGAAGCATGGAGATATGAAGGTTAATCAGTATGAGATGAGATTCACACAGCTGGCCCGTCATGCCATATGGATGGTTCCTACGGACAAAGAGAGGATTCGGAGATTTATCGATGGTCTTATTTATCCCATCCGCATATTGATGACCGGGGAGAGAGTTTCGGCAAGTTACCTTTAAGGAGGTGGTTGATGCTGCCCGTCACATTGAGACGGATCGCCGCGAGAGAGCGGGAGGAGAGAGAGGCTAAGAGGCCTCGTGGTGCTGGTTACAGTGGTGCTCCGTCTAGGGGCCAATCTCGGCATAGCAAGAGGTCGTTCTTTCGGATCTCATCAGTCTGGACGTGCAGAGTCCGGTGGGGTTTCATCGGATCGTGGTCGTCGGGGCCATCGGGGTTATCGGGGTCAACGGAGGCGTCGGCGAGTCGGCCTGCACGCGAGTGCTCTTCCGGCTCGAGCTGCGCTCTCGCTTCTTCGAGCACGGGGTTCATCCGCAGCAAGGGGTCCTCGGTAACCCCTTCTTCCATCTTCGTGTTGTTGTTTTGAGTGCGGTGATTTGGGCCATATCAAGAGAGAGTGTCCTCGGTGGCTTCGTAGGCGGTCTCAGCAGAGGGATCAACCCTCGTCTTCTACTCCTGTTTCTTCGGTGCTAGCACAGTCGGCTAGGACTGGTGGCCAGGTATCCAGAGGTCGCCCTAGGGGTGAGGATCGTACTGGTGGAGGCCAGGCTCGTTTCTATGCTCTTCCGGATAGGAAGGATGCTAGTGCTTCAGATGCGGTTATTTCAGGTATTATCTCAATCTGCCACAGGGATGCTTCTGTCTTATTTGATCCCAGATCCACCTATTCTTATGTCTATACTTAGTTTGCACATCATTTGGGTATGACCCGTGGTATTCTTGCTTTGCCCGTACATGTGTCTACCCTAGTGGGGGATACTGTTATTGTGGATCAGGTATATCGATCCTGTCTTATTATTATTGGGGGACTGGAGACCCGAGTTGATCTATTACTACTGGGCATGGTAGATTTCGATGTAATTCTAGTCATGGATTGGGTATCTCCTTACCATGCGATTCTGGACTGTCATGCCAAGACAGTCACACTAGCTATTCCAGGTAATCCAAGGATCGAGTGGCGTGGCTTGACTGGTTATGTGTCCGACAAGGTGATTTCTTATATAAAGGCCCAACGAATGATTGGCAAGGGTTGTTTATCTTATTTGGCCTTCATTAGAAATGTTGAGGTCGAGACACCCAGTCTTGATTCGGTCCCCATTGTGAGGGAGTTTCCGGATGTATTTCCAGCAGACCTACCAGGCATGCCGCCTGAGAGAGATATTGACTTTGGTATTGACTTGGTGCCGGGCACTTAGCCCATTTCTATTCCTCCTTATCGCATGGCACCAGCAGAGTTAAAAGAATTAAAGGAACAACTTTAGGAACTCTTAGATAAGGTTTTCATTCGCCCGAGTGTGTCACCTTGGGGTGCACCGGTGTTGTTCGTGAAGAAGAAAGATGGCACAATGAGAATGTGCATTGATTACAGGCAGCTGAACAAGGTAACAGTGAAGAATAAGTACCCGTTGCCTCGTATTGAGGACCTATTTGATCAGCTCCAGGGGGCTAGTGTATTTTCTAAGATTGATCTTCGATCGGGCTATCATCAGTTGAAGATTAGGGACTCAGATATTATGAAAACAACGTTCAGGATGCGATATGGGCACTACGAGTTCCTGGTAATGTCATTCGGGCTGACTAATGCCCCAGCTGCATTCATGCACTTGATGAATAGTGTATTTGGACCATACCTTGATTCTTTTGTGATTGTGTTTATTGATGATATTCTAGTGTATTCACGCAGCTAGGAGGAGCATGCACAGCACTTGAGGGTGGTATTGCATAGGTTGAGAGAAGAGAAGCTCTATGCAAAATTCACTAAGTGTGAGTTCTGGCTTGATACCGTGGGTTTTCTGGGACATGTAGTGTCCGGTGATGGTATTCGGGTTGATCCATAGAAGGTCGAGGCTGTACAGAATTGGCCCAGACCTTCCTCAGCTACAGAGATTCGGAGTTTTCTTGGCTTGGCAGGCTATTATTGCCGGTTTGTTCAGGGTTTCTCATCTATTGCTTCATCGTTGACTAAGTTGACACAGAAGAATACTCCATTTGTGTGGTCTGATGAATGTGAGGAGAGTTTCCAGAAGCTCAAGGAGGCTTTGACCACAGCTCGAGTACTTGTGTTACCATCAGCCTTAGGGTCATATATGGTGTATTGTGATGCTTCTAGAGTTGGACTCGGATGTGTGTTGATGCAGGAGGGTAGAGTTATTGCATATGCTTCTCGTCAGCTAAAGCCCCACGAGAAGAACTACCCTGTTCATGATTTGGAGTTAGCTGCTATTGTTCATGCCTTGAAGATTTGGAGGCATGACCTATATGGTGTATCTTGTGATGTATATACAGACCACCGCAGCCTCCAGCATTTGTTTAAGCAGAAAGATCTAAATTTGAGGCAGCGGAGATGGCTTGAGTTGCTTAAAGACTATGATATTACTATCTTGTACCATCCCGGGAAAGCCAATGTAGTGGCTGATGCATTGAGCCGGAAGGCTATTAGTATGGGCGGTTTGGCGTATATTCCAGTTGGGGAGAGACCCCTAGCAGTTGATGTTCAGGCGTTAGCTAATCAGATGGTGAGGCTGGATATTTCTGAGCCCAGTTGGGTGATGGCTTGTGTAGTAGCTCGTTCTTCTTTATATGATCGTATTCGAGAGCGCCGGTATGATGATCCACACTTACTTGTCCTTAAGGATAGAGTTCAGCATGATGATGCCAGAGATGCCACTATTGATAGTGATGGTGTATTGCGGATGCAGGGGCGGATATGCGTGCCCAATATTGATGGCCTTCGTGAATTAATATTGGAGGAGGCTCACAGCTCGCGGTATTCTATTCATCTAGGAGCCGCGAAGATGTACCAGGATTTGAAGCAGCATTACTGGTGGAGAAAGATGAAGAAAGATATTGTGAGCCATGTGGCTCGGTGTCTAAATTGTCAGCAGGTCAAATATGAGCATCAGAGACCTGGTGGTGTATTCCAGCGTATTGATATTCCGGAGTGGAAGTGGGAAAGAATAACTATGGACTTTGTCAGTGGACTCCCTCGGACAGCGAGGAAGTTTGATTCAGTTTGGGTGGTAGTGGATAGGTTTACCAAGTCGGCTCACTTCATCCTAGTGTGTACTACTTATTCCTCAGAGCGGTTGGCAGAGATATTCATCCGTGAGATAGTGAGATTGCATGGAGTTCCCATTTCTATTATATCGGACAGAGGTACCCAGTTCACTTCTCAGTTCTGGAGGACATTTCAGCGAGAGTTGGGTTCACAGGTAGAGCTGAGCACAGCATTTCATCCACAGACGGATGGACAGTCTGAGCGTACTATTAAGATATTGGAGGACATGTTGCGTGCTTGTGTCATTGATTTCAATGGTTCGTAGGCTGATTATTTGCCTTTGGCGGAGTTTGCTTATAATAATAGCTATCAGTCCAGTATTAAGATGGCACCGCATGAAGCTTTATATGGGAGATGGTGTAGGTCTCCAGTCAGTTGGTTCGAGCCCGGCGAGGCTAGGTTGTTGGGGACAGAGTTAGTCCAAGATGCCTTAGACAAGGTAAAGGTGATTCAGGAGAGACTTCGCACAGCTCAGTCGCGTCAGAAGAGTTATGCGGACCGGAAGGTCCGAGATGTGTCTTATTCGGTAGGTGAGAAGGTGTTGTTGAAGGTTTCGCCTATGAAGGGTGTTATGAGGTTTGGAAAGAAAGGGAAGTTGAGCCCAAGGTTTATTGGACCTTTTGAGGTGCTTAGGAAAGTTGGGGAGGTGGCTTATATGCTTGCTTTGCCACCCGGTTTGTCGGGAGTTCACCCGGTGTTCCATGTATCTATGCTCCGGAAGTATGTCGGAGACCCGTCTCATGTGTTGGACTTCAGCATGATACAGCTGGATGAAGACTTGACTTATGATGTGGAACTAGTAGCCATTTTGGGTTGACAGGTTCGTAAGCTGAGATCCAAGGATATAGCTTCAGTGAAAGTGCAGTGGAGAGGTCGTCCCGTGGAGGAAGCAACTTGGGAGACCGAGCAGGAAATGCGGAGCAGATATCCACACTTGTTTGATGCTCCAGGTATGTTTCTTAACCAGCTCGCGGATGAGCGTTTGTTTAAGTTGGGGAGAATGTAACGACCCGGCCCGTCGTTAAGGGAATTACCACCCCGTTACCTTTCATTTACATATCTTATGATTTTATAACAGTATTAGAGTATATCGGGTGAGTTAGGAGTGATTTGGATTGGAAATGAAGCAAATAGTATGTTTGAAGGAAGCTTGAATATGGGAAGTCAACCAAGAGTTGACTATTGAGTTAGATTGCTCGGAACCGGATTCTGATGATTCGACTAGTTCTGGGGGATCATTTATGACTTAGGAGAGCAATCGGAATTGAATTCGGAGGTCCAGTGTAGTTTTAGGCTTGAATTGGTGAAGGTTGAATTTTGGCGAAAACCAGATGGTAGGTGATATTTTTATCCGGGGGTCGGAATGGAATTCCGACAATTTCTGTAGCTTCGTTATGTTATTTTGGATATGTCTGCATATTTTCAGGTCATTCGGACGTCGTTTGATCGGGTTTTGGATTGAATGTTAGTTTTGAAAGTTTTGAAGAAACTTAGGCTTGAATTCGTGAGTAAATGGTGATTTTGATGTTTATGATGTTGTTTTTGTGATTGGAACAAGTCTGTATCATGTTTTAGAGTTCGTTTGTGGTTTTCGTTGGGATCCCGGGGGCCTTGAAATGATTTCGGACCATCAACCGGGCATTTGGACTTGGCAAAAATCTGCAGAAAAACTGCAGGTTCTGTCCAGGCATTTAAGCCTTCGCGTTCGCTTGGCATGGGCCGCGTTCGCGAAGGTCATGCGAATCAATGCATCGCGTTCGCGGTCGGGGTGTCGCGTTCGCATAGGCCAGGGGTGTTGTGCATCGCGATCGCGTTCCTGGTGTCGCGTTCGCGTAGGTTCGTGGGAGTGTGCTTCGCGTTCGCAGGAGGTGTATCGCGAACGCGTAGAAGGAAAATAAGTGGCTGGGAATCTTATTCATCGCGAACGCGTGGTGTGGTTCCCGTTCGCGTAGGGTAAGTCAGAGTCGAGCATCGCGAACGCGTGGGTGTCGTTGCATTCGCATAGAGAAAAAGGGGGCTTTTCATCGCGAACGCGTGGGAGCTCACGCGAACGCGTAGAGCAAAAAGCTCTGGCAGTGAATAAAATCGCAGAAATAGAAGGCTCGCGGGTTTATACCCCAAAAACACAATTTTGAGCCCTAGAGAGAAGAAAACTCGTGGAAATCACAGGGAAATCATCGGGTATTCATCGGAGGTAAGATTCTTGACTCAAAAACATCATTTTATGGTAGAATTAACATCAATCTTCATGAATTTGGGTAGAAATCTTGAAGAATTGTGGCCTAGGTATTAAAAACGGGATTTTGAGTCTTGGAAGGCCATTTGAACTTCGATTTTGATAAATTTTATATGCACGGACTCGTGGCGAGATGAGGGTCGCGTTGGTACTAATTTCGGAATTTTCCGAGCAGTGGGCCCGGGGTCGGGTTTTACCAACTTGGTGTATTTATGCGAATTTCATGTAAATTGAAATGGGTTATGATTATTTGACCCGTATTTGATATAATTATTGTGGTTTGACTAGATTCCACGCACGAGGGAGCTAAATTCAAAGGAAAAGGCATCGCGGACGAGTCTACGGCCGGCTAGAGGTGAGTAGTTTGTGTATATGGTAGCTTGAGGGTTCGAAACCCCGGCTTAGCACATTGTGACGCTAGTAGGGCGTGGCTCGCACACTGTGGCAGGTGCGGGATTGATTGTGACTAGGGATTGAGACTTGGTCCATCCCGGATGTGAATAATATGTTGTTAGTGTTGGAAATACACTGTATTTGATATATTTGTGGGCTGTAAGCCTTGTTTGGGGCCTTGTGCCGACCTGTAGTGTCCTTAGAGGAAAATATTTATGTGATAGCTATATTCGCTTAAATCACTGATCTCAGTCCTGGAAATTGAAATCACCTTTTCAAATGCTAAGTCACTGGCTTTTGCAAATTTAATAAAGTAAAGTATTTTTCATAAATTATGAACTGGAAACTGGAATTAAGAAAAATGAACTGTTTTGTAACTTATTTGCTTATTGTGGACTGAGCATGGATCGGGCTGCATGCCGCAGTGGTTGATATGAGGATCGGGCTGCACGCCGCAGCAGTATTGCGCTTGGGCTGTAGGAGCCCCTCCGGAGTCTGTACACACCCCCAGTGAGCGCCGTCGACGTTAAATTGGATCGGGCTACATGCCGTAGCGGTTATGTGCATTGCATTGCATCTTTATTTGTTAAATTTCTCTGTGGTAGCTGAATTGTACTGTTGATTGCTAGTTCGTAGGAGATTCGGACTGTGGTGTAGCTTCATATTGTGGTATTCTGTGGATTTCTTATTTTCAGCTACTTGTATATATTTATTACTCACTGAGTACTTAGTACTCACCCCTACTCCTGCACCTTTTGTGTGCAGACTCAGGTACACAGGAGCAGTAGACGGACATCTCCAGCGTTTACATAGTCACATCGAGTTGCTGAGGTAGCTGCCTACGTTCGCAGAGCCTAGCTTCTCCTCTCATTCCAGTTGTTATTGTATATTTTGTATTCAGACTTGAGTACTTCTATATCGGTAATCTCTATTCCTGTTGGGTTTTGTTAGAGGCTCTAGACTTGTGACTCCGGATCTTTGGGAGTGTCAGTACTTTTGTTCATTATTATTATTATTGGAGTTCTTAAACTCATATATTCTTCTTGGGTTGTCCATTTGGGACTAGTATTTGTGATAATTAAATTATTGGTCTGGCTGGCCTAGCTTGATTGTTGAGCGCCATCATGACCGGATTTGGGTCGTGACACTTGGTCACGACAAATCCATACTTACTTCAAAAGTATGAGTATGCGGCAGCTTTATCCAGTTGTACTTTATGTTTATAGTCTTAATTTTGGTTTTGGTTTTGGTTGTGGTCATATCCACTCCTCCTAGGGTAAGAATATCTAAGAGATTAACATTATCACTATCGAAGAGGCCGCCAATGCATAGCAACTTGTAGGAACCAATAAAGGGATCGAATCCTAAACGAAATTGAGTTTCATATTTAAAGGAGCTAGAATTGGAGATGACGATCCCTACGTTGCGGCCGTTGTGCAGTCTCTACTTCTAGGTTTTTCTCCTACTTGTAGTTGCGAATAAAATAGTTATCCAATAAAAACTTACCCGATAAACCCTAACACTGCTATAAAAGCATAAAATATATAAATGCAAGGTAATGTGGTGGTAATTTCCGTAACGACGGGCCGGGTCTTTACATTTACATTGGCCTGATTCCGTTTTAGCCAGGGATATGTAGGAGACCTTTTGAAGCAAAGGTTCAGTCAATTTTTTTTGAAAAAATGCTTCTCACAGAGTGTTCTAAAGGGCAAAAATCGCTTGTATCCGCTCACTTGTCTTTGCACGAAAAACTCTTCGTGTTTATGCACAAAGAGGGGCATATGTAAGCACGTGATTTTTGCCCTATAAGAGAAATACTCCCAAAGATTCAAAATAAAATAATTTTAGTTTGCTTGCAATTATTGTGAATTTTGTGTTATTTTTCTTGTATTATTTGCATTTTTATGTGTGCATATTTATTTGTTTAAAAAATTAAAATATACAAAAATATATTGCATTTGTATATAAAATTCAAGTTTACAATTAAGAATAATTAAGTTTGTTTTACAAAAATAAAAAATCACAATTTTTTTTTTTGCATTTAATATCCAAATTGCGCGATTTTATTTGAATTGATGTTTAATTTTTTGTGTGATAGTTATTATTAGTAATTAATTAGTATTTTAAGATAATTTTGGTTTTTATAATTTAATCGTAGCATTTTTTGTTTATTAATTAGTAATAGAAAGAGAACAAAAAAGAGAAGGAAATTCAAAATTGGGAAAATTTTTGAAGTAACCCCAAGCCCAAATCAATTCTACCCAACCCAAAAAACCCCTAGCCCAATCCAACCCCCCCCCCCCCCCATCTGACCAAATAAACCCTACCCCCTTATTTTTTATTTTTTATTTTTTATTTTTACACTACCCAAAATAAAGCTAACCCTAAAAATTAACAAAAAACACACACCTACCCCCTCTTATTCTACTCCAATTTCCCTACTATCACGTCCCAAACCAGCCCCCACGTCGCTGAACCAAACAACCTCCCAGCCATCTCCAGCTTACACCCAGCGACCACCAGCCATAAACAGCCCATCAGCATCGCCGAAAAGCAACCATGCTTCCTTCATCTTCCTCCGCCTACCCCTCACGTCCAAGCAACCCTCAACCTCCATTAAAACCGGTAATGAATCCTTCATGTACCAGTTTAGTCATTAAGCAAGCAGCCTCAGTTCGTCAAACCACCATTGCCGACTGCTACCATTTCTTCTTCCTCAATAACTCGATCGAAAAACATAACTCCAGTTCTGTCGCCGGTGGCCGGCACTCCCAACGACGTCCAATGCTGGATGACCAGTTCTCCCCTTCCCCGACATCCCAAGTATATATATATATATATATATATATATATATATATATATATATATATATATATATATATATATATATATATATATATATATATATATATATTATGTATATGTATATTTTCGGATCTAAAATAGTATATATTTGTATTATTTTCTTACTTGTTGTTCATCATGTTTTTCATTATTTCTTCATCTTTGTGCTTTAATCATGTGTTTTGTTTAGTTTTTAACATTAAAATATTTTAGTTAATCACTTGAATCTTTTATTTTTGATTATAATGTTGTTAGATTTAATTTGAAGTTCAATTAATTATTGAGTGTTAGTATTTTCAATATGTCTTATTGTTGTGTTAAAATTTAGATCTAAGTTATAATTTTTTGGTTGAATCTTGTTAAGATGAATTTGAATTTAGTGATTAAAGTTTGCTTATTTGTTATTGTATTTTTTGTTATTATTGTTGAATCTGGAAGAATATGTCACGACCCTAGTTCACCAATTGTGAACATGTCGTGATGGCACCCAGTTCCCACGACTAGGTAAGCCTAACACGTTGTGGAATATACAAGTTATAAACACTTAAATAAGAAACAGCGGAAAAATAGCATAAAAGATATGTAATTCGTGCCGCTTGGCACATACATCCGTCACACAATAAATAAAACACTACCAAGATCCGGAACCCCACGGTAACACAGACTAAAAGAGAAATACAATTGTGGCTCTATATGTAAAGAGTATCTAACAATGAAATGAAGAAAAATATCAACTAGTACTTCTAGAGTAGAAGGGAAGCCTCCGGATCCGCGGACGTAGCAGATCATACCTCGAAGTCTCTCCAGAAAGCTGCGGAAAATCACCTAGCACGAGCCTGCTCCGATGTACCTGGATCTGCACAACAAAAGTGTGCAGAAGAGTAGCATGAGTACACCACGGCGGTACTCAGTAAGTGCCAAGCCTAACCTCGATGGAGTAGTGACGAGGAAGGTCGGGGCCCTACTGAGAAACAATAATATAATGACGATAATAATAATAAGCAGTTTAAATGACAACAATTCCGAAATAACAACAATGTAATGATTACTGCAATCGTCTACAATTAAGCTAACAACAAATAGTCAACTCAATAAAACCAGTCCAGGACCTGTGGGAATCGAACCCACAGTCCCATTGACAGTACCTCTGGGTCTCCGGGAATCGAACCCGCAGCCCATGTCTCAATAAATAATCAATAACTCAGGATCTCGGGGAATCGAACCCGTAGTCCCTACCAATAACTCGGGATCTCGGGAATCGAACCCGCAGTCCCTACCAATAACTCAGGATCTCGGGAATCAAACCCGTAGTCCCTACCAATAACTCAGGATCTCGGGAATCAAACCCGTAGTCCCTACCAATAACTCAGGATCTCGGGAATCAAACCCGTAGTCCCTACCAATAACTCAGGATCTCGGGAATCAAACCCGTAGTCCATATTTCAATAATCTCAGGATCTCGGGAATTGAACCCGTAGTCCATATTTCCATAATCTCGGGATCTCGGGAATTGAACCCGTAGTCCATAACCACAGCAAGTAAAGGAATACACAGAGAGAAGTATAATATGCTTAACGGTAACTTCGCCGATGAACAGCGCCAGCGATCACCAAGAAAACTCAAGTAAGTCAATTAAGCAACTAGATAGTTAGATTCTAGCTAATCATGCTTTTCTAACTACTACCGGGTAGAAATATCGAATTTAACGACTAAGAACAGGAATATCACTCATTGAACATTTTGGGTAAAGTATGTGTTCAACAACCAGCGCATGTACACGCCCGTCACCTCGCGTACAAGGCATTTAAAGTATCACAATAATATCCTAGGGGTGAAAGTCCCCCACACGAGGTAAGACAAGCCACTTACCTCAATTCCGGTACAAAACCACTAAGAAATAACTCTCTTGCCGCGAATGTCGGCCTCCACAGGTGTAATATCTGATAACAATCGATGGAATCACATCAAAATAGGCCAATTGGGCATTACCCAATCAAAACAACTCAAAATACACTAAAACCCACAAGTTGCCAAAACCCGACTTTCGGTACGCTTATTGAAAAATCACGAAAATTATATATTCGGGTTCCATATCTCAATACGAGTCTAGGCATATAAAATTTACCAAAATCGGACTCCATTTGCCCACTCAAATCAGAGATTTTCTAACATTTAGGCCTAGGGCTCAAACCCACCTTTAATCTTCCAATTTCAGTGAAATAATCACGGATTTCATGATAAACCAACAAATTAAGGTCAAGAAACTTACCCCCGATGATTTCCCGATGATAACCCAGCGTTTCCCCTTCAAAATCCTCTCTTGGAGCTCAACAATGGCGTTTTTGATTTATGGGTCGCGGCTGAAATGTTTCGGGACTTAAGTCACTGCCAGACATTTTTACTCTATGCGATCGCATGATCCCTGTTGCGATCGCATAGAACAAATTTTTGACCCTCGCCAAACTACTCTATGCGATCGCATAGTCCTCAATGCGATCGCAATGCTCACCAAAATAAACCTATGCGATCGCATACCCTGCTCCGCGATCGCATAGGACAAAAGCTGGACCTGGGACCCCTCTTCTCTATACACTATGCGATCGCATAGGATTGTACGCGATCGCAGAGCACAACTTTCCAGAACTATGCGATCGCATATCCATGCCCGCGATCGCATAGAACAAATACTTGGCCTCTCCAAAACCTTCTATGCGATCGCATTAGCCCATTGCGATCGCATAGAGCATTCATCTGCAGCACACACCAGCAGTTAACAGCATTTCCAAAATGCATGAAATAGCCCGATTGGACCCCCGGATTCATCCCGAGACCCCGGGATCCCAACGAAAACCACCAACCTATTCCAAAACATGATACGAACTTATTCTAATCATCAAAACACGTCTAACAACATCAAAACCCATAATTCACATCGAATTCAAGCCTAAATTTCTTAAAACTTTCCGAATTGCACATTCGATCTAAAACCCGACCAAACGACTTCCGAATGACCTGAAACTTTGCGGACATATCCAAAATCACATAACAAAGCTACATAAATTGTCGGAATTCCATTCCGACCCCCGGATCAAAATCTCACCTATCGTTCGGATTCGCCAAAATTTCAACCTTCGGCATTTCAAGCCTAATTGAGCTACGGACCTCCAAAATACGTTCCGAACGCGCTCCTAACCCCGAAATCACCCAACGGAGCTAATGGGACCATCGGATTTCCGTTCCGAGATCGTCTTAACACTATTCCGGCTACGGACCATTTTCTAGCTTTAAAGCTCTCATTTAGGGACTAAGTGTCCCAAAATGCTCAAATTTTCAGAACCGACTCTCCCGACAACCCACAATAGCAGAAATGAACTTAGGGGAACAGTTAAATTAGGGATTGGAGCGAAATTTTCTAAAATGACCGATCGGGTCGTTACATCTTCCCACACTTAAAGATTCGTTCGTCCTCGAACGAGCATAGAAAACATACCTGGAGTAGTGAAAAGATGAGGGTACTGGCTGCGCATATCCTGCTCGGTCTCCCAAGTCGCCTCTTCGACCGGCTGGCCCCGCCACTAAACTTTTACCGAAGCGATGTTCTTTGACCTTAGCTTTCTGACTTGCCTGTCTAGAATGGCTACTGGTTCCTCAACATAAGACAAATCCTTGTCTAGCTGAACGGATGTGAAATCCAACACATGCGACGGGTCACCATGGTATCTCCGGAGCATGGAGACATGAAATACGGGGTGAGCTCCGGCTAGGTTGGGAGGTAAGGCCAACTCATAAGCAACCTCCCCAACACGCCTCAAAATCTCAAAAGGGCCAATAAATCTAGGACTCGGCTTTCCTTTCTTCCCAAACCTCATAACACCCTTCATGGGCGAGACTCGAAGCAGAACCCGCTCGCCAACCATAAAAGCCACATCGCGAACCTTTTTGTCCGCATAACTCTTCTGTCTGGACTGGGCCGCACGAAGTCTGTCCCGAATCACCTTGACCTTGTCCATAGCCTCCTGAACCATATCAGTACCTAGCAACCTGGCCTCGCCCGGCTCAAACCAACCCACGGGAGACCTGCACCTCCTACCATATAGGGCCTCGTACGGTGCCATCCGAATACTAGACTGGTAGCTGTTGTTATAAGCAAACTCCGCCAGTGGCAAGAAGTGATCCCATGAACCTCCAAACTCAATCACGCACGCACGGAGCATATCCTCCAAAATCTGAATAGTGCGCTCCGACTGACCATCAGTTTGGGGGTGAAACGTTGTGCTCGGCTCCACCCGAGTACCTAACTCTTGCTGTTCGGCTCTCCAGAACCGTGAAGTGAACCGAGTGCCTCTATCCGAAATGATGGAAACTGGAATACCATGCAGCCGAACTATCTCCCTGATATAGATCCCCGCCAGTCGCTCCGATGAATATGTAGTGCTCACCGGTATAAAATGGGCGGACTTGGTCAGCCGATCCACAATGACCCAAATAGAATCAAACTTCCTAACCGTCCGTGGAAGTCCGGATACAAAGTCCATGGTAATGCGCTCCCATTTCCACTCGGGAATCTCAATCTGCTGCATCAATCCACCGGACGCTGATGCTCATACTTCACCTGCTGGCAGTTGAGGCATCTGGAAACATAATCAACTATATCCCTTTTCATCCGCCTCCACTAGTAATGCTGTTTCAAGTCCTGATACATCTTCGCCGCACCCGGATGGATGGAATACCACGAACTATGGGCCTCTGCTAGAATCAGCTCTCGAAGATCATCTACATTGGGCACACAGATACGCCCCTGCATCCTCATGACTCAATCATCCCCGATGGTAACATCTCGAGCATCACCACGCCGAACTTTATCCTGAAGGGCAAGCAAATGAGGGTCGTCGAACTGACGCTCCCTGATGCGGTCAAATAGAGAAGACCGAGAAACCACACAAGCTAGAACCCGGCTGGGCTCCGAAAGATCCAGTCTAACAAACTGCCTGGCTAGAGCCTGAACATCCATCGCCATAGGCCTCTCTGAAACTGGTAGATATACTAAACTCCCCAAACTCTCTGCCCGACGACTCAAGGCATCAGCAACCACATTAGCCTTGCCCGGATGATAGAGAATAGTAATATCATAGTCCTTCGGTAGTTCCAACCATCTCCTCTGACGCATATTCAGGTCCTTCTGCTTAAGCAAGTGCTGCAAGCTCCGGTGATCAGGTGTAGATCTCACAAGGAACCCCATATAAATAATGACGCCAAATTTTCAAGGCGTGAACAATGGCAGCTAGCTCCAAATCATGAACGGGGTAATTCTTCTCATGCACCTTCAGCTGTCTCGACGCGTAGGCAATCACCCTACCGTCCTGCAT
>JASVEL010012104.1:0-113328 GCA_032618575.1 Nicotiana noctiflora | reverse complement strand
ACTTCTCAAGCCAATATCACAACCAAGTTACAATGTTTCCACATTCAAGAATATTCACACATGTATATTCAGCAATTTTCCATAATTCAAGTGTTTCATCTCTTTCCACAATAAACCAATTCTCAAGTGTTTCGATTTCTTTTCCACAAGGTGCCATATAGGCCATCATAATCATTATTCACAAATTCTTTACCCAATTCAACTCTCATTTACCTTTCGGTTCATATTTCTTACCACAACACTCATAGTTCAACAACAACTTTGAATATCCAACAACAACATCAATTAATCACATACAATTTCTCAAATCAACACATGCCAAACAATTTTACACATAAGGGCGATTTCACAAGAATCAAAATTAGCCATACATACCTGGTGATGAGTTTTCTTCCTACTTTATGATTACCCAAGATATCCTACTCTTGCCAACCTTGTTCTTGAAGACTCTTACTTCTACTCACTTCTTTTTACTAGAAATCAAGTTAAATAATCATGCATGAGTGTAAAAATTCTATTTTTAAAAGCTATTATATGAAAACCTCTCTTTACCCAATTAAAACTGAAAATCAAAGAAAATAGTTAGGGTTTTTACCTTGAAAATATTGGGGAAGTTGAATCCTTGCCCTAGAATCCCTTGGAATTAAGTAGTTGAAACAATCCTTGAAGATGAAGAACTCTCTCTCTAAAAACCCTCTCTTCTCTCTCTAATTTTTGGTAAGATAATATGATAAAATGAAGAAGAAGTGTGTTATATTAAAGAAGAGATCGGGTCAAAATGTCACAAAATCTGGGCCGGGGTCGAATATGCGGTCACTATGCGACCGCAGAACCCACATGCGGTCCGCAAAGTGACCGCAGAATGGCCTCAAAGTTGAGCAGTTTCTGTTAAGGAATGCGGTCACTATGCGGACCGCATGTCTGATATGCGGTCGCAAAATGCACCGCAGATTGACATGCGATCGCATATCGACCGCACATTTGACACGGATTTGGGCAACTCTCTGGAACGATTTGCGGTCAGAATGCGGTCCGCATGTCAGGTTTGCGGTCGCATTCTTGACCGCACATTTGACACTTTTTCGGAAAAATTATTTCTCTACATTTTTGAAACTTAAATCACTACCAAGGGTTCGAACCGCGGCTCGCAAGCTCGCCGCGAAGAATTCTACGCATTCCTAACACATCATTCGGACCATGACACCACATCTACTAGGTTTTATGCACAAAAATTTTACGGGGCCTTACAGAAATAGATGTGGGTGATGACCAGCGGGTTCGAAACCCCGGTATACCACTTTGTGACGCTGTATAGCGGCGAGACACGCACACTCTCGAGAGTGCGGGGTCGATCATGAACTGGAGACTATATATTAGTCCGACCTGTTGATACTGTATATTATTGGCTATTCTCGAGCCGTTGAACCCCCTTCTTGGGCGGTTGAGTATACTTGTGGGCCGTGAGCCGGTTATTGGATCCCGCGAGGATCGTTATCATTGTCTTATCATATAGACATGCTAGTTTACTACTGGTCCGCAGCTATTTCTGTTATTGTGCTAATTCCAATCTCTGGAACTTGATATTACTGTTTTCCAACTGAAAAATGATAAAAAGAGTTTTCAAAAACTACTTTTGAGCTTGCGAGGCTGTATTTGCATATTAGCTGACTAGTAGTGGATCGGGCTGCGCGCCGCAGCGAGAGATATATGTTGGATCGGACTGCACGCCGCAATAAATCTCTATGAGATGTGCTTGGGCTGTAGGAGCCCCTCCGGAGTCTGAACCCCCACAGTGAGCACGGGTACCCGAAATTGGAGTCGGGCTACGCGCCGTAGCGGTCATATCATGCATTGCATTGCATTTAGCTACATCTGCTAGCTGTTATGCTATTTATTGGTATTTGTTGGTACAGGTACGGTGAATATTGATTCTATGACAGGGTAGCTGATTATAGTTTTACATAGTGCTTTATTGAGGATTTCTTATCTGCGCTGTCTTACCCTTGTTTATTACCACTGAGTCTGGCAGTACTCATTTTACTCCCTGCACCTTGTGTGCAGATCCAGGTACCTCTCAGCAGTGATCCAGTAGCTGTGCGAGGCGACGTTCGTGGATATTCGAGGTAGCTGCAGAGTCCGCAGGACCCGATATTCCTTCCTACTGTCTTTTGATTTTGTATTGATATTTCTTTCCGCACTTGGTATCTTGTAAACCTTTATACACTCATGTTCAGTAGAGGCTCATGACTCTTGACCCTTGGTCTATGGGAGTTGATGTATTATGGGACTTGGTTCCTGTTTTCGTTATATGTATCGCTATTGCTTCGTGATTTGATATGCTTAAATGGGCTGAAGAGAGCTTCTAGCTCCGTTATTGTTATTGACCCCAAATCCGGTCGTGATGGCGCCCAGCACATTGCTAGGCCAGCCTGACCAATAAATAACAATGACGGAGCTAGGAGCTCGCTTTATCTCATTTAAGCATGTCAAAATATGAAACAACAGTGATACATATATCGAAAACGGGGAAACCAAGTCCCAAAATATACCAATTCCCATAGACCGCAGGGTCAAGAGTCATGAGCCTCTACTGAACATAAGTGTATAATGGTTTACAAGATACCAAGTACGGAAAGAAACATTAATACAGAATCAAAAGATAGTAAGAAGGAACATCGAGTCTTTCGGACTCTGCAGCTACCTCAAATATCCTACAGATGTCGCCTCGCACAGCTACTGGATCACTGCTGAGAGGTACCTGGATCTGCACACAAGGTGCAGGGAGTAAAATGAGTACTGCCAGACTCAGTGGTAATAAACAGGGGTAAGACATCGCAGATAAGAAATCCGCAATAAAGCACTATGTAAAGTTGTAATCAAATACCATGTCACAGAATCAATATCAACTGTACATGTACCAACAAGTACCAGCAAAACAGTATAACAGCTATCAGATGTAGCTAAATGCAATGCAATGCATGATATGACCGCTACGGCGCGTAGCCCGATCCAATTTGGGTACCCGTGCTCATTGTGGGGGTTCAGACTCCGGAGGGGCTCCTACAGCCCAAGCACAATATCACTGCGGCGTGCGGTCCGATCCAACATATATACCGCTGCGGCGCGCAGCCCGATCCACTACCAGTCAGCTAATGTGCAAATACAGCCTCGCAGGCTCAAAAGTAGTTTTGAAAACCTTTTTATCATTTTTTAGTTGTTAAACAGTAATACCAAGTTCCAGAGATTGGAAATAGCATGATAACAGAAATAGCTACGGATCGGTAGTAACTAACATGTCAATATGATAAGACAATGATAACGATCCTCGCGGGATCCAATAACTGGCCTCACGGCCCACAAGTATACTCAACCGCCCAAGAAGGGGGTTCCTCGGCTCAAGAGTGGCCAATATCACAATATATAGTATGCAACCATCCGAGAAGGAGGTTCGACCGCTCAAGAATAGCTAATATCATAACACAGTGCCAACAAGTCGGACTAAGCCATAGTCCCCAATCACAATCGACCCCGCACTCACATGAGAGTACGTGTCTCGCCGCAATACAGCGTCACAAAGTGGTATACCGGGGTTTCGAACCCGCTGGTCATCACCCACATCTATTACTCACCTCAATACAGCGCGACGACTACTCCACAATGCCCTTGCCACGAGAATCAAGCTCCGCACGCGTAGAATCTGATCAAATACAGCAGAAATACAACAAATTAGGCCAATGGGACGACACCCAATCAATACAACTCGATTTACACCAAAAATGGCAAAGTTGCCAAAACCCGACTTTCGGTACGCTTATCGAAAAATTACAAAAGTCACATATTCGGAATCCTCATCTCGATACGAGTCTAGGCATATAAAATTTACCAAAAATCGGACTCCATTTGCCCACTCAAATCGGTGTTTTTCTTCAATTTAGGTCTAGGGCTCAAACCCACCTTTAATCTTCCATTTACACGGATTTAACCAAGGATTTCATGTTAAAATGATGTAATTAAGCCACAAAACATACCTCCGACGAAACCCCGATGATTTCCCAGCAATCTCCCGTCAATACCTTCTCTTGGAACTCAAAAATGGAGGTTTGGGGTATGAAACCCGCGATTGGTTCTGTTCTGTAATTAAACTCACTGCCAGCCAAATTTCTTCATCGCGTTCGTGACGCCTCTCACGCGAACGTGATGCCTTATTCCTCTTCTTCATCGCAAACGCGACGTGAAGTCACGCGTCCGCGAAGGTCAACTTCCCACCCTCCGGACTTTTCCTCTACGTGAACGCGTAGGCTCTCACGCGAACGCGTGGATTCGCCTGTTCCTTCTTCGCGATCGCGGCCTAATTCCACGCGAACGCGATGCGTTCCAACTCCCTCACACGCGATCGCGTCCCCCAGAAACGCGAACGCGATGACCATTTTCCCTCAGCCTACGCGAACGCGGGCCTAGCCCTCGCGAACGCGAAGGCTTAAAATGTGCCCAGTGATCTGCAGATTTCAGCAGGCCATTTCTTGCTTCCAAATGTCGGATGATGGTCCGGATTCACCCCGAGGCCCCGGGACCCCAACGAAAACCACCAACATATCTTAATACCTTATTCGAACTTGCTCCAATCCTCAAAACACGTCTAACAACATCAAAACCCATAATTCGCATCGAATTCAAGCCTAAATTCCTTAAAACATTCCAAATTACACATTCAATCAAAAACCCGACCAAACGACGTCCGAATGACCTGAAAGTTTGCAGGCACATCCAAAATCTCCTAACGAAGCTACTGCAACTGTCAGAATTCCGTTCCGACCCCCATATCAAAATCTCGCCTACCGTTCGGATTTCGCCAAAATTCAACCTTAGCCAATTCAAGACTATTTCTACACCGGGCCTCCAAATTCAATTTCGATCGCTCCCCTAAGTCACAAATCACCTTCCGGAACTAACCGAATCATCAGAATTCGATTCCGAGCCCTCTAACCAAATAGTCAACTCGGGGTTGACTTTCCTTATTCAAGTTTCCTTCAAAAAGGCTATATGCCTCATTTTCAATCCAATTCACTCCTAACTCACCCGATAGACTCTAACACTGATATAAAATCATAAAACATGTAATTAAAACATAATGGGGTGGTAATTCCTGTGACGACGGGCCGGGTCGTCACATTCTCCCCTTCTTAAGCAAACACTCGTCCTCGAGCGGGTCAAGAAACATACCTGAAGTCTCAAACAAGTGAGGATATCTGCTCCGCATCTCCCGCTCGATCTCCCAAGTGGCCTCCTCCACGGGTCGACCTCTCCACTGAACCTTAACTGATGCAATCTCCTTGGACCTCAATTTTCTCACTTGACGACCCAAAACATCAATAGGCTCCACATCATAGGATAGATCACCATCAACTGAATGGTACTGAAGTCTAATACATGGGACGGATCTCCAATGTACTTTCGGAGCATAGACACATGGAATACTGGATGAACGCTGGATAAGCTGGGTGGCAAGGCTAACTCATATGCCACCTCCCCAACTCTCCTGAGTATCTCAAAAGGACCAATGTACACGGGACTCAACTTCCCTTTCTTCCCGAACCTCATGACACCCTTCATGGGTGAAACCTTCAGCAATACTCTATCACCAACCATGAAAGACAACTCTCGAACTCTACGGTCCGCATAACTCTTCTGGCGAGACTGTGCTGTGCGAAGCCTCTCCTGGATCAATTTTGCTCTATCCAGAGCATCCTGAACTAACTCGGTCCCTATCAATCTATCCTCACCAGGCTCAAACCATCCGACGGGAGATCTACACCGTCTGCCATACAATGCCTCGTACGGGGCCATCTGAATACTCGACTCGTAGCTGTTGTTGTAGGCAAACTCAGCAAGTGGCAAAAACTCATCCCATGAACCACCAAAGTCAATCACACATGCTCGCAACATATCCTCCAGAATCTGAATAGTACACTCAGACTGCCCATCTGTCTGGGGATGAAATGCTGTACTCAACTCAACCCGCGTACCCATCTCTCGCTGAAATGCTCTCCAAAACTGAGAAGTGAACTGAGTACCCCTATCGGATATGATAGACACCGGGACTCCATGCAACCGAACAATCTCTCGAATAAAGATCGCTGCCAACCGCTCCGATGAGTAGGTAGTACTAACTGGAATGAAGTGAGCTGACTTGGTCAGCCTATCCACAATCACCCATACAGAATCAAACTTCCTCGCCGTCCGAGGGAGTCCAGTAACAAAGTCCATAGTGATCTTCTCCCATTTCCACTCGGGAATATCAATGCGCTGAAATACACCACCGGGCATCTGATGCTCGTACTTAGCCTGCTGACAGTTGAGGCACCGTGCTACGTGTCTGACAATGTCCATTTTCATCTTTCTCCACCAATAGTGCTGTTTCAAATCCTGATACATCTTCGCGGCTCCTGGATGGATAGAATACCGCGAGCTATGGGCCTCTTCCGGAATCAACTCACGAAGGCCATCAACATTGGGCACACATATCCGGCCCTACATCCTCAATACGCCGTCACTATCAATGGTGACATCTCTAGCATCATCATGCTAAACTCTGTCCCTAAGGACAGCCAAATGTGGATCATCATACTGACGCTCACGAATACGATCATATAGAGATGACCGAGATACAACACAAGCCAATACCCTGCTGGGCTCCGAAATATCTAACCTCACTAGCCGATTGGCTAGCACCTAAACATCATAAGCAAATGGCCTCTCCTCAGCTGGAATATATGCCAAGCTCCCCATACTGACCGCCTTCCGGCTCAAAGCATCGGCCACCACATTGGCCTTACCCGGATGATATAATATAGTAATGTCATAATCCTTTAGCAACTCAAGCCATCTCCGCTGTCTCAAATTAAGGTCTTTTTGTTTGAACAAGTGTTGGAGACTACGATGGTCGGTATACACCTCACAAGACATGTCGTACAAATAGTGCCTCCAAATTTTTAAGGCATGAACAATGGCGGCTAGCTCCAAATCATGCACAGGATAGTTCTTCTCATGTAGCTTCAACTGCCGAGAAGCATAAGCAATCACCTTACCTTCTTGCATCAACACACAATCTATCCCCACTCTCGAGGCATCATAATAAACAGTATATGAACCTGAAGCTGATGGCAATACTAATACTGGAGCTGTGGTCAAAGCTGTCTTGAGCTTCTGAAAGCTCTCCTCGCACTCATCCGACCACACGAATGGTGCACCCTTCTGGGTCAATCTAGTCAATGAAGAAGCAATGGATGAAAATCCCTGAACAAACCGGCGATAATATCCCGCCAAGCCAAGAAAGCTCCCGATCTCTGTAGCTGAGGACGGTCTAGGCCAACTCTGCACCGCCTCTATCTTCTTCGGATCAACCTGAATACCATCACGAGACACCACATGTCCCCGAAATGCTACGGACTCGAGCCAAAACTCGCACTTGGAGAATTTAGCATATAGCTTCTCCTCCCTCAATCTTTGCAACACAATACTCAAATGCTGAGCATGCTCCTCCTGACTACGGGAGTAGACTAGAATGTCATCAATGAACACAATCACAATTGAATCCAAATAGGGCCTGAACACACTGTTCATCAGATGCATAAATGCTGCTGGGGCATTGGTCGGCCCAAACGACATCACAAGAAACTCATAATGACCATATCGGGTCCTGAATGCGGTCTTCATAATATCCGAGTCCCTGATCTTTAGCTGATGATAGCCCGAACGAAGATCAATCTTAGAAAACACTCTCGCACCCCGTAACTGATCAAACAAATCATCAATGCACGGTAGAGGGTACTTGTTCTTCATTGTTACTTTGTTCAATTGCCCGTAATCAATACACATTCGCATGGAACCATCTTTCTTTTTAACAAACACCGGTGCACCCCACGGGGACACACTAGGGCGGATGAAACCCTTATCCGGAAGCTCTTGAAGCTGCTCTTTTAGTTCTTTCAACTCAGCTGGTGCCATTCGGTAAGGAGGAATGGATATGGGGCTGAGTGCCCGGCACCAAGTCAATGCCAAAATCAATATCCCTGTCGGGCGGCATGCCCGGCAGGTCTGAGGGGAATACATCTGGGAAAGTCCCTCACAATAGGTATAGAATCAATGCTAGGAAACTCGGCTCCCACATCTCTCACAAAAGCTAAGTACGATAAACACCCTTTTTCGACCATCTTCCGAGCTTTTAAGAACGAAATGACACGGCTAGGGACGAAATCGGTCGAACCCCGCCACTCAATCCGAGAAATACCAGGAATGGCCAACGTAACTGTCTTAGCATGACAGTCCAATATAGCGTGGTACGGAGACAACCGGTCCATACCCAATATAACATCAAAGTCCACCATCCCCAATAATAACAAATCTGCCTGGGTCTCCAGACCCCCAATAGATCTAACACAGGATCTATAGACATGATCCACAACAATCGTATCACCCACGGGGGTGGATACATGAAGAGGTAAATCAAGACTACCACGAGTCGCACCCAAATGATGTGCAAAATAAGAGGACACATAAGAATATGTGGACCCTGGATCAAATAGAATAGAGGCATCTATGTGATAGACAGAAATGATACCTGTAATCACTGCATCGGAGGCAACTGCATCACGCCTGTCAGGAAGTGCATAGAACCGTGCCTGGCCTCCACCAGATCTCTCCTCGCCCCTGGGGCGACCACGAGAAGACTGACCTCCACCTCTATTAGACTGAGATGGTGCTGATGATGAGGGTTGATCCCTCTGCTGAGTCCTGTCCTTACGGAGTCGAGGGCACTGTCTCCTCATGTGGCCAAACTCACCACACTCATAACATGCACCTGGTGCTGGAGAAGGGGACTGAAGGGAACCCCTCGCCGCAGAAGAACCCTGGGCTGAAGAAGTAGGTGCTGCACTCTGGGCTGGAAGGGCACTAAGTGATGAATGACCCTGCTGAAACCCCTGTCGACCACGACCATAAGAACCTCCGCTCTGCATTGGGCGGCCTGAGTGAGAAGGTCTAGATGAGCGACCTCTGCTCTGCTGGGAATGCCCTCTAGATAGAGCACCACTTAAACTGCCAGAACCATGAGGCCTCTTTGCCTCCCGCTCCTCTCTCTCTCGGTGACGATCCGCCTCAATGGAGCGTTCCATGTCCACAACCTGCTCAAATGATGATGACAAAACTCTCTCTTGTCATAAGAATGCGGATAGAGTAATTGAGGCCATCAATGAACCTCCTGATCCTCTCCCTATCATTAGGGATCATCCATGTGGCATGCCTAGCCAACCGTGTGAATCCGAGCTCATACTGGGTCACAGACATGTCGCCCTGAACCAACCACTCGAACTAGCAACGTAGCTCCTCGCGACGAGACTGTGGTACATATTTCTCTAGAAAGAGAATAGAGAACTGCTGCCATGAGAGAGGTGCTGCTCCTGCAGGCCTACGCCTCTCAAACTCCTCCCACTAATCAAATGCGGGACCAGTGAACTGAAAGGTAGTAAATGAAACTTCGCCGGACTCAAGAATACCAGTCGTACGCAGCATCCTCTAACACTTATCCAAGAAACCCCGGGCATCCTCGCCCTCAACGCCACTAAAATAGGGTGGCTGAAGTCTACCAAACCTCTCAAGACGACGCTGCTCGTCATCGGGCATAGCCTGAACCATATTCTCTGGAGCTGGTGCAACTGGAGGAATAACTGGTGCAACCACCTGAGCGGGGACGGCCTCTGGCGTCTAAAATCCCTGAACAACCTGCTTAGGTGTACGAGCTGCAGGGGTCTGCTGACCACCCCCTGTCTGAGATGTCGGTGCAGTAGTGGTAGCTGAAACTACCTGAGCCAAATCGGAACACTCCGATAATATCTTAGTAAGAGTCTCCTGGAGACCAGGAATAGCAATAGATACAGTCTGGGCCTGAACTAGGGCTACTAGAGCATCAACCACTGGGGGCTGCTCATGAACAAGTACACCGGGCGGGTCAGCTGGCACTGCCTCAGCTGCCCTACCTCTACCTCTAGCACGACCGCGCCCACGGCCTCTAACAGGTGGCAATGGAGGTCGTCCACCTCGTCCTGATGCTCGTGTTCTCGCCATCTACGAGAGAATAGAATATAGAAGTTCAGTTCTCAGGAATCAAGTGCGCACGATAAGAATTCCAAGAAATGTGAAGTGTTTCCTAAAGGTTCGCAGCCTCCCGAGGATAAGTACGGGCGTCCCCGTACCGATCCACAAGACTCTACTAACCGGCTCAAGACTCATGAGGCCTAGTAAACCTAGGCTCTGATACCAACTTGTCACGACCCCAAATCCGGTCGTGATGGCGCCCAACACATTGCTAGGCCAGCCTGACCAATCAATAACAATGACGGAGCTAGGAGCTCACTTTATCTCATTTAAGCATGTCAAAATATGAAACAATAGTGATACATATATCGAAAACGGGGAACCATGTCCCAAAATATACCAACTCCCATAGACCGAAGGGTCAAGAGTCATGAGCCTCTAATGAACATAGTGCAATAATAGTTTACAGGGTACCAAATGCGGAAGGAAATATCAATACAGAATCCAAAAGACAGTAAAAAGGAATATCGGGTCCTGCAGACTCTGCAGCTACCTCGAATATCCTACAGATGTCACCTCGAACAGCTACCGGATCACTGCTGAGAGGTACCTGGATCTGCACACAAGGTGCAGAGAGTAAAATGAGTACTGCCAGACTCAGTGGTAATAAACAGGGGTAAGACAGCGCAGATAAGAAATCCGCAATAAAGCACTATGTAAAGCTGTAATCAAATACCCTGTCACAGAATCAATATCAAATGTACATGTACCAACAAGTACCAGCAAAACAGTATAACAGCTATTAGATGTAGCTAAATGCAATGCAATGCATGATATGACCGCTACGGCGTGTAGCCCGATCCAATTTGGATACCCGTGCTCACTGTGGGGGTTCAGACTCCGGAGGGGCTCCTATAGCCCAAGCACAATATTACTGCGGCGTGCAGTCCGATCCAACATATATATCGTTGCGGCGCGCAGCCCGATCCACTACCAATCAACTAATATGCAAATACAGCCTCGCAGGCTCAAAAGTAATTTTGAAAACCTTTTTATCATTTTTCAGTTGGAAAACAGTAATACCAAGTTCCAGAGATTGGAAATAGCATGATAACAGAAATAGCTACGGACTAGTAGTAACTAACATGTCAATATGATAAGACAATGATAACGATCCTCGCGAGATCCAATAACTGGCTCATGGCCCACAAGTATACTCAACCGCCCAAGAAGGGGGTTCCTCGGCTCAAGAGTAGCCAATATCACAATATAGTATGCAACCATCCGAGGAGGAGGTTCGATGGCTCAAGAATAGCCAATATCATAACACAGTGCCAACAAGTCAGACTAAGCCATAGTCCCCAATCACAATCGACCCCGCACTCACAAGAGAGTACGTGTCTCGCCGCTATACAGCGTCACAAAGTGGTATACCGGGGTTTCGAACCCGCTGGTCATCACCCACATCTATTACTCACCTCAATACAGCGCGACGACTACTCCGCAATGCCCTTGCCACGAGAATCAAGCTCCGCACGCGTAGAATCTGATCAAATACAGCAGAAATACAACAAATTAGGCCAATGGGACGACACCCAATCAATACAACTCGATTTACACCAAAAATGGCAAAGTTGCCAAAACCCGACTTTCGGTACACTTGTCGAAAAATTACAAAAGTCACATATTCAGAATCCTCATCTCGATACGAGTCTAGGCATATAAAATTTACCAAAATCGGACTCCATTTGCCCACTCAAATCAGTGTTTTTCTTCAATTTAGGCCTAGGGCTCAAACCCCCCCTTTAATCTTCCATTTATAGGGAATTAACCAAGGATTTCATGATAAAATGATGTAATTAAGCCACAAAACTTACCTCCGACGAAACCCCGATGATTTCCCAGCAATCTCCCGTCAATACCTTCTCTTGGAACTCAAAAATGGAGGTTTGGGGTATGAAACCCGCGACTGGTTATGTTCTGGTTTTAACTTCACTGCCAGCCTAATTTCTTCATCGCGTTCGCGACGCCTCTCACGCGAACGCGATGCCTTATTCCTCTTCTTCATCGCGAACGCGACACTCATTTATGCGTCCGCGAAGGTCAACTTCCCAGCCTCCGGACTTTTCCTCTACGCGAACGCGTAGGCTCTCACGCGAACGCGTGTGTTCGCCTATTCCTTCTTCGCGATCGCGGCCTAATTCCACGCGAACGCGATGCTCACAACCTTCCTCTTACGCGATCACGTCCCCCAGCAACGCGAACGTGATGACCATTTTCCCTCAGCCTACGCGAACGTGGGCCTAGCCCTCGCGAACGCGAAGGCTTAACTGGTGCCCAGTGATCTGCAATTTACAGCAGACCATTTCTTGCTTCCAAATGCCGGATGATGGTCCGGATTCACCCCGAGGCCCCGGGACCCCAACGAAAACCACCAACATACCCCAAAACACGATATGAACTCGTTCCAATCATAAAAACACCATCCTAAACATCAAAATCACCAATTACACACGGATTCAAGCCTAAGTTTCTTCAAAACTTCCGAAACTAATATCCAATCAAAAACCCGACCAAACGACGTCCGAATGACCTGAAAATTTGCAGACATATCCAAAATTACATGACGAAGCTACAAAAATTGTCGGAATTCCATTCCGACCCCCGAATCAAAATCTCACCTACCATTCGGATTTCGCCAAAATTCAAGCTTAGCCAATTCAAGTCTATTTCTACACCGGACCTCCGAATTCAATTCCGATCGCTCCTCTAAGTCACAAATCAACTCCCGGAACTAACCGAATCATCAGAATTCGATTCCGAGCCCTCTAACCAAATAGTCAACTCGGGGTTGACTTTCCTTATTCAAGTTTCCTTCAAAAAGGCTATATGCCTCATTTTCAATCCAATTCACTCCTAACTCACCCGATAGACTCTAACACTGATATAAAATCATAAAACATGTATTTACAACATAACGCGTTATTATTTTGAGAAAAGCCGTGGAATTCGCTAAACGGCATGTCCTGTAATCTAAGCATTTTTAACGTGTATATCTAGGAAGATCCCCTAATTTTATGTTGAAGCTTGTCTTATTTTGTCAAAAATAAATAAATCTGAAATGACTATATATATTATTTTATTTATCTCTAAATATACAGAAAAACCATCATAATTAAACAAAATATTTGTAAGTGCAAACTTGTATTAATTAATACCTCGTTTCATGCCATATTTTATAAATAATCATTACTAAAACCTGAAATGACAAATAGCATAAAATATATATATCAAAATAAATTAACCATTTTTCTAATTAATTTAAACTAATTATTTTTAGAACTAAAGAAATTAACCGCTAAGGGATGTCATTAACTAGATTAAACACTGGCCTACATATTGCCTAATAAAATTTGATACAAAGGAATCGTACAAGAATATATATATATACATATATATATATATATATATATATATATATATATATATATATATATATATATATATATATATATATATATATATATATATAAGGCTTAATTTGCAATTATACAAAATACGTCACTAATAACAGTTAAAGCCGCGAATGAACTAATTGAAACTTACTGTTAACCTCACTTTTTTAATAATTTATAAAACTAAAGTTAATTAATAAACCGCAACCTGTTTTTATTATTAAAAAACTTTTGATCAAAATTGCGCGAACGCATAATCCAAATTAATTTTTAGAGAAAACATTTACAATTATATTACGCGAAACGTATATATAATCGTAGTACTAATTTAAATCGATCCTAAAACAAACTATGATATTTATGATTATTGCGAGGCCATGGATTATTGGAATTATTGGCATGGCGGGCCTCAAATTATTTACGGGGATCTACTAATTAAGTAAGGCTGAAGGAATCATAACTACTTTTACCACATCTGAATCAAATTGTGAACCTAAAGGGCTAAGAGTAAATGAAATCCACTCCATTTCAGCAAGTATGGAATCAAGAAGCACCTTTCTATGCAACACTTGCTCTGTTTTAACATATGAAATTACGCGATTTTGTAATGGAACGAGTATGGACTTGCCAACAATTCAGCAAACTGCAGTTTCATGTCAGCAAAATCGAATTATCCAAAAATGGAAATGTTTAGAAATGACATTTTTGAGATGCACGAAAATTTCAGTTCTAATTGTTCCATCAACTCTCCAATAATTTTGCTCATGAATTATTGCACCTTAAAATTCAACACAAGGTTTATTAAACTTAAAAGCTTGTATCTTCCATTTTTTTCTAATCAGTTACTTTCCTCAAATGAGATACCATTCCTAATAACCAAATAATTCAAGTGTTATATATTCTACTTTCACCAAATCCACAAAATCATTAATTATTTCAATTCAACAAATCTGAAAGCCAAACAAAAAGTAACGTTGAAGTAAATAAAGCCAGATCTGATTTTCATAGAGTAGCAAAGAGATTTAAACATGCTAGAATTCAAACAATAATACAAGTCAAAGACGTGTACCTAAGCTTGTAACAGAATCCCAGTAAAAACTTGCACTAAACTAACAGATTCAACTGCTACTAAAAAAAACTTGATATTTCCAACCAAACACTAAAACTTGAGAAGAAAAGAAATAGATAACAGAGGAAGATCGCTACTAGTTAAACATACAATCAATCTGAACAATACCTATTTTTAGATTTACACACAGCAGGCTTGACATGCTTTGAATAATACTTATTTAAAGGTTTAGAAAAGTCCATTCATGTAAGTAGAGTTCAAATGTTATTACACCATTCCATTATTTAACATACCCAAAACAGAAAAGCATAAACGAACAAAATAAAAAAAAATAAAAAAAAACAGAATAGAGGGAAAACATCTATCAAGCATGGAACTCTTCATTTCTTCAAAACATATGAACCTTTCTTACATGTCTAGAATTAGGAATATGTACCTGGAAATCAAGAAAGGAAAGAGGAGTGAGGAAACAATAGCACCCAGCTAGACACACAACTTCAGCAAACCAATCTTCAAAATGACATGAAACCCAGCAGAATCACACCAATTTCAAAATCCCAAGTTAAACTTAACTTAAAGACTCAAATGAAACAGTATAGTTTCAAAGAAAACACTATGGGAATGCAAGTTTAATAGAACATCACTTTCAAAAGCCTCAACTGTATTTAAGAATATCAACTACTAATCTTTCAATGGGTACCAGTGTCTCTGTATATGTGTGTTCTAAAAAAACTCTCAAAATCTCTTTTTCAAGTCTGATTTTCTTTCAATCTCCCTCAAGTCTTAAAACTTTAGCACTCTCATTAGATTCTATCTCAATATGTGATTCCTAAGCTCTAAAACTCTCTCTCAACTTGTATTTTTCCCCTTTTCCTCTCTATCTCCTCTTTCAGATTGTATGTATTTTCTTCTTTCAGTTCTGTCCGTCCGTTCTCTATGAAAATCTCCCCCTTTTATATACTCAAACAGATCCGGCAGCCCCCTTTAATCAGTTAATTTAAATGCTGTCAAATCCCCGCTCTCAAAAGTCCAACTAGACCCCTTTTATTTCAACCCTAAAATACCTACCCCTTTAATTAATAATAAAAGGTACCCCCTATTCAATTATTTGAGTCTTAACAGTAGCCCCTAAGACCGGGTCGTTACAAATACTACTACTCGGGGAGAAGGATACACATTCTAACAAGCAAGTGAATAAGAGGCTGGTTGTTAAGATCTTGCAACAATCTAAAGAAGGCGTCGATTCTGTCCAGAAAGAGCTCATCAAGTAGAGGAAGAATAACAATAGAACAAATGCAGTGAACAAGTACTATTAGGTATTCCACAACAAACAAAGCAACAAAAATGTTAAATTAGACAATCGACCAAGCACATTAAAGGCATACACGAAATAATAATGGCATGATATGTTGTGAAGCAAAGAAAGATAGAAGTAGACCTTAATTATCTAAAAAAAAAAAACTTTGATTGAAAAAAAAAATGGGATTAGGACGAAAATAAAATCGTCAAACAGGGAATGCACATGAACCTTGAATGGCAACAAGACTTGATCGGAATCGACCTCAGCTGACTCAAAATGAACATTGCAAAATACTGGTTCACCAGATTTCTCGATTGAGCTTGGACGATACGTCACAAGGGTTGTTTTACACTGGAGTTCGATTGTTAACTATTATTTGGTGATTCGCCAGATTTCTCGCTGGATCTATCACCTTCCGGCGCAGCAGTAACAAAGAAGACGGAGGAGCATCATCGATGGGAATCGGGCTGGCGGCATATTGTTTGGAGAAGAAGATCGGGATGGCGTGAAGAAGATGATGGACGAAAGGGGAGGGTCTGTTTGGAGGCTAGGCGACGGCTGTCGCTAGTCGTTTGGCGATGACTGAAGGGTTGGTCCGGCGAATGGGGGGTCTTAGGGGAAGGGTTGGCGGCGGCTGGAGAGGGTGAAGAGAGGGGTGTTTGGGTGAAGAATGAGGTGGGTCAGGGTAATTTGGAGGGTTTTAGTGTATTGAATGATGAATTAATCTGGACCGTTGGATCACAACAATCCAACGGCCAAGATTAATTCGTTTTAAAAACAGAAACGAGTCGGGTGAGGGGCAATGTGTTAGGGATTGATTTGAGTTATTTTAGTGGGTTGGGACGGTTTGGGCCTGGAATTTTGGGTCCAAATAAATGGCCCAGTTCCGATTTTCTTCATTCTCACTTGTTTCTTCTATTCTTTTCTTTTTCTATGTTTTATTTTAAGAAATGAAACTGAAAAAAGTTAATTTTAATTACAAAAATAAATTAAACTATCATAATTACTAATTAACTCTAAGTAGTAATTTTTCACAAACAATTAAACATCAGACTACACAATTTGACTAAAAATGCAAAAATAACCAAAATTACTTAATTAAATCCTAAATTCAAATGCAAATATATATATATTGTATTTTAACAAGTAAACATGTATAGACAAAAATAACTAAATTCTAAATTCAAATGCAACATATATATTTATATATATTTTTGTATTTTAACAAGTAAACATGTATGGACAAAAAATGCGAATAATAATTAAGAAAATCAAACAAACAGGAGGATCTGAATACAATAATTTCGGATCTAAAAATTCTAACAAAACATGGACAAGAACAAAAATTTGAAATCGACTAACCGGATTGAAACAACGATCAATCGACCATCTTCAGCTTCATTATATATATATAAACATAGATACATATACACACAGAAGAAGAAAAAGAACATAAGGAAAAAGAGAACGTAGACAGGGAGGCATGGCTCCCGAATTATTGCCTGGTGGTTGTTCCTGGGAAACATTCCGGCGGGTGTTATTGGAGGTTTCGTGGTAAAATGAAGAAAAAGAAGAGGGGGTGGTGGTGTAAGGGTTGTGGCGGCTAGGGTTTTGTGGAGTATATAATGGCTGGTCTCTACTGAGACCAAAGCCTTATATAACCGGAGTCCTCAAGGTGATCTTGGCCGTTGGATCTTTGATGATCAACGATCAGGGTTCGGCCCAATCAAACGATGCCGTATTGACCCATATGAGGCCACATGTCTCCTCCGTAGGATCATCTGGATTGGACGGTTGAGGTCAAGTCTCTCATATTAATTAACCATTTAAAAAAATCCGTTAATACTCTCAACTGTTGGATCTGAGGAAGTGAACGGCTGAGATTCTATCAATTTGAATACCCGGACCGGATCTTTTGGGCTAAAACATTGGGCCACAATTCAGACTTAATCTTGGCCCCAGTTCTTATTATGCCTGTATATTTCTTTTATTTAAACAAGCAAATATGCACAGATAAAAAAAATGCAAAATAATACAAGAAAATAACACAAAATTCACAACAATTGTAAGAAAACTAAATTTATTTTATTTTGAATCTTTGGGAGTATTTCTCTCATAGGGCCAAAATCACGTGCTCACACGTAGTAGGCATTGTGGATCTCATCCCATGTTGTAAGGGAATACTTCATGAGTCGTCCGAGTAGTTTCTTGGTTACTTTTGACCCATCTCCGTTCAATCCATTTTGGAAGGCGGCAACTGCATTGCCTCCGATACATTAGGCAGGCTCAATCTTACCCTGTTAAATTGTGTTAGGAAGTCCCTGAGTCCTTTGCCTGTCATTTACCTGATCGAAAATATGTCGTTAACGCTTCTTTCAGCTTTCTTTGCTCCTGCATGTGCGATGGCGAATTTTTCCCCGATCTTTTCGAACGTTGATATCGATCTATCTGGTAGTTGTGAGTACCATGTTAGTGCTCCTCCGGTCAGGGTTTCTCGAAATTGTTTTAGTACCACGGACGGCAGCTGCTCCTTTGACAAGTCGTTTCCTTTTACAACAGTTACGTAGTGGATCATATGATCTTCTGGATCCGTGGTCCCGTCATATATTCTAAAATATTGGGGCATCTTGAAATTTTTTGGGATTGGGTGAGGAGAGACTTCCTCACTGTATGGTTGCTCGATAAACCGTCCTACGTCGCATTTTAGAAACAATTTCGGTGCACTAGGTTTTTTGACTACTCTCTCCTGATGCTCCTTAATTTTGTCACGTAGTGCCTTATTCTCGTTTTCCATTTCTTCCATTTTTGTTAAGACGGTTGCGAGTGTCTTGTCGCTTGTTTTGATGTCTGCATGGGTGTTGCTCGTCCGTATAGCACCTAGTTCGCCGACGGTCATGGTGTTCACTATCGCTGACGAATCTTTGGGTTTTCCCGGAGATATTTTCTTGAGAAGGCCGCTTAGGGTGTTCGTCAACCATTCCTCCAGTAACGTTTTGACTACCGGGGGTGTTTCCTTTATTAGGGATGTCGAAGCCCCATTTTCACGCAAGATCGTTAGATCTTCGAGTAAGGAGGGCGGAATTTCTTCCTCCAGAACACTACTTGGCGTTGTGTTTGCAGTATTTTCTCGACCATCCTTGTTGAGGGGGCTTATAAGGTTGGTTGAGACATCGACTATCATCTTTAACCAAGATTCTCTATCTACCAATTGTTTGTTCTACTGAGTTTGGAGAATAATACTGTTTTTGATACTCTAGATGTGAATTATGATTTTGATTACCGAAATCCCCACAGACGGTGCCAAATTATTTGACTTAAAATATTATTGAATAATATTTAAGTAAATTAATCAAAAGTGTGAAAAGAGGTAAATCGTAATCAGAAATAATAGACTCTATAGTATAACTTTCCCTTTGTCGCTGGTAATTAGAGGGGTTAAAGAACATGATAATTTGAAGATATTAGAGAGATAAAAAATACAAATTTGTCAGCGAGAGAGTAACTCGGATAGAGAGAGAGAGGTTTATATATATATATATATATATATATATATATATATATATATATATATATATATAAATACAAATTCGTCAGCGAGAGAGTAACTCAGATAGAGGGAGAGAGATTTAGATAGAGAGAAATTTCTATTGATAAAAAATCACCCCCCTTACACAATTGGAAACCCTCATTATATAGCGGAGATAGGTTTCCCTTTCATCGTCTCCAAATATAAGGAAAAAATACGAGATAAAGGTAAAGCACACGCTGCAGAGGGGCCGACATAATTGCATGATCGTCCCTCCAATTATCCTTGAGTCGCCCCTCGGGGCTGACTTTTGTCTGCATAACGTTCTATTAGATTATTCCAAGTTTCTCTAGCAGTCTTGTACTATAGAATTGCTTTAGCTATATCTTTGGAAAGAGAATTCATTATCCATGCCTTAACTATGTTATTGCAACGTTGCCAATGAGGATAGAGAGGAGAGTTAGATTCTGGTTGAATAAGAGTTCCATCTATGAGTTGGATTTTATTCTTTGCAGATAAGGAAATTAACATTCCTTCAAGAGAAACCTTAACTTTGAACGGAACTTCCTGCCCTGATTCTCATCCAAATTTCTGACGAGCGAAGACAAATCCAATGAAAAAGAGTTGAAAGCAGCTT
Organism: Nicotiana noctiflora; assembly: GCA_032618575.1. Lineage (NCBI taxonomy): Eukaryota > Viridiplantae > Streptophyta > Magnoliopsida > Solanales > Solanaceae > Nicotiana > Nicotiana noctiflora. Next base: position 93,252 of record JASVEL010012104.1, on the reverse strand, counting down.
TTGATGAAAGATCATGTTAATTTGGAGGAAATCGAAAAGAAATTTGGGTTTCATTATGTAGAAAACCCTAAACAATGTAATCAATGAAAAACGGAGATTGGAAATTTTCTGTGTATATCGAATCAATAATAGTCTGCTCAATTATACAAAATGGTCTAACATTTCCTATTTATACTACAGAGAATAATTAGTGGCTATCTAGTGAAAATAGGCTATCTATGCAATAATATTATAATACTATGTACAAGGCTATCAGTATAAAACTGCTCATTGACCTTTGCAATGTGTTGGGCTGAACAACCCCAACTCCAACACCCCTCCCCCCCAAGCTAAAAGGGGAGACCATTCCAACCTTGAAAAGGAAACTCTGCTGTTGAACGCCTAATAAGGGCTTGGTGAAGATGTCAGCCAATTGAGAATGTGTAGAGATAGAATGGGGACTGATTGTCACGACCCGAATTTATCATACCATCGGACGTCGTGATGTTCAAGGTGCGTTCATAAAAAATATTATTCTTGGTGATATGGAAGGTCGCCTGACTGTTAGAGTGGAGAGAAATCAGCAACTGAGGTGGAATAGATAGATCGACATGCAATTGGAAAAGCCAAGTAAGCTCAGCAACCACGCGACGCATAGATCGACACTCGGCCTCCTTTGAAAACAAAGAGACAGAGGGTTGTTTCTTCAATTTCCAAGGGATAGGAAAGCCATATGGGTTGATGAAGAAGCCACTAATGGAATGCCTAGTATCAAGGCAAGAGCCCAATAAGAATTATAGAAGGAAATAAGATCGAAAGAAGGACATCTGTTAAATAAAATTCCTTTATCAGGGTCTTTGACAAGTATCTAAGAACAAGAAGACCAGCATGCATGTGAGTAGTTTTGGGAGCATTAAGGAACTGACTGAGATGCTGAACTAAGAAGGAGATGTCAGATCTAGTGTGTTGCAATTAAATGAGTTTCCCAATCAATCGTCTGTATGGAGAATGATCAACTAAAGCATCACCAGAAGTGGAGATAAGCTTGATAGACATGTCCAAAGGTGTCACCACATATGAGGCAGAAGAACAATGAAATTCTGAAAGCAGCTCCTTCGGGCATTTGTGTTGGTTGACAAGAATACATAAGGTGAGTGTGACACCTCAAATCCCAGAAAGCAATGAACAATTCCTGTCCTTAATGTTGAATTGACAATCTAGAAACTTAAGAGAATTCAACTTAGAAGCACCATTCCCAGCCAATAAGATGTCATCCACATATACAATAATAAGAATAGTGGAACGGTTACGAGATTGAAAAGATCCTGACCACAAGTCGTGATATGAGGAAGAGGACTAAAGAGAGGAATGCCCCAACCCTTTGGACCTGTTTAAGGCCATATAAAGATTTCTTCAACTTGCACACAAGTGGAGGATCAGATGATGATGAAGAGACTGTAAGACCAAGAGGAATCTTCATGTAAACCTCTTCAGAAAGGTCATCGTGCAAAAAAGCATTGTTCACATCAAGTTGATAAATGGTCCAGAAATGTTTGGTAGCCAAGGCAAATAAGCACTTAATAGTGGTAAACTTGACTACTGGAGAGAATGTCTCAAAATAGTCAATACCGGCATGTTGAGTATCTCCCCTAATCACCAATCTAGCTTTATACCTTTCAATGCTACCATTTGAACGTTGCTTGATTTTATAAACCCATTTGCAGTGAATGGCCTTTTTACTAGTAGGTAAATGGACTATGTCCCAGGTCCGATTCTCTTCCAAAGCCTGAAATTCTTTTCTCATGGCTTCCTGCCAAACAGGATTAGAAGCAGCTTGATTGTAGAAGGCAGGTTCAGGTAGAGATAAAGAAGGAGAGAAAGAGGAGGGAGAGACAAAAGAGTGAATATGAGGAACATCATAGCAGATGTAATCTTTAAGGGGAGTAGGAAGAACAGTAGGTCTAGAAAATCTCCTGAAGGGAGGAGGAGAATGAGAGAAAGAAGTTGGAGATGAAGGTGTATGGATGATAGAAAAGTTAGGAGAAGGAGAAGGAGAAGGAGAAGAAGGATATGTATTAGAAGAAGGAGAAGAATGGGAAGTGGATTGTTTAGGAATGGCAGAAAGGGGATCAGAAAAAGGGATTTGTGATGAAGGAAAGAAACTAGTAGGACAAAAAGGCTATATGCCTCATTTTCAATCTGATTCACTCCTAACTCACCCGATAGACTCTAACACTGATATAAAAGCATAAACCATGTAATTACAATATAACGGGGTGGTAATTCCCGTAACGACGGGCCGGGTCGTCACATGGAGGAACAGTAGCATAGGCTAGGCGACCAAAGGATCTGAGATGTATATAGGTAGGAAGATGAACAAGTAAAGTTTCATAGGGAATTTTGTTAGATAGAATTGTGGATGGGAATCTGTTTATCAAATATATTGCAATAGTAAAAACACACTCCCCCCAATATTTGGTAGGCAATTAAGATTGAAAAAGAAAGGCTCTAACAATTTCTAATAGGTGCTTGTGTTTTCTTTCTACTATCACATTCTATCGTGAGTGTGGGAACAAGAATTTTGGTGAGAAATCCCAAGAGATATGAGATATACAGTATGAAAATGAGCAGACCCCAATTCAAATGCATTGCCAGTCCTTATAGTTTGGATTGAAGTTTGGAATTGAGTTGAAACCATGGCTATGAATGCTTTGATAATAGAAAAGGCATTACCTTTACATGAAAGGAGATGAGTCCAAGTGACTCTGCTATGATCGTCTACAGTAGTCAAGAAATACTTGAAACCATTATAAGTGGCTATATGATAAGATCCCCAGAGATCAATGTGTACAAGCTGAAAAGGTTTTGTGGATTGTGTGGAGCTACGAGAAAAATGAAGTCTCTGTTGCCTTTCCATGGGACATATTGTACCGGTGAAGGACTGTTGGAATATTAGAAGCAGACATATGTGGAAAAGAAGAAACATTAAAAGGCAAATCAGATGTTGGACTAATAACATTTTGAGAAATATTTATTGAGGAAGCATAAACTTTAACATCAGCGGTGAATGGAAGCTTCAGAATGTATAATCCATGCTCAACCTTACCAATTTCCAATGACCTCTTCAGAGAAGGGCCCTGTAACCAACATGAGATTTCAGTAAGAAGAGCATAGCATTTGAGTTGACTTAGAAGTTGATGTATAGAAATTAAGTTGTAATGAAAAGAGGGAACCAACAAAATATTAGTCAATATAATGTTGGAGAATAAGAAAAGAGAACCAAATAAATGTACTTTTACTTTGTAACCATTTGGTAAACTGACAAGAGAAGGAGAAATCAATGGTTGCATATGTAAGGCCCCGAAAATTTTTTTTTCGAGTTATTTAAGATTTCGTCGTGCTAATTTAGGCTACATTGTTTTATCTCTTGTGCAAATAAGGATTCATAATATTATGGATACTAATTAGATAGTTTAATAAGGGTATAAGTCTTATTATAAGTGATTTGGGGTCTAAGGAGAGGCCTAAGCCTAATCCAAGATGGAAAATTGCATATTAGACGAAATCTGTAAAAGAGTGCGCACAAGACCTCACTTTGAACGATCATATCTCCGGTTATATAATGAGTTGTGTGAGGATCAACCTATCAAATTAAAGCCCTTTGAGTCTAGTTTCCAACGCAACAAACCGTTCGTCATTCGGAGGTGTATACAGAAAGTTATGATCATTTTACTCGTCAGGTGTCAGATGCGCGAAGTCCTGCGCGAAGTGGACTTCGCGCACACTTCGCGCACCTTAGGCAGAATGCTCAGGAAAATGCGCGAAGTCATGCGCGAAGCTTGCACACTTCGCGCACCTGGGCAACACTTCGCGCACCTGGATAGTTTTAATACCCCAAAGACCGGCCTAGAGTGTTCCAAACTCATTTTTGGGGTTATGACTTGCTCTCTCAAGAGGGTTTCATCCCAAACTTCATCCCTATGATCTAAGGTAAGATTTTATAGTTCTTTGAGTAATTTCTACCCCTTAAACACTTATACTAACAAGGATTAATCTTCAAAATCCTTAGATTTTCCTTCTAATTCTTGAATTCTTCAAGAACACCTCAAGTGGAGATTCTTAAAATTCTTACTACAAGAGGTATGTCTATCATCTCCAACTACTCTATGGTGATTATTTATGTAAGATACATACATTAGAACTCATGGGAGGGTGATTGGGAGCCATGGGTTCCTAACCTAGGTTATGTTAGTATTGTAGAGGTTGTGAGATGTGTTATTGAGGTATGATTCTTGGTATGGTAGTGTTATGTATGCATGCTTGTGCAAATAGAGTTGTGGGAAGATTGATGAACATAAATAAGTAAAGATAGGGTTAGGGAATGAAGTAATTCTTGAAAAGGGGATTTGAAATCAAGATGCACAACTAGTATTTGATAAAATGCTCAAATGAGCTAGTTTCATGAATATCTTTCTAATATGTGTTTAATTTTGTTATGTCTCATAGTAGATTGGAATTGCTAGAGTTTTTGGAGTGTTGTAGTAACTTAAGGAAAGCTCAATCGAGGTATGTATGGCTAATTTTGATTCTTGTAAAATCGCCCAAATGTGTGCAAATTATTTTGGCATGTGTCAAATTGAGAAATTGTACGTAATTCTTTGATTCCCTTGTTGAGCATTCGATTAATGTTGAACTACGTGTGGTGTGGTATGAAATATGAATTGAAAGATAAAAAGGTAATCGAGATTGGTAAAGAATTGGGAACAACCATTGTGATGGCATATTTGGCTTATTGTGGAAGGAATTTGAAACACCTCAATTGTGGTAAATTGTTGAACATGATTATGTGGGCATTCTCGATTTTGGAATACTTGTAACTTGGTTTTGATATTGGCTTGAGAAGTAATTGAGAACATGAACCAATGTGTAAGTTACTTATTTGAACTTGTTGAAATTGTGTGTAGTACCTTATCTGCTGTTTGAAATTGTTGTGTTTTCAACTGTAAAGCGGGGTCGTGTTGCGCGCCTCAACGTGGGGAAATAAGGTGTGGGTTGGGGTGATAAGGGTGGCCGAGGTAATAAGGGTGGTCAGGGGCAATAAGGGTGGAAAGCGATCAAAATCGCTATTGAAAATTGATACAAAATCATTAATGCGAAATTGTGAAAAGGAGACAGCAGGAGAGTTTGCAACCTGGGGGGCACTGATTGCCCCTATGTTTGACTACTTGCAATTTATGTTGTTGATTGGTTGTTGTTTTATTTGTTGACCTTGAATGTGCTTATGTTGAGGCTTATCTGAAATGAGTAAAAGGTGGAAAACATGGTTGGTTGGCTTGATTTGTTTTAATGTAATTTAATGGCTTGAGTTTACTTGGGACAAAGTTTGTCCATACATACCAGTACAATTCCAGTGTACTGACGTCCCTTTTGCCGGGGACGCTACATTCGTGTTATGATTGTAGGTGGATCCGTAGCGGGCACTTCAGCTTATCGGCAGTAGCATTCTTCACCTTCCATTGGCCTATTTGGTGAGCTTCTTTCCTCTCGGGGCCTTGCGTGGTTCATGCCACTCGGTTTAGATTTCATTTTGGTTTTGTAAGGTATAGCCGGAGCCTTGTTACCGGCAAGTATTGTATTTCCCTTTTGTATCCTAGAGGCTCGGTAGACATGTAAACTGTGGGACTCCAGTCTTATGTATATATATTGTGTTATGTCGGGCGTTGTAAAAACTGCAAACTTGTTAATGAATCACTCGTATGGTTTTATTTGTTTAATGTGAAATCATTCAGGGTTAGTAAGATATTTGGTTAATGAGAAACAATCAACACAGGGGTAACGCGTGGGAATGAAAGGCACCCAGGTCCGCTTGACTGGGGCAACCCGGTCAGGCGCCGGTCATGTTCCTCGATTTGGGGCGTGACAAACTTGGTATCAGAGCCTAAGGTTTGTAAAGTGTCCTAGGATGTCTCGGAGCCGTGTCTAGTAGTGCTCTTCTTATAGGTGTGTTGTCGACCACATCATATAAGTAGGGGGCTACACGGACATTTAGGAATATTACCCTTCTTCAACATTCCAAATCGTGCGATAAAGCTTGACTATAATATTGTTTTATAACACGTGCGTTGAGATTCAAGGTAAGTTTAAATGCTCTTTCGTCTGTTTCATGTAGTATTGTCATATGTCATGACCAATGGGAAAAGACATGGGTATTATGGAGATTGCACATGTATCTTGTTGAATAAACAGTATGAATATATATATAGTATAAGTACATAGTACTACAAGTATGCTTTATTTGAGGAAAGGATTAAAAGTGATTACCCGCACGAAGAGGCATTGATTTGATAATTGATATGTAAGTTTGAGTAGCACACGTGGTTAGTGCGAGAAGTATATAATTGATCGCAAGGTGTGAAATAATATTGGTTATATAAGCACGTGATATATGGGAGAAAGACTAAGAGATTAATGGTCAGAGTGTAAGTCTCTCACATGAGTTAAAAAGTTATGAAATGAGACTCAATTGGACCCTAGGTGAGAAAACCCTTGTCTTACGAACGTTATAAGGACCCATAAATGCACGAGGTTGCGTTACACTCATAAAGGATATGTGTGGGGACTTGGAATCCCATACCTACATGGCTGAATAGGAATAGGGAACTTATGAGATCAATACTATGGTGACTTAAATTTTCCTAATAGTCGAGTATATATAAGAGGGATAGATATATGAGGCATATGTTGCTAAAGTTTCTACACTCAAGACTTGTGTGAAGATCCAGGACATTCGCCCCATGTGGGAGAGGGAGGGCCATCGTGAGGCTACTTAAATACAATGAAACAAGAGTGAGACCATGTAGCTATGATATTTGAATATTTTGGTGAAGACATGTGTGGTCTAGAAAAGAGATAATGGGTAACATGACTCTCTGAAAGAATATGCTAATGATAGACAACTAGCATCCCAAGAGATTAAGGAATGTAAATTCTTCACGCATGGCAATGTGAATGATAGGGTCAACGATTCTAGAAAATAAGAGTATGTTTGTAAAGAGACTTTTACTTGTTAGAAGGACATGAGAAATGGAACCCAAGGAAGTACCATATGTCAAATGTGAAAGATTGTGAGTACTTGGAATGGGCTAATAATAGATTTGTGATTTAAACAAAGTTTCGGGATACTAAGAAAGCCAGAACGAGTGGGAGAAATAAATGTGTTGCCACAACAACCCAAGATGGTAATTGGGGCTTGATAGAGAGCCTCTAAAGAGTCTTACAAATAGATAAGTGTTGAGTGATGTTCAGACGAACACTCTTTGCTACATATATCCCAATAAGAGTTAAGAGGTGAGCCGGATGAAATACCTAAGTTAATGGACCACGTAATATATGGAAGAGTGCGTGGCTATTCGCTAACTAGGAAGAATGAGGTGAGAAGAAATGGGGGAAAAACCTTTAAATTGAGATGGTCATGGTTATCTAAAACAATTTTTGCATCAGAATGGTGGACTCACTTAGGGCACAAGTGTTAATAAAAATTATAAGGGATTAACCGCAATGCAACCGACTTGGGTGACACTGAATATCAACTAAAGGGTCTAGAGATAGTTCGTGTCTACACACAATGGGAAGCGAGATTATCGTTGGTGAAGTTGTGGTACTGTAAAATGATTAAACAAGATATAATGATTTTTCAAGTTCACGGGAGGCGGACAAATGTGTGGGACAATAAAGCTATTAACTATGCACTATCCGCAAAACAGGATGGGAATGAAAGGTTCGGAATAGATTGAAAGAGGATGAACACTCGTGACGGACTAGACATGTTTAGCATGATAAATCTTAAGCCGCAATATCAGGGGAACTTTATTGGTAACTATAACATAGGGAATAAGGCGAGTTATTCATCGGAGATAGAATCAGGTGGACTATGCCTTACACTTATGAGTAAAACCAAAAGTTGTTGTTGAAGGATTGAGGAGGATTTAAAGTTTCAGAGAATACCCTTCTCGGGCTAGTGACCCTTCCTAAATCATATGCATATAAAGGTTGTTGATATATGTTTTAAGAGGTGTTTAACCGTAAGGAGGGATGGTAGGAATTTTCATTCACGGGGGAAGAGGTGCAGTTTCTTAAATTCTATAATGTACATATGGGGAGAAGAGGTTGGTTAAGAAAAGTTAGAGCACAATGTTACCTTACATTTGATGCAATGTCGTGCAAGATAGTGTTATTCGGGGTACGTGTGCAAGTTAGCCAATGCTATTCATTTGAGATAGGAGGTCATACGAGAAAACTCATTCAGTAATGCCTTTTGTTAAGAATTGTGAAGAGTTAGTAGAAATTGTTCACATGGGATCGTAACCATATCAAGGAAATTATAGTAGAACTCAATTCGTGGAAGGTCTTATGTAAGAAGAATATAATAAAGATGTTCCGCTAATGATGTAAAGTATTAAGGTGATAGTTATGCCTCCAAGGTTGGTTTGGGGTGTGTATTGATGCAACACGGAAAGGTTATAGAGTATACTTTGAGATAACTCAAGAATCACGAGAAGAATTATCCGACACATGATTTGGAGCTCGCGACAGTTGTGTCTGCTTTAAAATATGGCGGTATTATCTTTATGGAGTTTATGTAGATGTGTTTCCAGACCACAAGGGCCTCAAGTATTTGTTCAAGCAGAAGGAACTGAATCTGAGACAGCGGCGGTGGTTAGAATTTCTTAAGGACTATGATATGAACATATTGTACCATCCAGGGAAGGCAAATGTGGTAGCCGACGCTCTTAGTCAAAAATCCATGGGTAGTTTGGCTCATTTGGGTGTGGATCAAAGACCCCTGGCTCGAGAGGTCTACCTATTAGCCAGCTTGGGGGTTCGTATCTCGGCGTCAGACGAGGGGGATATCTTGGTGCATAATGGAGCAGAATCATCATTGGTCGCGAAAATCAAGGAAAAACAGTTCATGGATCCAGCATTGGTTCGGATGAAGGAAGCAGTCATGAATGACAAGACCTCAGCATTTGTACTCGGCAGCGAAGATGGTGTATTGCGGTGTCAAGATAGGCTATGTGTTCCGGATGTGGACGAGCTTCGGGAAAGAGTGATGGCAGAGGCTCATACTTCCAGGTATTCTGTGCACCCTGGTTCAACGAAAATGTATCATGAACTTAAGGAGATTTATTGGTGGAACGGTATGAAAAGGGATGTAGCAAGCTCTGTAGCTAAATGTCCGAACTGTCAACAAGTGAAGGCCGAGCATCAACGGCCCGGTGGATTAACTCAACTTATAGAAATACCAAGGTGGAAATGGGAGATGATCAATATGGATTTCGTGGTGGGGTTACCTCGCACTCAGCGTAAGTTTGACTCAATATGGGTGATAGTAGATCGACTCACCAAATCGGCTCACTTCCTGCCTGTCAAGTCCACTGATACTGCGGAGCAATATGCAAGATTGTACATCAAGGAGATAGTAAGGCTTCATGGCACTCCACTTTCTATCATCTCAGATCGCGGGGCTCAGTTCACAACTAACTTTTGGAAGAAGTTTCAGCAAGGTTTGGGAACTCGGGTGAATCTCAGCACAGCTTTCCATCCACAGACCAACGGTCAGTCCGAGCGGACTATTCAGACGCTTGAAGATATGCTGCGGGCTTGTGTCTTCGATTTCAAAGGTAATTGGGATGAACACTTATCACTGATAGAATTTGCTTATAATAACAGCTTCCATACTAGCATTCAGATGGCCCCGTTTGAGGCATTGTACGGGAGAAGATGTAGGTCGCCAATCGGGTGGTTTGAGGTAGGTGAAGCGGAATTACTAGGGCCAGATATGGTATACGAGGCTATGGAAAAGGTCAAGGTTATTCAGGAGAGAATGAAAACAGCACAGAGTCGTCAAAAATCCTATGTAGACGTTCGTCGAAGGGATTTGGAGTTTCAAGTCGATGATTGGGTGTTCTTGAGGGTATCTCCTATGAAGGGAGTCATGCGATTCGGAAAGAAAGGAAAATTGAGTCCTAGGTATGTCGGGCCATATCGGATCGTTCAAAGGATTGGCCAAGTTGCTTATAGGCTAGAGTTGCCTCCTGAGATGTCATCAGTGCATCCGGTGTTCCATGTGTCCATGTTGAAGAAAGTGATTGGAGATCCATCCACCATCATGCCGGTCGAGGCTATTGAGGTTAATGAGGATTTATCATATGAAGAAGTTCTGGTTGCCATCCTTGATAGGCAAGTTCGTAAGTTGAGAAATAAGGAAGTTGCCTCTGTTAAAGTATTGTGGCGAAGTCAACAAGTTGAGGAGGCCACGTGGGAGGCAGAAAAAAGAGATGAAGGAAAAGTACCCCCATTTGTTTGATCAAGCTTAGTAGAAATTAGGCGATCCTTCTGCTCCTAGTAACTATTGCCTTGTCCAAGTTGTTTCCCTCTTAGTGTTAGTCAAGTTTCCTTCATTTGGTAATGAGTTGTATGTGTTGTTACCTTGGGTCACTTAAACCTTTCTTGATAAATGGAAGCCTTATAAAGATTCATGTGTTAAGTAAACAACTAATAATAAGTGTAGATTGGTAATGGTTTGTTGAGTGTACATGGTGTTAAATTGGTTTAATAAGGTAAGAATTCATTGAAGTGACTAGTTTTTGTGCAATTGTAACAATGTGATAGAATATGTGCATTCGTTGAGGTAAGAAAGTGTATACCAGTTGTGAGAAATATTGCATTTGTATATTGTTGTTTGGTAATGTGTTTCGGGGCCCTCTGACAGGTGGATATGTCCATAATACAAAGGAAACTCTGGCGAAATTTTTCTAGAATATAAGAGTTAGTCAAAATTTTGATAGTTTACATAGCATGTCTTTCAAAGCCAACTCATTCTCAAATCCTCATTCGAGGACGAATGATCTTAAGGGGGGGAGGATGTAAGGCCCCGAAAATTTTTTTTTCGAGTTATTTAAGATTTCGTCGTGCTAATTTAGGCTACATTGTTTTATCTCTTGTGCAAATAAGGATTCATAATATTATGGATACTAATTAGATAGTTTAATAAGGGTATAAGTCTTATTATAAGTGATTTGGGGTCTAAGGAGAGGCCTAAGCCTAATCCAAGATGGAAAATTGCATATTAGACGAAATCTGTAAAAGAGTGCGCACAAGACCTCACTTTGAACGATCATATCTCCGGTTATATAATGAGTTGTGTGAGGATCAACCTATCAAATTAAAGCCCTTTGAGTCTAGTTTCCAACGCAACAAACCGTTCGTCATTCGGAGGTGTATACAGAAAGTTATGATCATTTTACTCGTCAGGTGTCAGATGCGCGAAGTCCTGCGCGAAGTGGACTTCGCGCACACTTCGCGCACCTTAGGCAGAATGCTCAGGAAAATGCGCGAAGTCATGCGCGAAGCTTGCACACTTCGCGCACCTGGGCAACACTTCGCGCACCTGGATAGTTTTAATACCCCAAAGACCGGCCTAGAGTGTTCCAAACTCATTTTTGGGGTTATGACTTGCTCTCTCAAGAGGGTTTCATCCCAAACTTCATCCCTATGATCTAAGGTAAGATTTTATAGTTCTTTGAGTAATTTCTACCCCTTAAACACTTATACTAACAAGGATTAATCTTCAAAATCCTTAGATTTTCCTTCTAATTCTTGAATTCTTCAAGAACACCTCAAGTGGAGATTCTTAAAATTCTTACTACAAGAGGTATGTCTATCATCTCCAACTACTCTATGGTGATTATTTATGTAAGATACATACATTAGAACTCATGGGAGGGTGATTGGGAGCCATGGGTTCCTAACCTAGGTTATGTTAGTATTGTAGAGGTTGTGAGATGTGTTATTGAGGTATGATTCTTGGTATGGTAGTGTTATGTATGCATGCTTGTGCAAATAGAGTTGTGGGAAGATTGATGAACATAAATAAGTAAAGATAGGGTTAGGGAATGAAGTAATTCTTGAAAAGGGGATTTGAAATCAAGATGCACAACTAGTATTTGATAAAATGCTCAAATGAGCTAGTTTCATGAATATCTTTCTAATATGTGTTTAATTTTGTTATGTCTCATAGTAGATTGGAATTGCTAGAGTTTTTGGAGTGTTGTAGTAACTTAAGGAAAGCTCAATCGAGGTATGTATGGCTAATTTTGATTCTTGTAAAATCGCCCAAATGTGTGCAAATTATTTTGGCATGTGTCAAATTGAGAAATTGTACGTAATTCTTTGATTCCCTTGTTGAGCATTCGATTAATGTTGAACTACGTGTGGTGTGGTATGAAATATGAATTGAAAGATAAAAAGGTAATCGAGATTGGTAAAGAATTGGGAACAACCATTGTGATGGCATATTTGGCTTATTGTGGAAGGAATTTGAAACACCTCAATTGTGGTAAATTGTTGAACATGATTATGTGGGCATTCTCGATTTTGGAATACTTGTAACTTGGTTTTGATATTGGCTTGAGAAGTAATTGAGAACATGAACCAATGTGTAAGTTACTTATTTGAACTTGTTGAAATTGTGTGTAGTACCTTATCTGCTGTTTGAAATTGTTGTGTTTTCAACTGTAAGGCGGGGTCGTGTTGCGCGCCGCAACGTGGGGAAATAAGGTGTGGGTTGGGGTGATAAGGGTGGCCGAGGTAATAAGGGTGGTCAGGGGCAATAAGGGTGGAAAGCGATCAAAATCGCTATTGAAAATTGATACAAAATCATTAATGCGAAATTGTGAAAAGGAGACAGCAGGAGAGTTTGCAACCTGGGGGGCACTGATTGCCCCTATGTTTGACTACTTGCAATTTATGTTGTTGATTGGTTGTTGTTTTATTTGTTGACCTTGAATGTGCTTATGTTGAGGCTTATCTGAAATGAGTAAAAGGTGGAAAACATGGTTGGTTGGCTTGATTTGTTTTAATGTAATTTAATGGCTTGAGTTTACTTGGGACAAAGTTTGTCCATACATACCGGTACAATTCAAGTGTACTGACGTCCCTTTTGCCGGGGACGCTACATTCGTGTTATGATTGTAGGTGGATCAGTAGCAGGCACTTCAGCTCATCGGCAGTAGTATCCTTCATCCTCCACTGCTCGTTTTTGGTGAGCCCCTTTCTTCCTCGGGGCCTTGTGTGTGGTTCATGCCACTTCGGTTTAGATTTCATTTTGGTTTTGTAAGGTATAGCCGGAGCCTTGTTACCGGCAAGTATTGTATTTCCCTTTTGTATCCTAGAGGCTCTGTAGACATGTAAACCGTGGGACTCCAGTCTTATGTATATATATTGTGTTATGTCGGGCGTTGTAAAAACTGCAAACTTGTTAATGAATCACTCGTATGGTTTTATTTGTTTAATGTGAAATCATTCAGGGTTAGTAAGATATTTGGTTAATGAGAAACAATCAACACAGGGGTAACGCGTGGGAATGAAAGGCACCCAGGTCCGCTTGACTGGGGCAAAACTGACAAGAGAAGGAGAAATCAATGGTTGCATATCATGAAGAAGGTGTTTGTGAGGTGTCATACGGTTTGTTGCCCCTGAATCCAATATCCAAGAACTGAAATTTTCATGAGTTGCATGATAGATAAAATATCCATATAATCTACTGATAGGATTATTATGCCAACCTGTAAAACTTGAACATGCTGAAGGATCTTGAGAAGAGGACTGTTGAGTTGAAGAATTCGCATTTGCTGAAATAGGGACATAAGATGAGCATACTATTCTTTAGACAATCCATGTGGCACATCTTCATGTTGAGGAGTATCATGGCGAGAAGGAAGTTGTTCTGTAGGTTCAACTTGAGCACAAGCTACAATTCTTTTTCCTTTGGTGAATTTAAAATATGGTGGGAAACTATGAAGTTTGTAACATTTGTCCACAGTATATCCAGGCTTTTTACAATATTTGCAGGATAAAGTGGACCTTTTGGGCTCAAAGTTTACCCTTTGAGTCAAATTTCTCACATTATTGTGGACTGATTGGTGAGAGTGTTTGAATGAGAATTTGCTATGAATGATGTGGATTCAGGTGAGAAGGGTTGTGAACCAGAATAAACCTCTATAAGCCTTTTCTATATAAGGGGCAAGACTCATCATAAGTATATTACTCTTAACAATATAGTAGGTTTCATTAAGTCCTGAGAGGAACTGAATGAGTTTTTGTGCTTCACTGACTTCATGCATAGCTCCACAAGTGCATGGTCTACCTAAAAAGATTGTGGATAGTTCATCCCAGAAACCTTTAAGCTTGGTGTAGTAAGTAGCTATGTCAGATGACCCTTGAGAGGTTGAAGAAATTGATTATTGAAGGCTATAATGCTGAGAAATGGTAGGAACACCATAACGTTCTATTAGATTATTCCAAGTTTCTCTAGCAGTCTTGTACTATAGAATTGCTTTAGCTATATCTTTGGAAAGAGAATTCATTATCCATGCCTTAACTATGTTATTGCAACGTTGCCAATGAGGATAGAGAGGAGAGTTAGATTCTGGTTGAATAAGAGTTCCATCTATGAGTTGGATTTTATTCTTTGCAGATAAGGAAATTAACATTCCTTCAAGAGAAACCTTAACTTTGAACGGAACTTCCTGCCCTGATTCTCATCCAAATTTCTGACGAGCGAAGACAAATCCAATGAAAAAGAGTTGAAAGCAGCTTTTGATGAAAGATCATGTTAATTTGGAGGAAATCGAAAAGAAATTTGGGTTTCATTATGTAGAAAACCCTAAACAATGTAATCAATGAAAAACGGAGATTGGAAATTTTCTGTGTATATCGAATCAATAATAGTCTGCTCAATTATACAAAATGGTCTAACATTTCCTATTTATACTACAGAGAATAATTAGTGGCTATCTAGTGAAAATAGGCTATCTATGCAATAATATTATAATACTATGTACAAGGCTATCAGTGTATTATCCAGTTGGGCTTGTATTTGTTGTGCCTGAGGTGTTTGGGCCATCTATTCCAATAGTGGATCAACAGGAATTTATAACAGATGGACTTACTTGCATTTTCCACGAGTCCTAGGGTATAATAAGGGTGTATTCTTCAGTTCAAAATTGTTTGGTACAAATTATTCAATAATCATGATGGATAGTCAAGACTTGTACAAAAATTTCATCAATGCAATTTTTCTGCAAAAATTATCCAAATTTGATATGCAACCTTCTAATATCAATCTCAATAAATTCAAATGGTTAGACTAGGTCTAAAATTTCAAAAATCAAATCAAGCACCTTGCCCTTTTCAACATTCAAGTTCAATAAACCTAACAATGGTCTTCTGTAAAAAAAAAAAGGCCTAACAATGGTGGTCATAAAATACTGATATCATATGATTAATAAATATGATATGAATTTTCCCTGCAAAGAAGCGCCACCACTTAAGTTTGAAATCACAATTCCCCGCCAAACCGAATACTGCTCAATTTCTCGCTCTTTGCCCAAATCTCCTGTTAGCACCTGCTCAGTCCCTTCGTAACTTGCAATTTATGCAGAATAGAGGGAAGAAACAGCGGAACAATGGAGAATGGAATGATATCGGTGGATCGTTGGTGCAGGGGAAGCCAAGTCTACTTCCTAACTCACCTTCACGCCGACCATGTACGTGGACTCTCTCCGAACTGGACGCGTGGACCCCTATACTGCTCCCGTATTACTGCTAAGCTCTTTCCCATCAAATTCCCAGGCTTCGACCTTTCTCTCCTTCGCATTGTTGAAATTGGTCACTGGCACTCTGTTTCTCTACTGTCTCCTTCCTCTGGTTCTTCTACTGCTGTCTATTTCATGGCCATCGATGCTCACCATTGCCCTGGTATATCGCTGAAAAACGAGCAACCGCTTTGTCAATTGTCATCCCTTGTTTTTGCTCACCACATGTTTGATTAATTTCCCGCGTGTTTCAAGCTTTTATGTGATTTAATCTCTATAGCTCCCTGCTGGAATAAGATCAACGTGTAGTTGTAATTTACGCGCGGATTGATATTCGCGGACAAAATTAGTTCTAAGATTGTCTTTAATTATTTAAATAGACAAATGAAGCTTGTAAATTGACCCATTTTCATGTGTTTTTGTCTCAAAATATTGAACTGTTCAGAGATCTTGGTACTACGAGTATAGTAATATATCTCTTGGAGTATTATTGCTCAAAAGTTCTCATTTGTAGGAAAACTATTTTTCTCATTATATGGTGCAAAACAAGGGGTTTCTTTTGTGGGGAGGGGCAGGGGTAGTCATTTGCTGTTGTATGAATTTGCGACAAGTGACATGATTTCTGGATCTCTGAAATTTGGAGACTTGTACTTTGGGTTAAATTTCTCGTGCGAAGTTATACAAAATGCTTCAGAAATTTGCTCCTTATACTTGCTTGAATCTCATATGTGTCAACACACAAAATTTTCATGCTTAAACTAATAGCGACTTTTTATTGAGCTTAAATTGCTTGCAGTTTTCTTGAGTATTTCTTCCACTAAAGTGAAAACACTGATACCAGGAGCAATGATGTATCTGTTTCGTGGTGAATTTGGCTGCACGCTCTATACTGGGGATTTTCGTTGGGAGAGCACAAGTGAGAGAGCACAAAATGGAAGGACCATGCTGCTTAATGCTCTGAAGGATTTACAGCTTGACATGCTTTACTTGGATAATACTTACTGTAACCCTACATACTCATTTCCTTCTCGTGAAGTTGCGGCTAGACAGGTGCATTTTGTAAAATCATAATCGGCCTTGTGTCTTATGACATATTATAATTCCCTTTTCAATCTCAAACTGCAAATTTCCAACTTGTAGAAATTGTTTAATAATTGTGCTGTTAATTCCAGTGTGATACATGTTTGATGAAGTTACAGTATAGAGCATTAATAGATTGGTCTAATTTGTGAAGAATGATTCCAGGTGTTAAGCATCATATCTAGTCATCCTAATCATGATATTGTCATTGCTGTTGACACACTGGGGAAAGAAAATCTTCTGCTGTCCATATCACGTGTCTTGAAAACAAAGGTACACTTCTATCTGTTGAATTTGACAAACAATTTAGTCCCACATCGGTTGGGAGTAAGTTTGAGGGGGATTTTCCCCCTATAAAAGAAGGCCTAATGTTTAGGATTGAAACACACCTCTCATTTGCTTTCTTATCTTCTTAAGGCATTTGTATCTTCTCTCTTTAATATTATTTCACTTGTATTTGGAGTGGAATAAAATATTGGTTGTATCCGAGGAGTAGGCAAAATTAGCCGAACCTCGTAAATTCTGGTGTTCTTTATATTGTTGCTTTATTGTCTTATTTATTATTTGGTGGCCGCCCTAATTTTTGGTATAGTAGTTGTGACTCATTCACACTATATACGTTTGGCTTCCGCAACAATTTGTATCAGAGCCAAGGTATTATCTCGGTATGCTCCGTGGTTGCAGCGTAGTCTGATCTTCCACATCAGAAAAGATTTATCTTGGTAACTGAGTCAAGGTTCTGTCTCAGAGTATGCTCTGTGGTTGCAGCTTAGTCTGATCTTCCACATCAGAAAGGAAATAATCTTGATTTGTGTCGTTAGCTATTAAATAATATTTGTGTCAAAGATGGGAGACAATAAACAAGAAGAATCTACATCAAGTGTCAGCAATACGTCATCATTGGCATCTTCGCTTATGACAAGAATTGTGTCAAATGCAAAATTTGTGTAGAAATTTTTGACGGGTCCGGACATTTTGGGATGTGGCAAGGCGAGGTTTTAGATGTCCCTTTTCAACAAGGGCTAGATCTGGCCATTGAAGAAAAGAGACCAGATGCTATTGGAGAAGAAGATTGGAGAATTATCAACCGTGTTGCTTGCGGTACCATTCGATCTTACCTTGCTAGAGAGCAGAAATATCCATACACAAAGAAAACTTCTGCAAGTAACTTATGGAAAGAATTGGAGGATAAATTTTTGAAGAAAAATAGTCAAAATAAATTGTACACGAAGAAGATACTGTTTCACTTCATCTATGTTCCTGGTACCAGGATGAATGAACATATCACTAGTTTCACTAAGTTGGTCACAGATTTGCAAAATATGGATACAACTTACGATGATGGTGACTTGGCCTTGATGTTGTTGGCGTCACTTCCTGACGAGTACGAGCACCTCGAAACTACTCTACTCCATGGAAATGACGAAGTTTCTCTCAGAGAAGTTTGTTCGGCTTTGGTCACATATTTGCAAAATATGGATACAACTTATGATGATGGTGAATTGGCCTTGATGTTGTTGGCATCACTTCCTGACGAGTACGAGCACCTTGAAACTACTCTACTCCGTGAAAATGACGATGTTTCTCTCAGAGAAATTTGTTCGGCTTTGTACAGCTATGAACAAAGAAAGCGAGAAAAACAGAAGGGCGGAGAAGGAGAAGCACTGTTCGTGAGGGGTCGTCCTCAAAATCAAACGAGGACAAGGAAGGAAGATCTAAGTCAAGATCTAAACCCAGCAAAGATGAATGTGCCTTTTGTCGAGAAAAGGGGCACCGGAAGAAAGACTGCCCGAAGTTGAATAATAAGGCCAAACATAACAATGGAAAGACCATTATGGATTCAAATGTAGTTGATTGTGATGATTCGGATTTCTCATTAGTTACAACAGAGCGTCAACGTCATCAGACATATGGTTGATGGACTCGGCTTGTAGCTATCATATGTGTCCCAATAGGGATTGGTTCGTGGACTTTCAAGAAGGAGAATATGGAGTCGTCCAAACAGCGGATAACAGCCTTCTTACCTCATATGGAATTGGTTCAATACGATTAAGAAACCATGATGGAATGATCAGAACATTAACAGATGTTCGATATGTACCGGGTTTGAAGAAAAATCTCATCTCTGCGGGAGCCCTGGAATCAAAAGGGTTCAAAATTATTGCAGAAAATGGAGTGATGAGAGTATGCTCCGGTGCACTAGTGGTAATGAAGGCCAATCGGAAGAACAATAACTTGTACCGTTATCTCGGTAGTACAGTTATTGGGACAACGACAGTGACGTCCGGTGACAACAAAGAGGCAGAAGCAACCAGGCTGTGGCACATGCGCTTGGGATATGCTGGAGGAAAATCCTTGAAAACTCTATCAGATCAAGGATTGTTGAAAGGGGTAAAGGCTTGCAATTTGGAGTTTTGCGAGCATTGTGTCAAAGGAAACAGACAAGGGTTAAATTTGGTACAACAATCCATAATACTAAAGGCATTTTGGATTATGTACATTCTCATGTTTGGGGTCCTTCCAAAACACCTTCATTGGGCGGGAAGCACTATTTTTGTAACCTTTGTTGATGATTTTTCCCGAAGAGTATGGGTGTATACAATGAAGAGCAAAGATGAAGTGCTGGGAATTTTTCTCAAATGGAAGACGATGGTGGAGAATCAAACGGGCAGGAGGATCAAGTGTATTCGCACAGACAATGGAGATGAATACAAAAATGATCATTTCAATAAGGTCCGTGAAAATGATGGCATCGTCCGACACTTCACTGTCAGACATACACCACAACAGAATGGAGTGGCAGAACGTATGAACCGGACCTTGCTGGAGAAGGTACGGTGTATGTTGTCCAATGCTGGCTTGGGCAAAGAATTTTGGGCTGAGGCAATTACATATGCATGCCACCTCATTAATCGCTTACCATCTGCTGCTATTAATGGCAAGACACCATTTGAAAAATGGTATGGAAAGCCTATTGTAGATTACGACTCCTTGCACGTGTTTGGCTCAACTGCATATTATCATGTGACAGAGTCAAAATTGGATCCAAGGGCAAAGAAGGCTATTTTTATGGGGATTACTTCTGGAGTCAAATGATACCGCTTATGGTGTCCTATGACAAAGAAAGTAATATTCAGTGGGGATGTTACCTTCGATGAATCCGCTATGGTAAACAAGGTAACAAATGTAGATACCAAACAAGATGATGGTGCTTCTAAGTAGGTGGAGTTTGAGGGAAAATTTATTTTTCCTACACAAGAAGCAGAGGAGGAAATAAATGAAGATTATCCTCTGGAAGGAGAGCTAGTAGAGGAGATTCCAACTCAGGAACCTCAACAACAACTTGAATCAATAGCAACCAACAGGCCAAAAAGGAAAATAATGAAACATGTTTGTCTCATAGAGACAGTTGCTTATGTGACCACAATTGTAGTTGATGATGTTCCTACCACTTATAAAGACGCAGTCTAAAGTTCAGAAGAAGATAATTGGAGTATTGCCATGAATGATGAAATACAGTCCCTTCATCAGAATAATACATGGAGATTGGCCAATCTCCCGAAGTGAAAGAAAGCAATTGGGTATTTGCAAAGAAAGAAGGATTTCCTAACCAAGAAGATGTTCGCTATAAAGCAAGATTGGTGGCCAAAAGATATGCTCAAAAGGAGGGAATTGATTACAATGAAATATTTTCTCCAGTTGTAAAACATTCCTCTATTAGAATTATGTTGGCTTTGGTAGCACAGTTGGATTTGGAACTAGTTCAGATGGATGTAAAAACTGCGTTTTTACATGAAAACTTGGAGGAGGAAATCTACATGACTCAGCCAGAAGGATTCAAAGTTGTTGGAAAGGAAAATATGGTGTGCAAACTTGAAAAATCATTGTACGGATTGAAATAATCTTCTAGACAACGGTACAAGCGATTTGACAAGTTTATATTGCAGCAAGGGTACAAGAGAAGCAAATACGATCATTGTGTATATTTGCGCAAGCTTAAAAATGGTTCCTTTATATATCTTCTCCTATATGTTGATGATATGTTGATAGCTTCCAAGAATTCGGAAGAAATTGATAAGTTGAAGATTCAACCGAAGAAGGAGTTCGAGATGAAGGATCTGGGTGAGGCGAAGAAAATTCTTGGCATGGAGATAATAAGAGATAGACGTTCAAAGAAACTCTGTTTATCTCAGAAAGAATATTTGAAGAGAGTACTACAACGTTTTGGCATAGATGACAAGACTAAGCCAGTTAGTACTCCACTTGCTCCCCATTTTAAGCTAAGTACTACTATGTCGCCATTGGATGAAGCTGAACGAGAGTATATCTCAAAGGTACCATACGCAAATGTTGTTGGTAGCTTGATGTATGCAATGGTTTGTACGAGACCTGACATTTCACAAGCTGTTGGAGTTATTAGCAGATATATGCATAATCCAGGAAAGGAGCATTGGCAAGCTGTGAAGTGGATTCTGCGGTATATTCATAATACTGTAGATGTCGGGTTAATTTTTTAGCAGGAAGACAATCAGTCTGTAGTTGGATATTGTGACTCGGATTTTGTGGGTGATCTCGACAAACGAAGATCAACTACTGGTTATGTGTTTACTTTTGCAAAGGCACCAGTTAGTTGGAAGTCTACTTTGTAGTCAACAATTGCTTTGTCTACAACAGAGGCAGAGTACATGGCTATTACAGAGGCTGTGAAGGAGGCAATTTGGCTTCAAGGATTGCTAAAGGAGCTTGGTGTTGAACAAAAAGGTATCACAATTTTTTGTGATAGTCAAAGTGCTATTCAATTAGCGAAGAACCAAGTTTATCATGCAAGGACGAAGCACATTGATGTTCGATATCACTTCACACGAGAAATCATAGAAGAAGGTGGAGTTACGGTGAAGAAAATTCACACTACGGAGAATCCTGCTGATATGCTGACAAAGGTGGTGACTGTGATCATGTTTCAACATTGTTTGGATTTGATCAACATTGTTGAACACTGAAGATTGAAGATGAAGACACAACCAAAATTTGTTATAGAGAGAAAATTGAAGATGTGAAATTTTTGCCAAGGTGGAGATTTGTTGAATTTGACAAACAATTTAGTCCCATATCGGTTGGGAGTAAGTTTTGGGGGGGATTTTCCCCCTATAAAAGAAGGCCTAATGTTTAGGATTTAAACACACCTCTCATTTGCCTTCTTATTTTCTTAAGGCATTTGTATCTTCTCTCTTTAGTATTATTTCACTTGTATTTGGAGTGGAATAAAATATTGGTTGTGTCCGAAGGAGTAGGCAAAATTAGCCGAACCTCGTAAATTCTGGTATTTTTTATATTGTTGCTTTATTGTTTTGTTTATTATTTAGTTGCTGCCATAATTTTTGGTATAGTAGTTATGACTCATTCACACTATATACATTTGGCTTCCGCAACACTATCTATATGAAATAATCAGAGCTACTATTTCTTTTGAGTCAATATTATGAGACACCCAAAGTTTACCAGAATTATACAACTTTATCTTTATGTTCAGTAGCAATGCAGTTATTCCTGGCAAGAAGTTTCAATATTCTTTTGTTTGGAGGTAGAAATACTAACTTAGATACCTGATACCAGTAGATGGGCATATCTCTCTCCTTGGTTAAATATTTATTTCTTGTTCTAAAAATCGCAATTTCAAGTGACAACTGGTTCGTAAATTTTCAGATTGTTTTCTTCTGGATAGCATAATTGTGTCATTACACACACACACACAAAAAAAAAAAAAAAAAGAAAAGATCCCTTTCATTCTTTGCTCTTGGAAACTGCTACCCCATTGGCAAGCTTTATGCTTCAACTGCTCTTCAATCGTCTTGCAGATTTGGGTGTGGCCAGAACGCTTACAAATTATGCATCTTCTTGGGTTCCATGGCAGTTTTACAACTAAAACTTCAGTAACAAGGATTCGTGCTGTTCCTCGTTATAGTTTTAACATTGAAACTCTGGAGGGACTGAATACAATACGTCCAACCATAGGGATCATGCCATCTGGTCTCCCGTGGGCACAAAAATCTGCCAGAGGGAAGGACAACTTTTCATTTACATGGCACACAGATATTACCACCCCCATTAGCACAAGCAAGACAAATGGAGGTTCATTAACTGCAGGGAGTTATGATAAGTACATATATACAGTTCCATATTCTGATCACTCATGCTTTCCTGAGTTACAAAAATTTGTTGAGTTTCTCAAGCCAATTAATATCAAAGGTATTGTATCTTCATCTACTTCTTATGTGGAACCCCTTTACCACTTTGGACACCTTTGTCGGACCCAGCAAGCGTCAGAGTTCTTATTTCAGAAGCTGAGAAGTAAGGGATGTGAAAAAGTTGAAGTTATTCATGCAAAGTCTCCCTTTGGAGACACCGGTACAGTGCCATTAGGGAGGAAAAGGAGAATAAGACAAATTTTTTGTACAGGTAATCATGTTAGTAGGGTGAGGTTGTTGAGAAGAGAGAGGCAAGGAGTGAAGATTGTGGACAGAGATCCTGATTAACCTTAGCTATTTTTAAATACACAGGTTCTGAAGTTATTCCATTGTGTGTAATGATGTAGAACTTCTTTCGACCGTAAAAGAGTCAGTAGAAGCAGAAAAGGAATCTTATCTTAGATTATGACTTGTATATCTAGATCTTCTAGAAAATTAGAAGAGTTCAAGAGTTCATTTTCTTACTTGGTCTCCACATACATGACAGATATTACTCTGTAAAGCTTTTCTTAAGGCTGGTGAACAAGGTAAATATCTTTGTATTTTGTGTTAACATGATTATTCTTCATGTACAAATGCGCCATCCTTAGAAGAATTAAGAGCCAATGATACTCTTTGATCTGTCCTGTTTGTTACAAATTGCCTTGTATATTAGATCAGATTGAATAATTTGCTACTCGGGGGAGAGTCTACATTCACACAAAGGTATTGTTACTTGAAACAACCTTTGATACTTGCTTCAAAATTTTCTTTGATAGGTTGCCCCAAAGATAATTCACACATTTGAATGTGACTTTCTATTTGTTTTTGATACTTTATGCCTGTATTCAGCAGTTCCTTCATCTGGCTGTTTCTGGCTCTCTCTTTCTCTTGAAGTTCGAGACCTCCAGGAATTGCTAGCCGATCGTTCAAGTTGATGGTGTGTGTAACCTTGTATGGTTGCAGACATTGCTTCACGAGAAAATCTGGTACAGGAATTCTTACATGAAAAATCATTTGATATCTCCTCCGTCTTTGTGAACTTCTTTTAGCAGGCATTTAGTTGTTGAGTCTGATCAAGTTGGTTTGAAGGGAGTTCAGTTGACAGTTCTTTTTGTTACTGAGTTAAATACTTATATTGAGTAGCGTTGAAGTGTACATTCTTTTAGCCTGACAAATGCATACTCTTTTTTTAAACTATTGTTTGATGCATAAAATATGTTAATACATTGTGCATGGGTGGTGACAAATGTTTCTTTATGATATTTGTTGATAAAAGAAGTTACATATTCTCTGATATATAAATGCTCTTTTCTACTAGACCACAAGAAAATTACCCTTTCCCATGCAAGTACCTAAATTAAAGAATCCTCCTTGTCCCTTTGGAAAAAAAAGAGGAAAACATACAGCAGGTTAATGTAAACTTTATTTTGAACTAGTACTTTGCGACTTGCAAGTATCAATTTGGATGAGAAAGAAAGAAAAGAAGAGAAAATGATGTAGCTAGTTGATGTCTGACTGAGTCTTTGGTTTTTGGATGAATCCTAAGATATAATCTTCCAACACGTAGGTAGTGCAGGAGACTGCGGCTTCTAGTCCTTCATAATCAGTCTTTTGAGCTTCCAAGGTTCATTCTCATTGGTTGACACTGACTGGTGTTATTACTTGCTGTGTGAATTTACAGCGTAATTGTGGAAAAACTTAAGTTCTAGTAGTCGACTTTAGCTGGTTTGGCTGATTAAGACTACCTTTTCAGCAGTGTAGTAAAATATTTAATTTCTTTCACAGTTGTCTTTCTCCTTTTTACTTAGCATCCTTTAGCTTGGAGTCTTGGGACTTCCATGTCACGTCCTTAGTTGTTAGCTAAGTATACGTGCGGCACTTGGCAACTCGCTCACGATCTTGCACAACTTACTCATGCTCTTTCCAAGTCAGCCTTACTACATTCAAAATCGCGAAGAAATGTTAGAATACATAGCTGGAGGTACCTTTGGTGTCTGTAGTCCCTGCACCACTTCCTCATGTGTGCGAGCAGTAGGGCTCTGATTGCCTCCCCCAGCCTGTGAAGTAGTTGCTGCTGCTGTGGTGGCTGAAATTGCCTGAGTCAGACCAGTGCATATTGATAATATCTGTGCCAAGGTCTACTGAGGACCCGGAATAACAATAGGCAAAGCTGGTGCCTGAACACGTGCTGCTGGAATCTCTGCAGATGAAGCTTGATCTTGAGCCTAGGCAACTGTTGGATTAACAGGAGTTCCTTCTACGGCTCTACCTCGACCACGACCTCGACCTCGACCCCGATCGCGTCCACGGCCTCCGGTGGCCTCAGTAGGTTGCAATAGTAGTCATCTGCCCTGTCTGTTAGCTCGTGTCCTCACCATCTGTGAGAGAATAGAATAATAGAAGTTTAGTTCTCGGTTCAATAAAGTCGCACAATAAGAATTTCAAGAATATGAAGTTTTCCTAAAGGTTCCGTAGCCTCTCGAGGATAAATACAGACGTCTCCGTACCAATCCGCGAGACTCTACTAAATTGGCTCATGACTCGCGAGAGCAACTAACCTAGGCTTTAATACCAACTTGTCAGGACCCCAACCCCGATCGTGATGGCGCCCAACAAACTACTAGGAAAGCCCGACCAATTTTATAACCTAACCATTTTATACAGTTCATGAGTAATTAACATGGATAATTACTAAGTCATGATATTGAATATCTGAAATAAAGTTAAAATATGCGGAATCCCAAGTAATAAAACAACTACACAACCCAAAGAATCTGGTGTCACAAGTCTGACCCTCTAATACATGAGTATCAACCTACTACATATCGTTCTCTAGAAATGCGGAAATAAAGCAAATAAGATAGAAGGATCATGATTGCGGACGTCAAATGTAGTTATCTTGATACTCCCGGATAAGCTGTTAGGCAGATAAATCCTCACACAGCCTTAGATGTACCTGGATCTACAAGCAAGGTGCATGGAGTAATGTGAGTACTCCGGCCCAGTGAGTAACAAACATAAATAAAGGCTGAGAATAAGAAATCTTGAATAGGCACAAAGTAATTCTATAAATACAGCAACTTAAACCAAGTAGTATTAAGTCAGTGAACCAATAACAACAATTATGGAAATGCTACAACATATAAGTAAGTAAATGACAGTCCAATATGAAACACAACACATAGTCCAATACTCTCTAGTACTCGCAGCGGTGTGCAACCTGCTCCATTTATTTATCGTCGACGACGCTCACTGAGGGTGCACAGACTTCGGGAAGGCCCCCTTACGGCCCAAGCGCACTAATAAGCCATCTCGTGGCATCAACTAGGTCCTCGACATCATATCAATATTAATATCATACCGTTGCGGTGCGCATCCCGATCCTATACTCAGTCTAAAATCACATAAGCCTCTCGGGCACAATAATATAGAAATATTCAGCCCAAACTTCATTTAAAATATTAATTAAGTTTCTAGTTTGAGAAAAGGTGGATGAGTTTGCAAAACAGTATTAAATATTATGACTGAGTTCAATAATTTGTAAAAATTGTAAGAAACCAGTATTAGCAATTCTTGAAGGATTCAATCAATGGGCACGAAGCCCAAATATAACAATCAACTCAATTATAATGATAATAAGTGAATTTCAGTCAAATACGCAATATATTCATCTACTGGGACGGACCAAGTCACAATCCTCAACGGTGCTCTACCCTACGCTCGCTATCAGGCGCGCAAGTCACTTCAATATAGCACTACGATGTGCTAATCCGGGGTTTCAAACTCTCTGGACATCATTTACATCTATTACTCACCTCAAGTCGGCCAAAATTCTAGTTCGCTATGCCCTTGCCTCTCAAATCGACCTCCTCGTGCGCTGAATCTAATCACAACCACAACGTCAAAATATGCCAAGGGAATAATACCCAATCGAAAACAACCGAAAATAGCAAAAATCTCGAAATTAACAAAATTTGAGCCCCGGGTCCACTTCTCTAAAATCAATTTTTGTTACATCAACGAGTTCCTTATCTCGCCACGAGTCTATACATATAAAGATTACCAAAATCGGAGTCAAAATGACCCCACAAACTTGAACCCTCTGTTTGGTGCATACTTTCGATAGCATGCCATCACTTTGTAACTCACCATCCACTTCAACTATATCCGCGCAACTTTTTTTGCTGCCACCATGCTCTATTTGCATGGTGCCAAGATAGGCTTTGGAATCCCTTACTTTTGGCATAGATACTAAGCGCATCCCTCCAATGCAGGCGTTTGCTCCTGTGTCATCTTTATGTGCTTGAGCAAAGTTCTCTTTCATTGCTGCAAGCTTCCCCAATTCCGGGCATTCACTTGCCCGATGTGACCCTTTGTAGAAATAGCACCCTCTCTTAGGCACGTACTCCCTACCATTTTTCGGCCCCTTGTCATTTCTCTTGAACCATTGTCCTTTATGGGATGGCCCCTTGCTATTACCCTTGTATACCTCGTCTATGCATTTCCCGTTGTCCTCATCATGATCTCCCTCATCCCTATTGGCGTTGCCTTCTTTGGACTTGGCAAGTTCCATTTTGAAGTCAATAAGTGACTAGGCTACTCCAATGGCCCCGTTCACATTGTCTACTTGATGTATTCATAATTTTCGCTTTGCCAACTTTGCAACCCATCCATGAAGTAGAAGAGGAAATATTCCTTGGACAATGACCGAATTTGCAGCATTAAGGCAGTGAACTCGCGCATATACTCCTGAATTTTGGCCTCTGTCGGAGCTCCCTTAACTTCTACAGTCTGCCACCTTGGACGCATCCCGTTCACCGCGATACTGCTTTCGCTTAGGGACCTTCACGTTGGTCCCTTCTGCAAGTACCAAGCTCTTGGTAATTCTGACCATGGTTCCCTACAAAACTTCCTTATACCAATCTCTTGTATTCTTTCTAATATTCCTTAGTCATAACATTTGCTCTGATACCACGTTGTTACGTCCTTAGTCTTAAACTAAGGGCGCGTGCAGCACTTGACAATTCACTTATGATGTTGCACACCCTGCTCACGCTCTTGCTATGCCAAGTCAGTCTTACTACACTCAAAATCGCTAAGAAATGATAGAACACATGAGTATTGCTAAATGAAGCTTTTAGTAGAGGGAACTTGATTGTTTTGCTTGGTTGATGAATTACAAATAAATGATCTCTATTTATGCTAATCACCTAGGGGCTAGTATGTAAATAATAATTGTTCTACAAGTCCTTCATTATTTACAAATAAGTCACTTCTCTAGAATGTTCTACATAGCTTGAATCTTCTAAGGATTTCGTAACAATTCTATAGAGTTCTAGAGTCTTCCTAAGGAAACCTCTATATTTCTCTAGAACCTTACTACAAGTGCATAAAATATCTAGAACTTTTCCAAGAAAATTCTCCATAGTTCTAGAATATTCCACCAAGATCTAGTTCCTACCTTATGTAACCATTCTATATGGCAAAAAAATAAGTCAAGTGGCACCTATGTGGTATGATGATGTGGCAGGTCATGACATCTAACTACCTTAAAGAGTGGCCACTTCTTATAGGAATTCGCTACATTAGTTTAGTTTTAAGATTAAAATGTTTGATTTGTATTCCTCCAATCCAAAATAAGTAATTTTCGGATGTTTTCACACAGATTAAGAAATTCACTTTTTTGCATTAATTAGCAATATCATTGACCATATTAACCTTTACTATCTCACATAAACATTGCTAATACATATTCCAACACTATTATTCCAAGGATAGTGTAGGAAAAAAATAATTAACTCACTCAAAAAAATCACTTATTTTGTACCACAAGAAAAAAAACAAAAAATACATATTTTGGACCGGAAGAAGTAAATTTTAAGACATCTGATTTTGATTTATATGTAACATCTTTATCTATTATTCCATACTGCTGGAAAAACGAAATCATAAAGTGTTACGTAATTGCTAGAACACTGTAATCCTCCTTTATTCGAATTTTGACTCGACAATGTAAGCAAGTTCACATGGGGTGAATTGGAAAGTTTTTTGGTCATATAGAAAAAATTGATATTTGGGGATGTGAGGATTGAATTTATTTACCTTCTAAAGTTGGTGCCCAAGTTATCAAAGTAAATGGTGAAATGATCTCGCCGCAAAATCGAAATTAACTTTTCTTGGAAAAATTTGATACTCTCCCGGTTCATAATAAGTGTCCAATTTACTTTTTTATTTTGGTTCAAAATAAGTATTCAGTTATGTAATTAAGAAAGAATTCAATTTGTCTTGACAAAATAATCCCTATGTACATATCACTAAAAAAAATTCTTATTCCTCACATTAAATGTTTAATTAGGGATAGTTTAATCATAGTATGTATTTTTGTATAGAATTTAGTATTTATTAATGGACGTGCTAAAAACATTTGGACACTTATTGTAAACCGGGACCACCAAGATCTGCACCAACGGCCGCTCCGCCAGGCTCATGCCAAGGTTTTGCAGCGACCGCCGCGCCCTCCTACTCATCGGGCCTGGCACTTGCCCGACGACCGGGTGATCGACATCGACCACTTCTTTTTGGAAATGGATCTTGGCCTTATTTTACGCTAGTGAGGTTACAGCAGAGGTGGATCTAAAAATGTAAGTCAATGAGAAAATGACAACATATATGAATCAAAAATCTAATCGAGTACAATAGTTGTAGAAGCAGATTTTAAGTCAGTGATACAACATGTGTTTTAGAGATGGATCAAACATTTCGTCCATTCTTCTGTACCTAATTCGCACGATAAAGGAAAGTGGATGTGGATGGTTGGCCAATGAATTGTGGTAGTACTGCTGACTAGTAGCAACCTAAACCTTACGTTTACTTGGTATTCATTGCTTTCTTGGACAATCAAATAATGACAATGTATGGGGCAAATCGGGGATAAGATGAGGCGAGCATGTATATACGTACAATCGACGCGGATGCAATACGGGTCGAGCACGCCACCTTATGTGGCCGCTAACACTGGGTGACGTCCTCTTTCGTGTCCGCACGACGAAAAAGATACGTCCTCGTCCATAGTAGCTTATCAGCAAGCTAGTCCGAGTAGACGTCCCCGACTCCCCCTCCCCTGTGTTTTCGTTGTAATAGCAATAGCTTTGGGGCGATGTAATATTCCGGCGAGGGGGTCGTCCTTCTATACAATGGAGGGCCCCCCTCATTTGTAACGAAAGTATTATTGATCATTAATAATACAACTCTCTCTCTCTACTATTTTTCTCTTTATTGTTATCTCTTTATTGCTTACCTGTTCCAGCACTTGATTAAGTTTCATCACTTTCTTATAAGAAAAACATATACACGAATCCAAAGGTTCATCTTTAAGATATATTACCATTGATTCCGATTTACCCTTCATTTATTCATTGATTGTCCCTAACCCGTAAAGCAACCTATAATTTTTGGTCAAAACATGCTTAGTGTTGATTATTGTAACAACTTTTCTAGACAACTATTGGTTTATATGCGAGCTAGTACTCCTATTTTAGCAATTGACACTCGATCCAAAGCTGTGGTAGAAGTTACCACCAACCTCCTGAATTCCATGAACGAGGCCAGTGGTAGCGCTGCCATCAACGCTACCCCTAGTGTCACACCCGAGGCAGAAGCCTCAACTCCCCCATTTGGGAACCTTGCAACCCCGTAGGAAAAGGACTCCTCCACTTCAAGAGAAGCACCCCCAGCAGTCAAGAAGCTACTGGAGGAAAGGCTGACCAGCACCTTGAGCAACTTGGTGGAAAAGCCACCACGAGGCTGCGAGAATGCAACACCAACAACAAGCAACACCACCACGACAGATGAATAGGAAGGAACACGAACCAACGGCCAACCCGTCAAAACACAAACACACGATGGCACGTTAGCCTCCATCCTGAGGAAGATGGAGGAAATTGAAAGCGAAAATCAGGCCCTCCGCGACCAAATGAAGGAGCACCAAGATAGGGTTGACAAGATCCCCGGAGCACCTAAACTGCTACCCAAACGAGATGTAGGAAGGTTTGTAGAACAACCCTACTCCGAAGAAGCCGCACCATACACCATTCCGAAGACCTTCAAGATGCCTCCATACCTGAAGGTGTACGACGGAACCACCGATCACGAGGATCATCTCATCCACTATGTCACCGCTGTGAAAGGTAATGACTTGTCTAAAGAACAGGTACCATCAGTGCTGCTAAAGAAGTTTTGGCCAAATGCTGACCGGGGGAGCATTGACCTGGTACTCCCAACTACCCGCCAAAGCAATCTCAACCTTCGAGGAAATGGCGGACAAGTTCGTCACAACACATGCCGGCGCTAAAAAAGCAGAAGCAAGGGTGAACGACATGTTCGCCGTCAGACATACCACGGGCGAAGTCCTCAGGGACTTCTTCACCAGATTCAATAGGGTAAGGATGATACTACCAAACATATCTGAGGGCATGGCGGTAGCAGATTTCCAGAACGGACTCAGCAGGGACGGCTCCGGAGCAACCAAGAAACTGCTAAGCCGGCTCATGAAATATCTCCCCACAACTTGGGATGAGATCCATAATGCCTACTGCGCTGAGGTGCGGGCAGACCGAGAGGACCTTAATGGACCAACCCGACGGCTAGCGGCCGTACACCCGGACACGAGAAGAGACCAGCGGCATGAGGGACGCCGGGAACTTCCCCCTCGTCCCGACAAGGAGCGACACCAACCCTATACGAGATCTTCACTTCCGCCCCCACGTCATACAGATGTCGTGCAACGCCACCTCGCCCCACTCAGAAACGAACGAGGTACGTCCCCTTTACTTTCTTCATATAACTTCTGTGTTTCCCCTTTAGAAGTAGTGTACACACTGGAGAAGCTTGGCACCAAGGTGCAGTGGCCCCAAAAGATGAAATCGGACCCGACCACAAGAAAGTCAAATGTCATATGCGAGTTCTACCGGGAACGAGGGCACCGGACCTAAGACTGCATCAGTCTGCGGCAATAATCGTCAGAATGCTCAACCAGGGGTACCTAAAGGAGCTGCTCAGCGACAAAAGGAAAGCCAATTTTGCACGGGGATGGGAGCACTCCCGGGGACTACCAAAACTGCCTTCTCCGACACGCACGGTAAACATGATCGTCGAAGAAGGGAACGACGTCGCCATTAATCATGTCAAATTCGCCAACACACACAGACTGAAGAGGACCATCTCCCACGAACGGTACGATGACCTCGAAAGAAGTATCACCTTCAATAAGTCTGACGCCGACGGTTTGTGTTTCCCTCGTTATGATGCTTTAGTTATTACTCTACGTATCATTGATATTGATGTCAGGAGAGTCATGATCGATGACGGAAGCGGCGCCTGCATCATCCATCTGAGAGTCCTCTCACAGATGGGACTTGAGGACAGGATAACCCCTCGCTGCATAACTCTAACTGGTTTTAACAATGCAGTAGAGCGCACATCGGGAGAAGTGACCCTACCCGTCCTCGCAGGAGGAGTCACCCTGGAGACTACCTTCCATGTGATGAACCAAGAGACAGCCTACAATGTCATCATCGGGCGTCCGTAGATAAATGCCATGCGAGCGGTCCCCTCAAGCTTATACCAAGTGATCAAATCCCTACCCCATGGGGAATATTAAGCATTAAAGGGGAGCCAGCACAGCGCAGGAATATTATAAAATAACTCAAGACTGCGCCCATACCAGGCAATTGAATGGGGTGAGCGCAGAAGCATAAATGCTATAAGAGACCCAAACGTTTTAGAAGCCTCAAATCTACGGTTGAGGATCACGACCCGGTTCAACTAGACCGGGATGACCCCGAGAAGAAGGCATACATCGGTCACGGACTCGCCAACCCGGGTAAGTACCATGAATTCTTAACTAAACATGCAGACGCGTTCGCTTTCTCCCATGCAGACATGCTAGGGATCTCGCTAGAAATCGCCACCCACCGGCTCAACGTGGACCAATTACATCCGCCGGTAAAACAAGTCAGGAGAAAGTTCAATGCCGCTATCAATGAGGCGGTCCGCGAAGAAGTAGACAAGTTGCTAGCCAACGGCTCTATTAGGGAGTCGAAATACCCGCAATGGGCTACCAACGTGGTGATGGTCAAAAAGAAGAGCGGGAAGTGGAGGATGTGCGTGGATTTCACCGACCTAAACAAGGCATGCCCTAAGGATTCCTTCCCCCTGCCTCACATCGACCAACTGATCGACGCCACCGCCGGACACGAGCTACTAAGTTTCTTGGATGCGTACTCTGGCTATAACCAAATCCTAATGGCCGAGGAAGTTCAGGAGAAAAACACCTTCATCACCCACCAAGGCACCTACTGTTACAGAGTGATGCCCTTCGGGCTAAAGAATGTAGGGGCTACTTACCAAAGGCTGGTCACCAAGATGTTCAAGGAGCAACTTGGGAAAACTATAGAGGTTTACATCGATGACATGCTAGTGAAATCAGCGAGGAAGGAGGATCATATCGACGATTTGCGAGAAGCCTTCGAGATATTGAACAAATATGGAATGAAGCTGAACCCCGAGAAATGTGCCTTTGGCGTGGCATCCGGGAAATTCCTTGGTTTTCTCGTATCACAAAGAGGGATCGAATTCAACCCCGACCAGATTAAGGCGATCGCCTCGATACCCGAGGCACTCAACAGTAAGAAACAATTTCAGAAGTTGACAGGCCAAATAGCCGCCCTCTCCCGCTTCATCTCCCGATCGTCGGATAGATGCCACAAGTTCTTCAGTGTGTTGAGAAATGATAACGGATTCCACTAGAATGACGAATGCATCAAAGCCATCCAAGATTTGAAAGCGTATCTGACATCCCCACCATTGTTGACAAAAGCAAAGCTGGGTGAACCCCTAATGACATATCTGGCCGTCTCAGAGGTCGCGGTCAGCGCAGTGCTCGTTCGCGAAGAAAAGGTACACAATCACCTATCTATTACATTAGCAAAAATCTAGTGGACGCTGAGGCTCGTTACCCACACCTCGAGAAATTGGCGTTAGAAAGGTGAGACCCTATTTCCAATGTCATCCCATCAGAGTAGTGACCACTTTCCGTCTGAGAAGCATCCTGCACAAGCCCTAACTATCGGGCCATCTCGCTAGATGGGCCATAGAGCTCGGCGAGCACGACATCACCTATATCCCCAGAACCGCCATCAAATCACAAGTCCTCGCCGACTTCATGGCCGATTTTAGTGCCAAAATCTCGCCTGAGGCAGAGAAGGAGGTCCTGCAAACAACTCCAAATGCCGACCATGGATACTCCACACCGATGGGGCCGCGAACGCTTTGGGATCGGGACTGGGACTCGTCCTCGAAGTCGATATGGGCGAAATCATTCGCCAGTCCATACGATGCCCCGAAATGACTAACAACGAGGAAGAGTATGAAGCCGTTATTGCAGGTATAAAATTGACCATCAGGTACGAAGCTCGCCGACTTGTCCTGCACTACGACTCGCAATTTTGGTAAATCAAGTCGCCGGGACTTATCAGGTCAAGGAGCATAGGTTGCAAAAATACCGAGTAGAGATCTGTAAGCTGATGGCCCAATTCGACGAATGCCGCTTTGAACAAGTTCGTAGGGTACACAACGCTGAAGCAGACGAGTTGGCTAAATTGGCCGCGGCAGCCACCAACCTAAATAATGAAAGCACCGTCACCCTCTTGCACTCCACCATCGACCACAGCGAGTACTCTCCCTGCATCTAAATTGGGACTGGCGCAATCAATTTGTATCATATTTGCAGGATGGGAACCTACCACATGACAAAAAAGAAGCAAGAAAGCTTCGCACACAAGCCGCGAGATAGTGCCTGGTGAATAATGATCTCTATAAAAGAACTTTTGGAGGACCCCTGGCTAAGTGCCTAGGCCCTAACTAGACGACGCCGGTGCTAGAAGAGGTCCACGAGGGCCATTGCGGCACCCATACAAGAAACCGAGCACTCGTACGGTGTCTAACACGGGCCGGATACTACTAGCCTACCATGAAAAAGAACGCGGCAGAATACGTCCCACAATGCGAAAAATGTCAAAAGTCCGCCCTCTGATACATTAGCTAGGAGATCCCCTCCACTCAGTCACGTCACCATGGCTCTTCATCAAATAGGGAATGGACATAGTCAGGCCACTACCTGTCGGACGAGGGAAGGTACGCTTCTTATTTGTTTTAACTGACTATTTCTCCAATTGGGTGGAAGCAGGTGCCTACGCCCAGATCCGCGAGCAAGAGGTCATAGCCTTCATCTAGAAGAACATCATATGCCTCTTCGGCATCCCCAAAGAGATAATGTGTGACAATGGACGACAGTTCATATGACAAAAGACAACCGACTTCTTCGATAAATGGCGTATCAAAAGAATTCTCAACGCTATATCATCGAGCCGCTAACGGCCAAGCAGAGTCGTCCAACAAGACCATACTAAACATCTTGAAGAAAAAACTCGAAGACGCCAAGGGATTGTGGTCCGAGCTCCTGCCAGAAGTACTATGGGCACGTAGGACCACCCCCAAATCCTCAACATGAGAGACTCCCTACTTATTAGTCTACGGGAACCGATGCCATTATAACAGTCGAAGTCGGTGAACCAAGCCTCAGATACTCGCACACAAGCGGAGAGGAGAACGACGTGAGCCGACTACAAGACTTAGACGAAGCTGAAGAAAGAAGAGAAATGGCCCACATCAGGCTAGTGGCCCAAAAACAGCAGATCGAGAGGTAATACAACAAAAGGACGAAAATCCGTCCCCTCAAGATAGGCGACTATGTGCTAAAGGCCAAAACACTGGCATCCAAAGACCCTAACGAAGGGAAGTTAGGCACCAATTGGGACGGGCCCTACAAAATCATCGCAGCAGCAGAGAAATGCTCCTTCAAGTTAGAAACCATGAACAAAAAGATACTCCAAAACAACTGGAACATCTCACACCTCAAATGTTTCCACTTCTAAAAGGTATCCCCCAATCCATACTCTTTTTCCCTCATCCGAGTTTTGTCCTAATTGGGTTTTCTCGGAGAGGTTTTTAATGAGGCGACGAAGGTGATACCCGAAAATGTTTACGAGGTTCAAATCTGATACCCCAAGCATACCTCTGATCGGCACGAATGGCGTATCACAGGGACTAGGGCTACGACCATAAGGTTAGAACGACCATTTCTAATGTTAGAAAGGCTACGGCCATCTCAAATATATGAAAGGCTACGGCAATCTCCAATGTTAGAAAGGCTACGGCCATCTCATAATGTATGAAAGGCTACGACATCTCCAATGTTAGAAAGGCTACGACCATCTCAAATGTATGAAAGGCTACGACCATCTCCAATGTTAGAAAGGCTACGGCCATCTCAAATGTATGAAAGGCTACGGGCATCTCCGATTTTAGAAAGGCTACGACCATCTCAAATGTATGAAAGGCTACGGCCATCTCCAATGCTAGAAAGGCTACTGCCATCTCCAAATGTATAAAAGGCTAAGGCCTTAACGGCGAAAGGAGAGACTACGATCTCCTCCATTAAAAATAAAAGGCTAAGGCCTTAACGGCGAAAGGAGAGACTACGATCTCCTCCATTCAAAATAAAAGGCTAAGGCCTTAACGACGAAAGGAGAGACTACGGTCTCCTCCGTTCAGAATAAAAGGCTAAGGCCTTAATTGGGAAAGGAGAGACTACGGTCTCCTCCATTAAAAATAAAAGGCTAAGGCCTTAACGGCAAAAGGAGAGACTACGGTCTCCTCCATTCAAAATAAAAGGCTAAGGCCTTAACGGCGAAAGGAGAGACTACGGTCTCCTCCGTTAAAAATAAAAGTCCAAAGCCTTAGCGACGCAAGAAGAAACCGCTATAAATAAAGGGCTACACCCCGAGCAGTATAGAAATAAAAAAATAAAGGGGACACAAAGGAGGCATAAACAGTTCTCGAGAAATTGCTAAAAAGTCTTATTAAATAAATCACAAGATTACAGAAGAGTATTGATTATAAAAATACATATCCTAGCTAACTACCAAGACCCCCGTCGCCCCCCTCCGCACCGGCCGCACCATCCTCACCTTCGTCCTGGAACACCCTATCGATCCAGGACTCGGTGCCCAATTGATCCGCCTCTGCAAAGGGGCCGCCCGTCTAGCCCGGAGAGTCGGGGTCATACCCACAAGCCTCACGAGCGATCCTGACTAGGCGACGCTGAGCATCAACCTCCGCCTCGGTGGCTCTACCGGCGGCTAGCAACTCCTCGAACACGGTCCGCCTCACCTCAGCATACACGAGCATGTCTTGAGCTTCGCGGGACGTGTCGCCAGTCGGGCCAACGGCCTCCACCTGCTGAGGGACTGCCATCCTGGCCGTGGCTGTCTGAAGCTCGGCCGACAGGGCGTCAACCTTGGCACGTAATTCCGCCACTTCCATCATCGCCACGCGACCAAGGTCCAGTTCCCCCTCCCTCTGCTGGAGAAGACTCTCCAATTCAGCGTTCCGGGTTATAGCAGCCAGAAAATCTGCGTCCGCCTTCTCTAGTTGGGCCGTTTGCTTACGCAGCTGCTCCTCCACTGCCTGCAAGCTTTCACGGAAGACTTGGAAGTTGGGGTCTTGAGTGTAGACGTCCGCAAATGTCTTATGCTTGGTCGGGACCTCTTTATACTTCTTCGATGCCTTTCGGAGGGCGACAACCTTCTTCCGCTCCCTCCGGCTCCGCTCGACCTCCAAGATGAGGGTCTGTAAAAAGAAGGAAGAAAGAAAAAATGAGACACATCAAAAACCTTAGAAGTCAAAGGAAAACAATATGAAGTAATGACCGAATCATACTTGTAGAGCGGCACCAGCAACCCAACGAGCCAGGTCTCTATCGCTTACAGACTTCAGAGACTCCGCCTCGGCAGCCTCGCACAGCGAGGACATGTCCGTTGCGGCCTACACGCTCTCCAGCATCAAGTTGTACCCCGTAGGGATCATAATCCGGCGGTTAGGACTTGTCACCGCCATATCCACCCGGGCATACTCCTACTGCGGCACGTCTGCATGTTTAAGGGCCGCCACAGTACATTCCGGCTGCAGCACATCCGCAGGTTCAGAGGCCGGCTCAGAAGCAGTTTCCCCCTCGTCTATAGCACCACTGAGCTCCACCGACGCGCTTTCGTCCTCGACACGTGAGGGAGCAGCATATACCACGGCCGCCCTCAAGAGTGTCGCCCTCTCCGACCGGATGGCGTCAGCCATAAAAACCGGTCTCGAATTAGGGCGGCGAGTAACCACCTCCCTTTGTTCTACGGCCACCCCTTTTCCAAGGAGCAGCCTGTGCCTCTTCCGCTCTAATGGCTCATCGTCCGATAGAGCGCCCTCTTCAACAGAAAGAGACGAAGGCGCAACGTCCGTTCCAAACGCCGGCTGAACCATCGGCTTGGTCGCAGGACGAGAAGGCCTGGGAACGTCAGTAAAGACTGACTCCCGGATTATAGTGTCACTCTCCGAACGGACAGCATCGGCAACGTCGTTACCGTACACTACCACGTTCGCTCGTTCATCTTCAGGCTGAGCAGCCTCAAGGGGACCCTCCCTCCCGAGGAATATAAGCTCAGAATCCGACGGCGGGGAATTGGCGGCACGGCGTCTCCGTCTCCGCGGCACATTCCGAGCTGCCAAACACAAGCAAACAAAATGTCAGGTATAACGCTGATAACACCCAAATAAAAGGTAAGGTCGACAGATCAAAACAACCGCCATACCTGGAAGGCCGTACTTGATGGTGAAGGCGGCCCACATCCTACACTCAGCGTAGGTGATCAACTGCCCCACCCAGACTCTTATGTCTAGCACGGATTGAGGCGTACGCTCCCTCGCTGCATCCACAAGAAATAACAAATGTAAGTATCTAAAGGCGATGAAAAGTCGAGCGCACATAAAGGCACTAAATACAAAGGACGATACTTACGGTTGTCGTTCCACGCCTCTGGAAACTCGGCCGGGTCCGATACCAAGTCCGAGGTACGGACAAAGAAATACTTCAGCCAAAATTGCCAGTTGGGCTTATCGTTTGCCTCGACGACTAAGCCCTTCGCCCCTCGATTTTTTAGCTGCAGCATCGTCCACCTCATAAAGCCAGGGCTGAACAACTACAACATGTGGTAGATGGTGACGTCCTCGACTCCCCCTCCCCTATGTTTTCGTTGTAATAGCAGTAGCTTTGGGGCGATGTAATACGCCGGCGAGGGGTCGTCCTTCTATATAAGGGAGGGTCCCCTCATTTGTAACACAAGTATTATTGATCATTAATAATATTACTCTCTCTCTCTCTACTATTTTCTCTCTATTGTTATCTCTTTATTGCTTACCTGTTCAAGCACTTGATTAAGTTTCATCACTTTCTTATAAGAAAAATATATACACGAATCCCAAGGTCGATCTTTAAGATATATTATCATTAATTTAGATTTACCCTTCATTTATTCATTGATTGTCCCTAACCCGTAAAACAACATATAGTTTTTGGGTCAAACAAATAATTTGGTGTTTCAGATATTTGGTAAATCAATTAATATAATCAATTAATTTGGAGTTTCATAAATCAATTATATCAATACACATACTTCTAGCGCGTTGTCTTAGAAATAATTTTATGTTTCACATATTTGGTAAGAAAAACTATATTGCTACTGCTGGATATTTGGATACACTTGAGTTGAGAGGTTGTAGGCTCAGCATTTATTGTTTTCCACTAAGAGTTAAATGGGTAGCTGAGATTTGTTGAAATTGATATTGACTTATCAAATCATGGTTAATGCTAATGTCAGAATTTGATGTTGTTGATGTATTAGTCCAATGGAACGATCGGATTTAGCAAAACTAGGTGACTGTCATGTGTAACTTTGAACAATCTCCTATAATTTGTGAGTGCTACCATGGGTGAATAAGAAGCCATATATTCCAAATTTATTTTAGAAAATCTAATTTAGATAAAGTTTGGTTTGAAGATGAAAATGTGTGTACATACATTTTCAAAATATATTTTTCAACTTTATTTTGAAAAAATATGTATATAATTTATAAGTTTTGGGATTTTGGTCCAAATTTAACTCAATAGTTGATTTTGAAATTCAAAATTTTTGATTTGGGGTTTGATCAAAATATGAATAAAATTTATGATTAAATATGAATTTTAAAAATAAATTTTAAATTTATTTTGACAAAATTTATGGCTAACGGGGCCGAAAAATCAAGCGCCTTGACTTCTCATCCTCACATATGGCACGTGGGAGACTTTTCCAGCTGTGTTTTTCCATTTGTTAATAGAATGACTATAATGCCCATTTAAAGAGTATGTAATTTATTTGCCGTGAAATGAAATGCAAGGACTTGCTGGTGGTTGAAAAAACAAAGTCACACGGGTTAATGGTTCAGTTCGGTCAGTATTTTATAAAATTCGTATCATATCAATTTTTCAATTTTTCTATTATGTATAATCAAAATTAAACTTTTCGAAACTGTCCCAATCATATTAGTTTTTTCGATATTGATATGGTTCGGTTAATTTTTAGTATTTTTTAAATATCATGTAATATTTACTAGTAGAATTTAATAACACATGTTCTTTATAGGACCTAACAAAATTTTCTAGACATTTTTACTGTTTAAACTAATGAATTAAAAAATTAAAGATAGTTAGAGTATATATCCATCAACTATTCTACAACAACGTAAAATGCAAAGAAAATACAAATTACACTAGTGTAAAGATATTAACCAAGCCGAGACTCAAGAATAATGTCTATATTCAACACATTTTAGCTTGCTATAAATTCAAATTATATGAGAGGGAACATATTAAATATATTGTAGTTTGCTACTCATAATCGCTAGAATACTTTGTGTTTTGCTAACGAAGTATAAGTAGAAGTAGCATAAGAGGTTTTATGAATTAGTATTTAAGAACTTGTTGGCATGTAAAAGTTTTCATAATTCCAAGCCCAAAAAAAATTGTATTATTTTTAAAATTACTAGTATATAAATATATTTTTTACATGTAAAATTTATCGGTACGGTTCGGTATTTTTTGGTTTATTTTTAAAAAATAAAAACCTATCCTAATTATCGGTGCATGTATAGATTTATATAAAAATCCAATTTCTTTTAAAAGAAACCAACAATTAATTCGATACGATTTAGTCGGTTTTCGAAGTTACCCCGGTCACACCTCATGATATTGTGCATCAATAACATATTCACATTTTAATGGTTGACTCATTCTAGATGAAACATTTCGCCATTTCAGCTATGTCATAATTGAACTTTGATGTTGTACCACAAATTTAAATATTTGTCTGGAATATAATATTAGATCATGACCGGCAACACAATGTCTTATGTCTGCTATGGGCTATTAATTTGGAAATTATGGTGAGCCAAAAATTTTGATTAGTTTTGGGTTCTCACGCTAGAAATTTGAGCAGATTGATAAATATTTTGACCCTCTAATTACAATTTCCACAAGGTAATTGGGTCCTGTTAAATAATATTTTGTTAATCGGTAGTGAAAATTAGTTTGTGGTCCTGTTGAATAATATTTTGTTAATTCAATTATTTCTTCCTTTTATTTAATTTTGAATTATGTGGAGGGATGATTAAGGGTGATAAAGTCAATTTAGGATTGCCTTGTTGACTTGACGACAGACGAAAAGTTCTCTGTTCCAAGAGTCATATATGAAAGTTCTCCATTTTCAAGAACTGACCCATTCTTCAAGAATGACTTGTACTAAGAATATCTTTCTATAATATCTTTGTCCTCTGTGTAAGCTCTGAGCAGCTATGGACAACAAAAACAATCCTTTTTTATTCCTTTCTTTGCTGTACTTATGCTTCTCTCTCAAAACTCATCTCTCCTTAGGAGCTGACACCATCTCTGCAAATCAATCCCTCTCTGGAGACCAAACAATTTCCTCTTCAGGTGGTAACTTTGTGCTGGGATTCTTCAGACCAGGTAATAGTTCCAACTATTATATAGGCATATGGTACAAAAAAGTGATTGAAAAAACTCCTGTTTGGGTTGCAAACAGGGAAACACCAGTTTCTGATAAAAATTCTGCAGAGCTAAAAATCTTGAATGGTAATTTGGTACTGGTTAATGG
The DNA here is from genome assembly GCA_032618575.1 of Nicotiana noctiflora. Classification (NCBI taxonomy): domain Eukaryota; kingdom Viridiplantae; phylum Streptophyta; class Magnoliopsida; order Solanales; family Solanaceae; genus Nicotiana; species Nicotiana noctiflora. The sequence goes on along the minus strand of JASVEL010012104.1, from coordinate 51,159 downwards.
ATCAAATACTTCAATTTGGTCCACAAATATTAGTTCCAACAAGTCCAATTCCGTGGTAGCAGTTCTCGGGGATGATGGTAATTTAATCTTGAGAGATGGGTCTAATTCAACACCACCACTTTGGCAAAGTTTGGATAACCCTGGCAATACTTGGTTGCCTGGTTCTAAAATTTCTTACAACAAAATCACCAAAAGAAAGCAGCTTCTTACTTCATGGAAGAGCTTGGAAGATCCTTCACCTGGGCTGTTTTCTCTTGAGCTGGATCCAATTGGTAGCCAGTATATTATAAGGTGGAATAGAACTGAGCAATACTGGACCAGTGGACCATGGAATGGCCAAATTTTCAGCGGGGTGCCTGAGATGAGGGCCAACTATATTTACAATTTTAGCTATGAGAACAAGACAAATGAAAGCTATTTTACATATTCTGTTAAAAATCCTTCTACCATTTCAAGATTCATTATGGATGTCTCTGGACAGATTAAGCAACTCACTTGGTTGACTAATTCAGATGAGTGGAATCTGTTCTGGTCTCAACCAAGATCACAATGTCAAGTTTATGCTTATTGCGGGCCATTTGCTATCTGTCGGGAGAACTTGCAGCCCTTTTGTAATTGTTTGGATGGTTTCAAGCACAGCTCAGAGGCTGAGTGGAATCAAAATGATTATTCTAGAGGCTGTGAAAGGAAAACGAAGTTGCAATGTGGCAACACTAACGGGGAGAAAGATGGGTTTTGGATGTATACCCAGATGAAAGTACCTAAACAATTTCAACCAGTTGCTGCTGGGAGCGCTGAAGAATGTCAATCAACCTGCTTGAATAATTGCAATTGCACTGCTTATTCTTATGACAGTTCGTGTTCAATTTGGAACAGTGAGCTATTGGATATGCAGCAATTCTCTCAAAATGAAGGTAAGGGCGAGACCATCTTTGTCAGATTAGCTGCATCAGACATCCCAAAATCCAAGAGTAAAAAGGGAATTGCAATTGGTGTTTCTCTTGCGTCTGCTGCTGCCGTAGTGGCCCTTTTGGGCATTCTTTTTGTTATATTCCAGAGAAGACGTAGGCATATTGTTGGAAGTGGAAAAACAGTGGAGGGTTCATTGATGGCATTTGGTTACAAGGACTTGCAACATGCCACCAAAAATTTCTCAGAGAAGTTAGGGGGTGGAGGTTTTGGTTCTGTTTTCAAAGGGAAACTATCTGATTCATCTGTTATTGCGGTTAAGAGGCTCGATAGCATCAGCCAGGGAGAGAAGCAATTTCGAACAGAAGTCAGCACAATCGGGACAATCCAACATGTTAATCTTGTACGCCTTCGTGGATTTTGCTCTGAAGGTAACAAGAAGCTGCTGGTTTATGATTACATGGAAAATGGTTCCCTGGATTCACATCTTTTTACCGAGAAGCAGTCAGATGTTATGAATTGGAAAACAAGGTACCAGGTGGCGCTGGGGACAGCTAGAGGCTTGACTTATCTCCATGAGAAGTGCAGGGACTGCATTATACACTGTGACATAAAACCTGAAAACATCCTTCTTGATGCACAATTATGCCCCAAAGTAGCAGATTTTGGCCTGGCAAAGCTTGTTGGGCGCGACTTTAGCAGAGTGCTTACTACTATGAGAGGAACAAGAGGTTATCTTGCACCTGAATGGATATCAGGGGTGGCCATTACAGCCAAAGCTGATGTTTATAGCTATGGCATGATGCTTTTGGAAATCGTATCAGGGAGGCGAAACTCGGAGCAGTCTCAAGATGGAAAAGTGAAATTCTTCCCTAGTTGGGCTGCACGTGTATTAGCTGATGAAGGCGACATCCTTAGCCTATTGGACTATAGGCTGGAGAGAGTTGCTAACGCTGAGGAGGTGTCAAGAATATGTAAAGTTGCATGTTGGTGCATCCAAGATGATGAATTACAAAGGCCCTCAATGGGGCAGGTTGTGCAGATTCTTGAAGGAATTCTGGAGGTGAATTTTCCTCCTATCCCACGCTCTCTTCAAGTTTATGCAGAAAACGATGAGCACATAGTTTTCTTCACCGAATCATCCTCCAGCCAGACTAGCTCACAAGCTCAAAGCAAGTCTTCAACTTCAACATCTCAATCCAAAAGCACCACCGAGTCTATCAATTCCAGGTCTTGAAGAGGGCTCTCAATTACTACTTGCGTTTAGTAACTAATTCGAATACCTATGCTTAGCTCGCTATAATCAATTATTGCTTAGCCCTAGCAACGTCTGTTGAGTTTGCTACTTGTTATTCTGTTTCATTTCATGCTTCTGTTAATTTTGTATCAACTATTAACATTGATAATGGCAGCTGCCCTAAATATATTTTTAGTTACAAAATATATATAATCTCATTTAAAAGGCTTACAATCCATTATTTTTTCCTTCAATCAAAATTTAGTTACACTCTTTTCCTTTTTTTTCTCTCCTCTTCTCTTTCCTTATTTTTCTGCAATCATCAGCAGACTCTTCTCTGAAATCTTCACCTTCTTCTTTGCTTTATGCTAGTCATTCTCATAATCACTTTCAGAGTTTCAATAATTCAATATATGATTGGATTTAGTGTAAATTTGTATAATAAAGGCGTAAGAACATACGAACGATCTGGAACAGCAGAACGTTTAGGAGAGCTCAACGATGGCGTTGCTTAACGAGTAATAGCATCCATTTTTCACCTAAAGCTTCAATGATTTTAAGTAATCACTTATTTACCAAATTGGGATGCTAACTACAATGTTTTAATCTGGAGCAGGGAGCTTCATTGGCGGGACAGAGAATTCATATAACTTTCTTACATTATTTCTACATAATTAAATACAACTACAACATTATACAACTTAAATACAATTTATATATATTTTTTATTCAATGTGTCATTTGCATATTTTGTATCTCATTTATACGTAGTAAAAATAAATTTCATACAACTAATTATATGTTGTATCTATATTTTCATACATTATTTCTACCTAGTTAGATACAACTACAATATCATACCACTTAAATGGAATTTTATACAAATTATTTTGTTTATATTGTGTATCTGATTTATACACAGTAAAAATAAATTTCATACAACTAATTATATGTTATACAACTTATCTATATTTTCATACATTATTTCTACCTAGTTAGATACAACTACAATATCATACCACTTAAATGAAATTTTAAACAAATTTTACTATTTATATTGTGTATCTAATTTATACATAGTAAAAATAAATTTCATACAACTAATTATATATTATACAACTTATTGACAACTTTCATACATTTCTATACAGTTATATTCAATTACAATATCATATAACTTAAATATAATTCTTATACAATATTGTTTAACATTCATACAATAATTTAAAAAAATATAAACAGAATAAAAGTTTTCTACAATTTCGTAAATATAATGTATGCCACGTCTTCTTCATTCTTTGAATTTCAATCTGAAATTCAGTCAAAATTAAGTCTAATCTTCACCGAAACACCGTCTAAACTAAAATATAAACTCCAAATCATATTCGCAATTGTTTGCAACAACACCCAATCCAAACAAATAGTAATTTTTTAAAACCCAAATTCAAATTCAAAGCTTCAAAGCTTTAATGGCTGTAAATGGTAGAGTTGTTGCTCTCTTTTCCTTTCCTTTACATTACTGAAATTAGGGATTAAGAGATAGAGAGATACGTAGAGAGAATTTCCAATTATTTGCAACAACACCCAATTCAAATAAATAATTTTTTTGGGTGAATTCTAAGAAAACACCCAAATCAAATGTAAGAATATCGGCTCCTCTGCCTTTTAGGGATGGTCTGAAGCTATTTTCTTCTTCATTGAAAATCAAGTTAAGTACAAACGTTAATGAAGGTGATTTTTGAAGAAGAGAATAAAAATTTAGAATGCTTATGGAAGAAGAGAGGAAATAGGCATTAATGGAGGGATTCTGAATTTTGTGAAGAGAAAATCGTGAATGAGTGCAAGATACGTGGGGAAGGAGGTGGGATGTGAAGAGAGAAACATGGGGAGAGTGGAAGATATGTTAGAGTAATTTTATGACACTAATTATTATCATTAATTCCTTTAAATGTACATAAATGGTAATTTGGTATATAATATTTCCTCCCTTCCAATTTATGTGAACTTATTTCCTTTTTAGTCCGTGTCAAAAAGAATGACCACTTCCCCTATTTGAAAATAATATACCTTTATCCGATGATTTATAGCCACACAAAATATATGTGCCTTATTTTACACTACAAATTCAAAAGTCTTCTCTCTTTCTTAAACTCTGTGCCCAATCAAATGGGCTCGCATAAATTGAAACGGAGAGAGTATGTAATTATAGTAAACTTGAGTACGAAGAGTAATATAGTTTCATATAGTGTATAGGAATATAAAAATCTCTAAATTCTACAATATCCTGGAGGTTCACTTGTAAAATTTAAAACTCAATGAAAAGTGCCTATTTGTGAATTTTCTCGATAAATAGACCAGTTCGCCTAAGTTGAAGACTTCCCAACACTCCAACCAAGAGTCTTGCGAGTTCCAATAAAATGGCACCCGGTGACAACATATAATAAGAATTGGTAATTTTTAAGCCTTATATTAGGTTTGACAAAGATAACCCCAAATAATTGACATTATATAGCCAAATCCTTAAAAACTACCCACTTCTCTTCTTGTTCACTCATTCCTTCCCCCTTTCTCTCATTGTATCCCTTCTTTTATATCTTCTCTTTCGCTCTTATAGTTTTGCAAAAATTCTTGTAAATTCTACACAAAAAAAAAAATAGTGGGATGAAAAGGTAACATCAAAGAAAATCATAAGTAAAAACTAAGAGAGAAAAAATATATTTTAACTTTATTTTTTTTCTCTCTTCTTTTTGTTTTTGGCTGGATTGAACGAATGATTTTGATTGAAATTGATTGAAAATACCTAAACGGGTCTATATACAAAATGTGAGCAAGATTAGAAGTGATTTATACTGGTTACAAGTAAAAAACCAGACCTCAAAATACAACTACGACATGTGTATATCAAATTGAATATCGTGTACATCAGTGAATATCGTGTACATCAGTGAATATCACACAAATGTTTCTAAGTACATATGTATAATCATTTTGTATATCATGTATACAACACACTTTTTTATGGACACCCGTGTGTCGCACCTTCTTTTTAACCCGATGGGGAAGGATTTTTTTTCCAATTTAAGTGAAACTAATCGAAATTGATTTATTTTATTTAATTCAGAGTTGCTACTTGGGATAATTATATGGTGTCCCAAGTCACCGATTTATTTTAAATCCCGAATCGAGGAAAGTTTGACTCTGTTTCAAAGTCCGCGAAATCAGAAGACCGGGCAAGGAATTTTATTAACCCAGGAGAAAGTGTGAGGTACTTCTGACTTTCGTGGTTTTATCACTATCACTCAACTATTAATAATTGACGTAATTATCTAATTAATGACATGTTTTTAAAACCATGTGCATTTTTAACCTTTTAACTGCTTTTAATTATTGATGGATTTATATCTGGAACAAGCCATGATCATAGTATATGTGATGACCTGGCCCGTTGTCACGTGAGTTATCACCCTGTTTTCCTCATCTTATGTTTCTATATGCTTCATTGTCGGTATTTGAGGTGATCGAGTCGAATTGGATTAGTTTTAGATGGAAATGAGACACTTAGTCTCTTTAAGAAAAGTTTATTTTGGAAAGGTCAACAAGATATTAACTATTGAGTTAGAGGGCTCGGATGTGATTTTTGATGATTCAGTTAACTTCGGGGGATAATATGTGACTTAGGAGTGCGATCAAAATTGATTTTGGAGGCCCGATGTAGAATTAGGCTTGAATTTGCGAAGTTTGTATTTTGGTGAATTTCGGTTAGTAGGTGAGATTTTGATCCAGGGGTCGGAATGGAATATCGAGAGTTGAAGTAGTTTTGTTAGGTGATTTTGGATGTGTGTGCAAAATTTAGGTCATTCGGAGGTGTTTTGGTCGGGTTTTTGATCAAATGCGTATTTAGAAGGTTTTTAAGAAACTTAGGCTTGAATCCGATGTGATTTAATGGTTTTAGTGTTGTTTGATGTGTTTTGATGATTGGAACAAGTTTGAATGATGTTTTAGGATGTGTTGGTGCCTTTGGTTGAGGTCCCTAAGGCCTCGGGGTGATTTCGGATGGCTAATGGGATGGAATTTAGATTGAGGAATTGTAGGTTTTACCTGGTATCTGATATTTTCGCTTCTGCGGAATGGATCGTAGAACTGGTTTCGAGTGTATGGAGGGTCGTAAAAGCAGTCCATGGCTTAGTAGGGTAGTTCGGCAGAAGTGGAACATTTTTCGCACAAACGAGTCCGCAGAAGCGGATGGGCAATCGCAGAAGCGATATTCGGATTTAAGGTGAAGTTCCGCTGAAGCAGAAAGTATGCCACAGAAGAGGTTTGGGATTTTAAATGAAATTTCCGGAGAAGCGGAAATGAACCACAAAAGCGGTATATCGAAAGCGGAGATAGGGACCGCAGAAGCGAAAACCCTAGTGCCAGAAGGTTTTTTTTTATTTTGTTCCGTGAAGCTTATGTTATTTCTACCATTTTAAAGTGAGCTTGAGAGCTATTGGGCGGAATTGAAGGGGGATTTAGACTAGGTCTGAATGGAGGTAAGTTCCTTGGCCTAAATACATGAAATTATAATATATTTAACATGGAAATTGATTGTAATTCATCAAAAGAGAGTAAAGTTAGGGCTTGGGAACTTGGTGATTTAAAAATAGAATTTGAAGGGGCAAATGGACTCCGATTTTGGTAAATTTGACATGTATAGACTCGTGGCGAGACGAAGAATCCGGTGATGTGAATTTTGCAATTTTTCAAGAAATGGGCACAGGGATCGGGTTTTTCCAACTTCGTGATTTTTGATAATTTTCGAGTCTTTTCGATTGGGTTATGTTCCCTTAGCCTATTGTAATGTATTCCTTGTGGTTTTGACTTTATTCTATACATGAGGAGGTTGATTTGCAAGGAAAGCCAAGGCGAGCTAGGATTTCAGCCAGCTTGAGTTGAGTAATGGTCATAAATGATGTTCTAAGGGTTTGAGACCCCGGATTTTCACTATGTGGTAATATGTTGAGATGGGACATTGTATGATAAGCATGAGGTTTGTTAATGCCGGGGATTCAGACTCGGTCCATCCTGATTGATGACTTTACTGTATTTTTGACTAAGACTTAATTAATATCAATATATTTTGGGCTAGTTGCCATGTTTGGGGCCTTGTCCCGATATGTAGAATCTTTAGGGGGTATGTTGTACTAGTTGACCTCACTTTACTTGTCGAAATCATACTCTCAGTCATGTTAATAGCTGTTAAACATATTATTAACCGACTTTAGAAATTAGTAATCCTAATGAGAAATACTTGGGGTTGGAAACTGTCACGACCCCAAATCCGGTCGTGATGGCGCCCAGCACACTGCTAGGCCAGCCCCCCATAATGAGGGTATTTGATATATACCGGATCGGGCTGCATGTCGTAGAAGTATATACACATATATTGATCGAAATCCACGTCACAGTAGTATATTATATGGATCAGACTGAACGCGGTAGTGATATATTATATGGATCAGACTGTACGCCACAGTAGTATAGCGCTTGGGCTATAGGAGCCTCTCCAGAGTTTGCATACCCCCAATGAGCGCAGTCGACTATTATTATTGGATCAGGATGCACGCCATAACAGTTTATATGTATGTGTATAATACCGTATGGATCGGGCTACACGCCGCAGCAATATAAGTAAATTACCAGATGCTGAGAGGAGTAAATGAGTTGTGTACTGGTTCGAGGGATATTCACCTGTTTTCTTCATTTAGTTGGAGTTTACTGCACTTACTGTTTTTATATAGAACTGTGTAGTGTTTTTACGAGTTTTCTTATCTTCAGTCGTTATTTATTGTTATTACTCACTAAGACGGAGTACTCACTTTATCCCTGCACCATGTGTGCAGATAGAAGTATTCCGGAGGCTTAGTAGAGTTGTTTTGCTTCTATCCAGACTGTCATCGGAGTTATCGAGGTATCTACATGGCGTGTACAGGACCCGATTTCTCCCCTTATCCCTTTTATTTCCCTATTCTAGACTTTCACATGTATAGGTTTCTACTCAGTTGTATTTAGAGTCTCTAGACTCGTGACACCAGATCTTTTGGGAGCTATATTGGAATTTTATGACTTTTTCACACAGTTTTATCTATTATCACAGATTGAAATCACGTTAAACTTGTAATTTAACTCTATTAATTGGTAATAAGCTTCGTACAGGGGTTGAGAGTGTTGAAATGGTCAGATTTTCCGAGAATTATGTTAGGCGCCATCACAACCGGGATGGGGTCGTGCCAAGTTGGTATTAGAGCCTAGGTTACTAGGTCTCGCAAGTCATGAGCCGGTTTAGTTGAGTCTTGCAGATCGGTACAGAGACGTCTGTACTTATCCTCGGGAGGTTGCACAACCTTTAGGAAAAATTCCACATTCTTGAAATTCTTGTCGTGTGAACTTGTTGATCTGAATACTAAACTTCTTTTTATTCTATTCTCTCATAGATGGTGAGGACATGAGCTACTGGACATGGAAGACTACCACCAGTACCATCTACTGAGGCTACTCAAGGACGTGGACACAGTCGTGGTCGTGGTAGAGGTAGAGTAGTAGGGGCAGCACCTGTGGATCCTTTAGTTGCCCCAGCTCAGGACCAGGCTCCAGCTACACCAGTTTGCACCAGCTGTGCCCATTATGATTCCGGGTCTCGAGGAGACATTGGCCCAAATATTGACAGTTTGTATGGGTCTAGCTTAGGTGGTTTTATCCACCACAGCAGCAACAACTACTTCACAGGCCGGGGGAGGCAATCAGACCCCCGCTGCTCGCACACCTGAGCAGGGATTACAGACTCTAGAGGCACCTCCAGCCCAGCCAATGGTACTAGTTTAGGAGTATATGGTTCTGGTTATGCCCGACGGCAAGCAGAGTCACCTCGAGAGGTTTGGTAGACTCCAACCTCCGAATTTTAGTGGAGCTCAGGTTGAGGATGCCCTAGGTTTTCTTGATAGATGGCAGCAGATGCTCCGCACAGCGGGGATTCTTGATACCAACATTTCAGTTTACTGGAGTGGCCTTCACATGGTGGGAGGCGTATGTGCAACATAGGCTGTTTGGTGCAGCACCTTTGACTTGGCAACAATTCTCCACTCTCTTCCTGGAGAAGTATGTATCGGAGTCCCACAGAGAGGAGCTGCGAGACAGTTTGAGGGACTAAATCAGGGAGAGATGTCAGTGACACAGTATGAGATGAGATTTTCTGAGTTGTCTCAATATGCAGCTTGGTTGGTCCCGACAACCCGTGAGCATATCTGGAGGTTTGCTGATGGTCTCCACTACCCTCTTCGTATTTTGATGACTAGAGAGAGAGAGTGCTTGGTGCTAATTTTTAGGATGTAATGGATATAGCCCAAGATATTGAGTTAGTTCACCGCCAGGATCGTGATGAGAAGGAGGCCAAGAGACCTCGAGGTTCTAGTAGTCATAGTAGTGCTCCTTCGAGTGTCCAGTTTCAGCAAGGCTGGGGATGTTCTTTCAGGACCGCTCAGTTAGCTTGACCTGAGTATCGTGGTGGATCTTCTAGTCGTGGTTATCAGGGCTCTCAGTAGAGTCAGCTGTCTCTTAGCGCTCTTCCAGCATAGAGTTAGTCTCATGCTTCATCTGTTCAGGGTTCCTCCAGGCCGAGTGCATCAGCTCGCCACTCTGGATTGAGGGGTTCCCTTCAGTCCCAGTTCCCAGCACCCGGGAGTTGCTGCGAGTATGGCGAGTTCGGGCATATGCGGAGGGAGTGTCCTTGCTGTGCTAATAATTCATATTAGCAGAAGGGTCAACCCTCATCTTCTAGCCCAAGTTCTTCAACACCCGCCCTGCCATCTAGAGGTGAGGGTCAGGCAGTTAGGGTTCGCCCCAGAGGAGGAGGCCGATAGGGCGGTGGTCAGGCCCACTTCTATGCTCTTTAGGGCGGGTTAGATGCTATTGCATTGGATGATGTTATCACATGTATTATTTTAGTCTACCATAGGGATGCCTCAGTTTTATTTGATCTCGGTTCCACCTATTCCTATGTGTCTTCTTATTTTGATCATCATTTAGGTACGACCCGGGGGTGTCTTACTTTACCTATTCATATATCTACCTCGGTAGGCGATACTATTATTGTAGACCATGTATATCGGTTATGTTTAGTGATTATTGGGGGTTTGGAGACCCGAGTTGATCTTTTGCTATTGAGCATGGTGGATTTTGATTTTATTTTGGGCATGGACTGGTTATCTTTGTGTCATTCTTAGATAGTCACGTTGGCTATACCGAGCGTTCTGAGGATTGAGTGACGTGGTATGACTGACTATGTGCCTAACACGGTGATTTCTTTCCTAAAAGCCCAACGTATGGTTGGGAAAGGATGTCTATCATATTTGGATTTTGTGAAGGATGTTTGAGCTGAGACTCCTTGCATTGATTCGGTCCCAATTGTGAGGGAGTTTCCCGATGTGTTTCCTACAAACCTACCGGGCATTCCACCGGATAGGGACATTGATTTTGGTATTGACCTGATGCCGGACAGTCAGCCTATTTTCATTTCTCCATATCAGATGGCACCAGCAGAGTTGAAATAAATGAAAGATCAACTTCAGGAACTCCTAGATAAGGGGTTCATTCGGCCTAGTGTGACACGATAGGGTGCACCGATTCTATTTGTAAAAAAAGAAGGATAGCACAATGAGAATGCGCATTGACTACAAGCAATTGAACAAAGTGACAGTGAAGAACAAGTATCCCCTGCCTCGTATTGATGATTTATATGACCAGCTCTAGGGGGCAAGGGTATTCTCCAAGAGTTGAAGATCAAGGATTCAGATATTATGAAGACTGCTTTCAAAATTAGATATGGGCACTATGAGTTTCTTGTTATGTTATTTGGGTTGACCAATGCCCCAGTAGCGTTAATGCACTTGATGAACAATGTATTTTGGCCATATCTGGATTCGTTCGTGATTGTTTTTATTGATGATATATTGGTGTACTCGCGTAGCCAGGAGGAGCACGCTCAGCATTTGCGAGTGGTATTACAGAGATTGAGGGAGGAGAAACTTTATGAAAAGTTCTCCAAATGTGAGTTTTATCTTGGGTAAGTGGCTTTCTTAGGACACGTGGTGTCGAGCAAGGGTATTCAAGTCGACCCAAAGAAGATAAAGGCAGTGTTGTTGGCCTAGACTGACCTCAACCACAGAGATTCGTAGTTTCCTTAGGTTGGCAGGGTATTATCACCGGTTTTTAGGGATTATCCTCTATTGCATAACCCATGACCAAGTTAACTCAAAAGGGTGCTCCATTTGTGTGGTCGGATGAGTGCGGGGAGAGCTTTCAGAAGCTTAAGACAGCTTTGATCATGGCTCCAGTTTTGGTATTGTCATCAGCTTCAAGTTCTTACACGATATATTGTGATGCTTTGAGAGTAGGGATCGAATGTGTGTTGATGCAGAATGGTAGAGTTATTGCATATGCTTCTCGTCAGTTGAAGCCCTACGAGAAGAACTACCCTGTACACGATTTGGACTTGGCTGCTATAGTTCATGCTTTGATTTGAGGCACTACTTGTATGAGGTATCCTGTGAGGTATTTACCGATCATCGCAGTCTTCAGCATCTATTCAAGCAAAAAGATCTTAATTTGAGGCAGTTGAGGGGGCTAGAGTTACCGAAGGACTATGCTATTACCATTCTGTATCACATGGGGAAGGCCAATGTGGTGGTCGATCCTTTGAGCCGGAAGGCGGTTAGTATAGGTAGCTTGGCATACATCCCAGTTGGGGAGGGGCCATTTGAAGTTGATGTTCAGGCTTTGGCCAATCGGATGGTGAGGTTAGATATTTTAGAGCCTAGTCGAGTGTTGGCTTGCGTTGTTTCTCGGTCTTCCTTGTATGACTGCATCAGAGAACACCAGTATGATGATCCCCATTTGCTTGTCCTTAAGGTCTGGGTTCAGCATGATGATGCCAGGGATGTGAACATTGATAGTGAGGACTTGAGGATGCATGGATGGATTTGCATGCCCAATATGGATGGGCTTCGAGATTTGATATTGGAATAGGCTCACAGCTCGCGGTATTCTATCTATCCAGGTTCCGCGAAGACGTATCAGGATTTGAGGCAGCACTACCAGTGGAAGAGGATGAAGAAGGATATAGTGGGGTTTGTAGCTTGGTGTCTCAACTGTCAGCAGGTTAAGTACGAGTATCAAAGGCCGAGCGGTGTACTTCTACGGATGATTATTCCCGAGTGGAAGTGGGAGAGGATTACTATGGATTTTGTGAGTGGTCTGCCTTGGGCTTTGAATAATTTTGATTCGATTTGGGTGATTGTAGATCGGCTGACCAAGTCCGTGCACTTCATTCCAGTATGTACTACTTATTCTTCAGAGCGGCTGGCATGGATCTTTATTCGGGAGAATGTCCGATTGCACGGGGTTCTAGTGTCTGTTATATCAGATAGGGGTACTCAGTTCAGTTCTCAGTTGTGGAGGACATTTCAGCGGGAGTTGGGTACGTAGGTAGCGTTAAGCACAACATTCCATCCTCAGATGGACGGGCAGTCCGAGCGAACTATCCAGATATTGGAGGACATGTTGCGTGCCTGTGTTATTGATTTTGGGGGTTCATGGGATGCGTTTTTTCTGCTTCCAGAGTTTTCCTACAACAACAACTATTAGCCGAGCATTTAGATGGCTCCATATAAGGCATTGTATGGGAGGCGGTGTAGATCTCTAGTTGGATGGTTCGAGCCCGGAGGGGCTAGGCTATTGGGGACAGAGATGGTTCAGGATGCCTTAGAGAAGGTGAAGCTGATTCCGGAGAGGCTTCGTACAACACAGTCGCGTTAGAAGCGTTATACGGACCGGAAGGTTCGGGATGAATTCTATATGGTAGGTGAGAAGGTCACGCTGAAGGTATCGCCCATAAAGGGTGTTATGCAGTTTGGGAAGAAAGGGAAGTTGAGTCCGCAGTTCATTGGGCCTTTTGAGGTACTTAGGAGGATTGGGTAGATGGTTTATCAGCTTGCTTTGCCGCCCAGCTTGTCGAGTGTGCATCTGGTATTTCATGTATCTATGCTCCAAAAGTATGTTGGGGACCCGTCTCATGTATTTGACTTCAGCACTCGTCAGTTGGATGATGACTTGACCTATGATGTGGAGCCAGTGGCTATTTTGGGTCGTCAGGTTTGAAATTTCAGATTGAAGGATATAGCTTCAGTGAAGGTACAGTGGAGAGGTCGGCCCGTGCAGAAGGCTACTTGGGAGATCGAGCGAGATATGTAGAGTAGATATCCTCACTTGTTTAGGGCTCCAGGTATGTTTCTTGACCTGCTCGAGGGCGAGCATTTATTTTAGTTGGGGAGGATGTGACAACCTGGCTCATCGTCATGTGAGTTACCATCCCGTTTCCCTCATCTTATGTTTCTCTATGCTTCATTATCGGTATTTGAGGTGATCGAGTCGAAAAGGATTGGTTTTAGATGGAAATGAGACACTTAGTCTCTTTAAGGAAGGCTTATTTTGGAAAAGTCAACCGAATGTCAACTATTGATTTAGAGGGCTCGAATGTAATTTATGGTAATTCGGCTAGCTTTGGGGGATGATTTCTGACTTAGGAGTGCGATCAGAATTGATTTTGGAGGTCTGATGTAGAATTAGGCTTGAATTGGCGAAGTTAGTATTTTGGTGAATTTCGATTGATAGGTGAGATTTTGATCCGATGGTCGGAATGAAATTTCGAGAGTTGTAGTAGTTTTGTTAGGTGATTTTGGATGTGTGCGCAAAATTTTAGGTGATTCGGAGGTGTTTTGGTCGGGTGTTTGATCAAAAGCGTTTCGAATGTTTTTGAAGAAACTTAGGATTGAATTCGATGTGATTTAATAGTTTTAGAATTGTTTGATGTGTTTTGATGATTGGAACAAGTTTGAATGATGTTTTAAGATGTGTTGGTGCCTTTGGTTGAGGTCCTGGGGGTCTCGGGGTGATTTCCGATGGCTAACGAGATAAAATTTGAGTTGATGAGTTGCAGGTTTTAGCTGGTGTCTTATATTTTCACTTCTCCAGAAATGGACCACAGAAGCAGTTCTGCAGAAGCGTATGGAGGGTCACAAAAATGGTCCATGGATTAGTAGGGTAGTTCCGCAGAAGCGGAACATTTTTCGCACAAGCGAGTCCGCAGAAGTAGATGGGCAATCGCAGAAGCGATTTTCGGACTTAAGGTGAAGTTCCGTAGAACCGGAGAGTACGCTATGGAAACAGTCTGGGATTTTAAATGTAATTTCGCAGAAGCGAAAAGGAATCGCAGAAACAGTATCGCGGAAGCTGAGATAGGGACCGCAGAAGCGAAAACCCCTGGTGCCAGAAGGGTTTTTAATGTTTATTTTGTTCCGTGAAGCTTATGTTATTTCTACCATTTTTAAGCGAGCTTGAGAGCTATTGGATGGAATTGAAGGGGGATTTCGAGTAGGTACGACTGGAGGTAAGTTCCTTGGCCTAATTACATGAAATTATGATAGATTTAACATGTAAATTGGTTGAAATTTATCAAAAGAGAGTAAAGCTAGGACTTGGGAACTTGGTGATTTGAAAAAGGAATTTGAAGGGCCAAATGGATTCCGATTTTGGTAGACTTGACATGTATAGACTCGTGGAGAGATGAGGAATCCGCTTACATGAATTTTGTAATTTTTTGAGAAGTGGTCCCGGGGCTCGGGTTTTGCCAACTTCGTGATTTTTGATAATTTTCGAGTCTTTTCGATTAGGTTATGTTCCCTTCGCCTATTGTAATATATTCCTTGTGATTTTGACCAAATTCTATGCACGAGGAGGTTGATTTGCGAGGAAAGCGCAAGGCGTGCTAGGATTTTGGGTGGCTTGAAGTGAGTAATGGTTATAAATGATGTTCTGTGGGTATGAAACCCCGGATTTGCACTACGTGGTGCTATGTTGAGATGAGACACATGCTGTATGACGAGCGTGTTGTTTGTTAATGCTGGAGATTCGGACTTCACCATCCCGATTGATGATTTTACTGTATTTTTGATTGAGACTTAATTAATATCAATATATTTTGGGCTAGTTTCCATGTTTGGGGCCTTGTGCCGATATGTAGAACCTTTACGGGGTATGTTGTAATAGTTAACCTCACTTTACTTGTCGAAATCATACTCTCCGTCATGTTCTTAATTGTTAAACATAATATGAACCAGCTTTAGAATTTAGTAATCCTAATGAGAAATACCTGGGGTTGGAAACCCTATTTTAGCTGAGTGGGCCCGAGAGGCCAAGTCTATATTGACTGAGAGGGGTCAAAGATCCTATAGTGACGACATTTGATATATACCAGATCAGGCTGCACACCGCAGCAGTATATACACATATATGGATTGGACTGCACGCCGCAGTAGTATATTATATGGATCGGACTGCACGCCGTAGTGATATATTATATGGATCGAATTGCATGCCGCAGTAGTTTAGCACTTGGGCTATAGGAGCCTCTCTAGAGTCTGCACACCCCCAATGAGCGTAGTCGACTATTATTATTGGAACGAACTGCACGCCACAATATTATATATTATATATATATATATATATATATATATATATATATATATATATATATATATATATATATATATATATATATATATATGGATCGGCTGCACGCCGTAACAGTATACCGTACTGATTGGGCTGCACGCCATATCAGTATAAGTAAATTACCAGACATTGAGAGGAGTAAATGAGTTATGTACTGGTTAGAGGGATATTCACATGTTTTCTTCATTTAGTTGATGTTTACTGCACTTACTATTTTTATATAGAATTGTGTAGTGTTTTCACGAGTTTTCTTATCTTCAGTCGTTATTTATTGTTATTACTCACTGAGTCGGAGTACTCACTTTACTCCCTGCAGTATGTGTGCAGATACAGGTATCCCGGAGGCTTAGTAGAGTTGTTTTGCTGTTGTCCAGACTGTCACCGGAGTTATCGAGGTAGCTGCATGGCGTCAGCAGGACCCGATTTCTCCCATTTTCCCTTTTATTTCCGCATTATAGACTTTCACATGTATATGTTGCTATTCAGTTGTATTTAGAGGCTCTAGACTCGTGACACCAGATCGTTTGGGAGCTGTATTGGTATTTTAAGTCTTTTCTGCACTGTTTTATCCATTATCACAGATTGAAATCATGTTAAACTGGTAATTTAACTCTATTAATTGGTAATGAGCTTCGTACGGGGGTTGAGAGTGTTGAAATGGTCGGGCTAGCCTAGCATTATGTTGGGCGCTATCATGACCGGGATTGGGGTCGTGACAGTACACTTGTCGTTTTTGGTACACATTGCAAACCGCGCTATATAAAATGCACCCACAATTTATGACATATTTATTTTATTATTATTGTTCGAAGTTATGGTCGGATCACATGAAATGCATACCCGAATTTGAATTTATGTATCATGAAGGTGGCATGAGAACCGTACCCATAGTCACGATATTTTTTTATTCAGCGCGCCTAAATCGATGTACGGTGTTCGTGAGATTGATTTATTTCCTAAAGTTCTTAGATTGATGAAGGTTTGATACTACATAACTTTATTTGAGTCAAGCTACACATATCGGTGGGTAACTAGACTATTTTATGAAATATTTTGATTCTATGACATCGGAATTAGCATAATCAATTATAACTAAGCGTGTATTTCATGGCACAATGTAAGATCAATAATCGAACCAAATAAAATGGCTGGGTGAGAGTATTGACCAATGAGTCAGATAAAAGCAATCAGGCAAGCTTCAACCGGACTCCTTAATGGTTAATTCTAGTTTATTTCACTCGAAGAGGGTCGGGCCTTTTATATCAGGCCCAACACGAAATTAGAAGCAACATTTACAAGGACTAGCCATTAGGTTAACCTTATAAATCAGATTAGTTAATGAGCAATGAACACATGAAAACAGAAAAATTATAATGAATTTAACATTGCCAATATTGCTTTCAACAATAGATTGTTATTTTAGAAAGAAAATGAATCCTCAAATAAACCATCCTAAACTATAATTCATATAAAATATTTTAAAACTCCTAAACTTGGATGGCGTAATGCCATGCTAAAATTGGGCTCAACTGAAATCCAAATAATTAAGGGAGAAAATGGTTACCTCATAAGCTCATTGCTTTAATTTATATAGACCTATAGTACCCAGTCACATCATGAGCGATACTTTAAAATTCTTCTATGCCACCAAGCAAACTCGAATATCAGCAGTCAATCTATCTTGAAAGTGCCGCACTGCTACCAAGTGCCATTAACTTAATCACATTTCCCTTTTTCTGAAACATATAATCTTGTCAAATCATTTCCAATTAGCAGTACTATTTCCTTAATTATTTTAGGCTACCCGTTGCCTAAGAGTTCAATGAACTCTCTTCTAGAACTGAACCGAACCTTACACACACTAATCTCGATCCTCCACTACATATAACACATACCATACCATTCTAGCATAATATGAGAATTTCATCTCCCTTCCGAGCCACAGACATCTACGTACTCCACTAGTCAAGAACTTTCCATTGATCCCATCTAGAAGAAAAATCACTATACATGCCATGCTTCACATGCCTATAGAAAATATACATCTCCAAACCGCAGTAGAGATCATCAGGTACTCTCCAAATTCCCTTTGCACAAATCAGGGTGGCCAGGACCGAATTCTTCTAACTCGACCAAGCTAAGCAACCATCAATACTCAAGAGCATTGCTATAAAATACCTGTAAGAACTCATTGCCTTGAACACACAGAAGTAGTTAATCATATCCTTACTAGACCGATCCGGTCAACTATCAAGCTACTCCATCTATCTAAATTTCCTTCTAATTTATCTTCAACTTGAAATTTACTCTTGCTGTAGCACAACAATGCCTCAACCTAGGCTCACCACACAAAATCCATAAGCCACTGAATACTCTTTCAAATATTCCCAAATATACCACAATCCAAAATACTTTACTCTTAACAACTTCCTGCGAATCTTAATCTGTCACCTTTTCTTTCCAGATACTGATACATATAATCCCATAACTAACATAAAATACCATAAGTCTTGACCTTTTCCAATGAAAACATAGTCTCTAACCACATACACGACCTTAAGACACCTGATTGTTACATGTAGAATACTGAACACATTAAAATCATTTTCGAGAGTCATTCTCTCTTATTCAAACTGCAAATCACCTAACTTGACAGACAGAACCACCCGTGCTCCATTGGCACTCCGATACTGCAAGATGATGTCTTCATCACAATACAACCAAGCAACTTCCTACTCTATACGTCGAGTATCCTTTTCCAGTAACACTCTAGACATCCCATGATTTTCATACTCTATGAGGCATAATATAACATTCATCACAATTTTCCTTTACTCTAGCCATAGCTAACTCACTCGCATGCCCCAAACTGGAACCAACATAGCACCTAACTGTGCAATCAGCTGATCAATAGCAACCTCCCCAACTTGGCTGGAAGTCATATATCAGGACATACTCAGTAACCTATGACACTTTTACTCTAATGATGCCACAATACCATAGTGAGATTAAACTCAAATCATTTATAAGTTTGTGAAAACACAGATCATCTAGTACTGTAATCCTCTCCAAATCTCACAGTCATCCCATATTAGTTGAGTCCATTCTCTTAAGTGACCCGAATTTTCAAATTTCAATGCATACCCTTCAATTACACATGAGATGTTCTAACATACACCTAAGGATCATACCACTCAGGAACACTCTGCAGAAGATAGCCCACCTGCTTCACCTCAATTTAGTATTTCAGCATACCTTCCACTGTCACACACATTACACCGTTATTTAGTTTGCTTGGGTCTGAACTCATACCGCCACATGTAATGCAATTCACTCCCCAACCAGGAGACACGAAAATATTCTTCACGCGCCTATACTCGGGCTACACATCAAATCATATTAGGAAATGAACACTTAACAGTTCATATATTATCCAGCAGACTTCTTCGCCACTACCAAGTTGTATAGATACATCTCGCAGTACTAGCATACTCTCACATGGATATCCAACTGCCATTCCGGCCAATAGGGATAATACCAAACATAGAAGTTCAAAACACTTGCTCACACAATCAACACCTCAGTGCTCAAGCCATAGGCAAGATCCGGCCTCAAGTCCTCAATACTAGCCCAACATCAAACTCACAAAGATCACATCTCGCTCCTTGATTGGGGAATCACAAGCCATCAAGGCACATCTGATATTGAGCGTTCATGTGTGCTTAAGAACGCGCGAAAGGAATTTCAACGGTCAAGAACGCACGATAAGAATTCCAAGAATATGAAGTTTTCCTAAAGGTTCTGCAGCATATCAAGGATAAATACAGACGTCTATGTACCGATTCGCAAGACTCTATTAAACCCGCTCATGACTCGTGAGACCTAGTAACACCTCCTTTTGGCGCGCCCCCCTACCCCGGGAGGTAGGAGCACAAGGGGAGTTTTTCCAATTTAAGTGACAATATTCGAAACGGGATTATTCTATTTATTTCAGAGTCGCCACTTGGAATAAATTAAGGTGTCCCAAGTCACCAATTTATTTTAATCCCGAATCGAGGAAATTTCGACTTTCCAATGAAGTCTGCGAACCAGAAATTCTAAGTAAGGAATTTCTGTTGACCCGAGGGAAGGTGTTAGGCACCCCCGGATCCCGTGGTTCTAGCACGGTCGCTTCAATTATTATAAATGGCTAAAATATCCTGATTTTTATACATGTTTATAAATTATATGCTTTAATTAAACTTTAAACCGCTCTATTAATTTGAGACTGTACCAAAAGAAAAAAAAAAAACTAATTATAACATAGACGCGGACTTTGACAAATAAGTAAACCAAAAATATGTCCGGATAACTTATTTCAAACTATGCCAATTAAAACAATTGTTAGACTAGGCAAAAAAAAACGATTTATTCAAGAGTATATCCCTTAAAGTTATTTCCAATTAAACCCTATACAAAATGACATCTTATTCTTGCGGTTTGTTGACTTAGGAGCAAAGATTGCCTAAAATAAAGTGTAAACTGGTAAAATTAACCACCTATGTCGAATATGAGTATTTCATCATGGTTCATTACTTGGCATAAGATTATCCATAATGTGGTGTGTCCCAATTTATTTATTTATTATTATTATTATTTTTTTTTTACTTGTCTAACGCAATAGAATGCCTGATGGTAATCTTAAAACCCCTTTGTTGAAATTCTAGCATCTATCTTATAAATAACTATGACTTAAAATACAAACAACTATGACTTAAAATATCAAAGACATAAATCATTTAACAATCCTAAATACTTCAACATTTAAGGAAATCAAATAAAAGCTAAAGGCCTAACATAATGAGTTCCTTCAAGTTCTAGTTTACAAAACTATCTACAAACTAAACTCAAATCAATTCCGATTATATGACAAGATACGGTAAAACCACATTACTAAATCATAGAACAAAAAAAACTAAACAAAAAGGAAAGAAAAGTAAACTATTCTGCTTCAACATCTTTATATCAACTTCTTTTGTCAATTGTCAATTGTTCTCGGCCAATATGGTTATAAGAATATACCTGGATTTTGACAAAAGAAATGAGGTAGGAAAAGATCAGTAGCAGCCCAAACAGATAGCAAACAACAGCAGGCCCAGCAGTAACACGGAGAACGCAACTTACAACCCAACAAAACTCGAAACCAGTTTGAAAACTATAAGGCCAAACAAGCTAACAAAGACTAATCTTTAAAGAGGCTTATAGAAAACTGAAGTTCGATTCTCAAATGGAAAGCAAACTCAAGAAAAGGATAATGGAACAGTTTTTCCTTTCAAACTATCTTTTGTTTCACAGACTGGAAAGAACTCTCTCTGTTATTTTTCAGTGATTGCCTTCTCTATCTGTTCTGCCAGTGTATTTGTGAATATGTATGTATTTCCAGAGAATATTCTCTGTGAGTGTGAGTGTTCTGAGTGTGTGCCTGTATGTGTGAATTCCAGAGAGTATGTCTGTGTGTGTGTTCACTGTTTTCCAGGGAGTTCTCTTTTATAACCTACAGATCCCAACCAACAGCCCTTCCTTTTTCAGTTTCAGATCTGTCCAGCACCTATTATTCCCCTTTTTCAAACCTTTTTCAGCTGTATATTCCCTCTCATGTGCATCCATTTAGCTTTTTAGTCACACCCCATGTTCTTTCTCATTTTACAACCGACCAAACACTTAACAGACTAGAAGAAAACATACTTTGGTCCTAATGTTCTCTGACTTTTCCAAACAAAAGTGTACTCCCATGTGACTTCTATTTTCCAACACTAAAGGTGTATTAGATTAAGTGATCCAAAGAATGTCCTCTGACAAATTACACACCAGCAAATCATTTCTAACTTGTGAATACCAAAACACCCTTGAAACTTCAGTTAGGAATGCAGCTATATCCAAGACAAACTTCCTAATTTAAAATCAACAGAATTCAAAGCTCAAAAACACAGGGAATCATAACAGTCACAGCTAAATCATGGTCCAATGTTATAACAAACGAGACTCGCAGAATTAATTGAACGACATTCGACTAATTGATCGCAACATGTATAATTGTCATTCAAACAGTTTCGGCCAAAATGGAACAATATGAAACTAATCGTCAACATCCGACTAATCGATTGCAACACATAATTGATAACAGTTAATCGACGAAAACAAAGATTTCGGCAAGCTTCGGCAGACCAAACAAAAAATGTAGAACACAATCATTTGACGATGTTAATCGAAGCGAATATGCATTCCAACATTCAAATAACAATCAATCGATTACGATACGCATAATCGACAAACAAACCAAACGCAAAGACTGCGATTTGCAGATTCTCGGCCAAAGCAGTCGAAAATGAAGAATTTAGACATTCGACGAATTTATCGAATCGAAATCCTATTTTATAACAACATCATTCATAGCAATCAATCAGAAACAACAAATCGACCAAATAAAACGGTCCCAAATAGATGAAGAAAACAGAAAATTTGGAAAACATCCGATAAAAGAAATCAAACAACAAACGAAACTAACAAAAATAATTAACTAAATTGACGAGTCTAATTAAATAAGAACGGAAAAGAAAAGAAATACCTTGAAGAGAAGAAAATGGACTCGGCCGACTTGGCTTTGGTATTCAAGGTCTAAAGGACCTTAATTGAAATGTTTTCCAAGTGAAAACACGTCAATTAAGGTCTATTAGACCTCAATCTCCGAAAAAATCCCGTGAAGAAATCCCTAATTTGAATTTAGGGTTCTTGGACTTCGATTTTGGGGTTCTTTGATTTCCGGTTAGATTTGAACCGAAATAGCCATGGTTAGCTTGTGAGGGAGGTGAGGTGAAGGTGTGGTATTGATTTGGGGTGGTTTGGCATGGGTTGAAATTTAATTCGAATCTTTGATCAAAAATTCGAGAGATTGTGGCGAGATTTGAAGTAAACCGAGCCGGGGATTAGATTGAGGAAGTGAAGGGGAAGCTACGGTGTTAAAATGGGGGTGATTGGACCACCGGAACCGCCGTGAGGCGATTTCCGGTGGCGGAGCACGGCGGCGTCGGCTTGGCTTTGAGAGAGGAAGGGGAAATGAAGATGAATAATAGGGTTTGGGGGGTTTAGTATAATTAAATTAGGGATTTAATTAGGACCGTTGGATGGATGAAAACCAACGGTCCAGATTAAAACGGGAATGGGTCGGGTTGTATTGGCCGGGTCAGGGAGACGGATCTGGCGGTTTGGACTGGGCTAAGCTCTTTTTGGGCCTAGATTTGGCTAATTTTTTGGGCCCTACCCGATTTCCTCCTCTTTTGCTTTGATTTTGTTTTCCTTATCTCTTTAATTTAGTTTTTTTACTTAAAACAAAAATTTCTAATTACACTACAAAGTCAATTAAATTATAAGAAATACTAATTAAGTTATATTAACAATTAACACACTCAATTTAAACATCAATTAAATATAAATCACACAATTGGGACATTAAATACTAGAAAAGCAAAAATATATATTTTTTGTGATTTTCCATTTTTGTCAAATAAACTTGACTACTTTCAATTGTAAATTAAATCCTAAGAAGGAAAACGTAATGTATTTTGTATTTTTCTTAATCTAAACAAACAAACATGCACACACAAAAATACAAATAATAAGAAAAATTAACATAGAAATCCACGGATATTACAACGATTCAAGAAATGATTTTATTTTGAAATTTTTTGGGAGTAATTCATGTTAGGCAAAAATCACGTGCTCACAACTGCCCCTCTTTGCGCGGAAACCACGAAGAGTTTTCGTGCAAAGATAAATGAGCAAATACGAGCGATTTTTGCCCGTTTGAATACTCCGTGGGAAGCATTTTGAAAGAGTTTGACCGAGCCTTTGCTTCGGAGGCCTCCTACATATCCTGGGCTAAACAGGAATCAGATCAATGTAGTTCGGGAAGTTTTGGTAGCTGGGACTACCGTGGACTGACACTTTGCTGTTACTGTTGCTATCGTTGCTGCATGCTGCTGTTTACTGCTTACCGATCTCCTTATTACACCAAAAGAAATTAAAGCTGAACTAGCTATGCTATCAAACTATGAGTTACAAGATTCCTATCTATGATTCTCTTGAAAACTTGATCTTGAATCTTAGCCGATTTGCTGTAGACCTCGATCTGAATCTTGATGCTCAACAAGCTGTACGTGCTTGTTTATCTCTGTAACATTGAGTGAAATGGAGTCGGCGGAGCTAGTTACTTCAATCATCTTCTGAGCAATCCGCGCTTTTGTTTACTCCAACCTTTGGACTCGTTCTTTCTTCACTCTGGGTTGATGTTCCATTTGTAGGTTATCTCGATCCTTGCGTCCCGAGGTCAAACCTATTTAGACAACAAAACAAACAAACGAACGAAATTTTTCTGCCCCAGTTTTGCTAGGAAAATTTCGTGAGTTAGTTGTGACACAGAAAAGTGATTAAAAGACTCTTTGGTATTGGGTAAGAAAGTCATGGTTTCACAAAGGTTCAAACGGCTTTCTGGCCGGGATTTTGTAGAAGAGTTTCACGGCTTTCTGGCCGGAATTCAAACAATGTCTAACAGTTTTTTGGTCGCAAGACCCTCGGTTTTTTGGCCGGGGTAAAAATAAATGGCTCAGCAGTTTTCTGACTGGGAGATCCTCGATTTTCTGACCGGGAAGCAGAGTTTCACGGCTTTTTGGCCGGAATTCAAAAATAATGTCTCACGGTTTTTTTTTCTTTTGCCGTAAGACCCTCGGTTTTTTGGCCGGGGTTAAAATAAATGGCTCCGCAATTTTCTGACTGGGAGATCCTCAGTTTTCTGTCCGGGATAAAAGTTTCACGGCTTTCTGGCCGGAATTCAAACAATATCTAACGGTTTTTGGCCGTCAGATCCTCGGTTTTTTGGCCGGGGTAAAAATAAATAGCTCCGCAGTTTTCTGACTGGGAGATCCTCGGTTTTCTGACCGGGATAAAAGTTTCACGGCTTTCTGGCCAGAATTCAAACAATATCTAACGGTTTTTTGGTCGTCAGATCCTCGGTTTTTTGGCCGGGGTAAAAATAAATGGCTCCGCAGTTTTCTGACTGGGAGATCCTCGGTTTTCTGACCGGGAAGAAAAGTTTCACGGCTTTCTAGCCGAAATTCAAACAATATCTAACGGTTTTTGGCCGTCGGATCCTCGGTTTTTTGGCCGGGGTAAAAATAAATGGCTCCGCAGTTTTTGACTGGGAGATCCTCGGTTTTCTGACCGGGATAAAAGTTTCACGGCTTTCTGGCCGGAATTCAAACAATATCTAACGGTTTTTTGGCCGTCAGATCCTCGGTTTTTTGGCCGGGGTAAAAATAAATGGCTCCGCAGTTTTCTGACTGGGAGATCCTCGGTTTTCTGACCGGGATAAAAGTTTCACGGCTTTCTGGCCGGAATTCAAACAATATCTAACGGTTTTTTGGCCGTCAGATCCTCGGTTTTTTGGCCGGGGTTAAAGTAAATGGCTCCGCAGTTTTCTGACTGGGAGATCCTCGGTTTTCTGACCGGGGATAAAAGTTTCACGGCTTTCTGGCCGGAATTCAAACAATATCTAACGGTTTTTTGGCCGTCAGATCCTCGGTTTTTTGGCCGGGGTAAAAATAAATGGCTCCGCAGTTTTCTGACTGGGGAGATCCTCGGTTTTCTGACCGGGGATAAAAGTTTCGCGGCTTTCCGGCCGGAATTCAAACAATATCTAACGGTTTTTGGCCGTCAGATCCTCGGTTTTTTGGCCGGGGTAAAAATAAATGGCTCCGCAGTTTTTGACTGGGAGATCCTCGGTTTTCTGACCGGGGATAAAAGTTTCGCGGCTTTCCGGCCGGAATTCAAACAATATCTAATGGTTTTTTGGCCGTCAGATCCTCGGTTTTTTGGCCGGGGTAAAAAGTAAATGGCTCCGCAGTTTTCTGATTGGGAGATCCTCGGTTTTCTGACCGGGATAAAAGTTTCACGGCTTTCTGGCCGGAAAGACCCTCGGTTTTTCTGACCGGGGTCCAAACAGATATTGGACTGATATGATTTGATTCTCTTTTTCAGAGTTTTCATTTTCTTTTCTTTTATTCTTTTTTTGGCCTTCTTTTAGGCGTTCTTTTTAACCATCAACAAATGCGTAGGATAAATCTCTAAAAAGAAACTTACCTTTTTATGTGTTTTCCTTGTTCCAAAGCCATTTCAAAGCTTGCGTATTTCACTTATTTGAGTGGTACCTTCTTCTTGCACAATTAAACAGACCTGCTTTCAACAAAGAACATTTTATCAGTTGAAAAAGTGGTTGGCTTTGCGGCCTTGGTTATCTTCATTGCTTGATCGTTTCCCCATTTCCATTGAGAAGTTTGCTACCAATTGTCTTTGGGGTGACTTCCTTTCGAACTGACCGGGTTTATTCCCGGAATTCCATGGGAATTTTCCGTGTGGGTTCCATCCTTCTGCCTTATTCCGTCTCTTCTAAGACCTTAACCTTTGATTTCCGTTTCCTTTCTAAACTCTTTTTCTTTCGAAACAATCGGTCATTACGATCCAATCGTGGATCGTAACAATACACCACTGAGGCTGTTTTTCTTTTCTTCTTTACCAGGCGGAGTCCTGTAAAACCAGTCCTGTCACCTTCCTTTGTAATAGTTTCAGAACTAAAATTAAACCGAAAGGGATTCAAAGAAGAAGAATGAATCAAAGAATGGAAAAACGTATCAAAGATAGAGGAGTCCCTTTCGAGGGGGAAAAGAAGGACTTATCTGAGGTATATGCCGACTTTAACCAACATGACATGCTCTTTGGATTAGATGCTTGATCGTCACAAAACTCCCATTTTCTTATGAACCAAAACGGGTCTACATTTCCGAGTTAAGGAGCCGTGCCAGGACCTCTCGTGGTGAAACAAACTTTTCGGTTGATAGCGCCCTTTTGCGGGTTTTCGCCAATCGACCTCTCTCATTTCTCTTCTTACCATCGCCAGATAGCACTCTTTGCGAGTTTTTACCAACAGGCTCTCTCATTTTGTATTCTTTACTTCCATCGCCTTATGGTGCCCGAAGGTTTTCACCAATAAGACTCTCTCATTTTATTTCTTTTCATTCCAGGAACTTCGGATCGCAACAATGATGTTTTCACAACTTCCAATCGATCTTGAAGGACTTGTACTTGGTTTGGGTAACAAAAATTGTAGACAAAATTACAACTTCGGAATCATCTTGACGGATCTTAAACCGAATCAACAATATCATCTGCCCCAGTTTCATTTTTTGGGGAAACTGGGATTTTTGGTTTGGTGTGACTGAACCTCGGGGAGAGGTTGCCTACGTATCCTTTCGGAATCAAGTCAGAACGTAGTTCAGGAACTTTGCTTTGTTTGGTTTTGGTTTGGTTTGGATTCCAAAGAGGGTAGCCAAAGAAAGGTAACCGACTCAAAGGGTTTACAAAAAGGGTTGGTAGTGTTTGGGTAGCGGGAATAAAAGCCTTCAATCATTTCGACTTGTGAGGACCTCATTGAAGCAAGTTCAGGACATAATACCTTTTCACAGCATCTGCATTCACAGCCGTTTCAGGATCTTTTCCTTCCATGTCTCCCAAGTATAATGCTCCTCTGGGCAGTATCTTCCTGATGATGTATGGTCCTTTCCAATTAGGAGCGAATTTTCCTTTCGCTTCCTCATGATGTGGAAGAATGCGTCTTAAGACCAACTCACCTACTTCGAAATTTCTCGGTCGTACTTTCTTGTTGTAAGCACGAGCCATTCTTTGTTGGTACAGTTGTCCATGACAGACCGCAGCCATTCGCTTTTCATCGATCAAAGTTAATTGTTCCAAACGAGTCTTAACCCACTCGCTATCTTCAATCTCTGCTTCAACAATTGTACGAAGCAAAGGAATTTCTACCTCTGCCGGTATCACAGCCTCAGTTCCATAGACTAGCAGGTATGGAGTTGCTCCCACCGATGTGCGTACGGTAGTACGGTATCCCAGTAAAGCGAACGGTAATTGTTCATGCCATTGTCTAGAACTTTGGATTGTTTTTCTCAAAATCTTCTTAATGTTTTTGTTCGTTGCTTCCACGGCACCGTTGGCTTTGGGCCGATAAGGGGTGGAGTTCCTATGCGTTATTTTGAATTGCTCGCATATTTCTTCCATCAAATGACTGTTCAAATTCGTAGCATTGTCCGTGATGATAGTTGCGAGTATACCAAAACGACAGATAAGATTTGAGTGTACAAAATCCACCACCGCTTTCTTAGTGACTGATTTGAGAGTGATGGCTTCAACCCATTTCGTGAAGTAATCGATAGCCACTAGTATGAATCGGTGTCCGTTCGAGGCTTTCGGCTCAATCGGGCCGATGACATCCATTCCCCAAGCGACAAATGGCCACGGTGCTGACATAGGATGCAACTCAGTTGGAGGTGCATGAATCAGATCTCCATGTACCTGACATCGATGGCATTTTCGGACAAAACCGAAACAATCTTTCTCCATGGTCATCCAATAATATCCTGCTCGAAGGATTTTCTTGGCTAAGACATACCCATTCATATGAGGCCCGCATACTCCCGCATGTACTTCGTGCATGATTCTTCCTGCTTCTTCGGCATCAACACACCTTAAAAGGTTAAGATCCGGGGTTCTTTTATACATGACCTCGCCGCTCAAAAAGAAACCACCTGCATGTCTCCTAATGGTCCTCTTTTGATCTCCAGTAGCATGTTCTGGGTATTCTTGCGTTTTCAGAAATCTCCCGATATCGTAATACCATGGCTTGACGCTCGGTCCTTCTTCGATTGCATTGCAATAACCGTGGCTTTCCCTGATTTGAATTTCCAAGGGATTGACATGGGCGTTGCCCGGATAAGGTAGCATTGAAGCTAAAGTGGCCAGTGCATCGGCTAGTTCATTGTGACATCGTGGGATATACCTGAACTCTATCGATGCAAATCGCTTGCCAAGAATGTTCACGTGCTGTCGATAAGGGAGGAGTTTAACGTCTCGAGTTTCCCATTCACCTTGAGATTGTTTGATAATTAGATCCGAATCTCCCATGATCAACAAATCTTCGACGCCCTGATCAATTGCCATGTTCATGCCCATGATACAAGCTTCATACTCAGCCGTATTGTTCGTGCAGAAGAAACGGAGCCTAGCCGTGGCCGGATAATGCTGACCAGCAGGAGAGATCAAGATTGCCCCAATCCCTACACCTTTAGCATTCACCGCCCCATCGAAAAACATTTTCCAAGCATGACTGTCTTCCGAAACAACTTCTGTCGTATTTACCTCTTCATCGGGAAAGTAGGTATTCAATGGTTGATACTCTTCGTCGATCGGGTTCTCGGCCAAATGGTCTGCCAATGCTTGGGCCTTCATTGCCGTGCGAGTGACATAGACTATGTCAAACTCAGTGAGCAGGATTTGCCACTTCGCCAATCTTCCGGTGGGCATCGGTTTCTGGAATATGTACTTTAAAGGATCCAACCGAGTAATGAGGTGAGTCGTGTGGGCTTGGAGGTAGTGTCTCAGTTTCTGAGCTACCCAAGTTAAAGCACAACACGTTCTTTCCAGCAAAGTGTACTTGACCTCATAACTAGTGAATTTCTTGCTCAGGTAGTAAATCGCCTGCTCTTTTTTCTCCGTCGCATCACGTTGTCCGAGAACACAACCAAAAGAGTTTTCCAAGACTGTTAAATACAAGAAAAGAGGTCTCCCTGGCTCTGGCGGGACTAAGACTGGAGGGTTTGACAAATATTCTTTGATCTTGTCAAAGGCCTCTTGGCATTCGGTTGTCCATTTGATTGCAGCGTCTTTCTTCAACAACTTGAATATGGGTTCACATGTGGAAGTCAAGTGAGCGATGAACCTACTGATGTAGTTCAGTCGGCCTAGAAGACTCATTACATCTTTCTTTGTTCTGGGGGGAGGTAAATCCCGGATGGATTTTATCTTTGTGGGATCTAATTCAATACCTCTTCTACTGACTATGAAACCCAAAAGTTTACCTGACGGGACTCCAAAAGCGCATTTGGCCGGATTCAGTTTCAAATCGTACTTCCACAACCTCTCAAAGAATTTCCTCAAGTCTCGCACATGATCGCCTTGAGTTCTGGATTTGATGATCACATCGTCCACGTACACCTCTATTTCCCGATGCATCATGTCGTGGAAAATGGCAGTCATAACTCTCATGTATGTCGCTTCAGCATTTTTCAAACTGAATGGCATGACTCGGTAGTAGTAAGTCCCCCAAGGTGTGGTGAAAGCAGTCTTCTCGGCGTCCTCTTCATCCATCAACACTTGATGATATCCCGCATAACAATCCACAAACGACTGTATCTCATGTTTGGCACAGTTATCAACGAGGATGTGGATGTTTGGTAAAGGAAAGTTATCTTTAGGACTTGCTTTATTCAGATCTCGGTAGTCAACGCATACTCGAGTTTTTCCGTCTTTCTTTGGCACGGGCACAACATTAGCCAACCACGTGGTGTATTGTACCACTCGAATTACCCCTGTTTTCAACTGCTTAGTGATTTCTTCTTTGATTTTATCACTGATGTCAGTCTTGAACTTTCTTTGCTTCTGTTGCATTGGGCGACAGTCAGGGTAGATTGGTAATTTGTGCACCACTAGATCAGCTCCTAATCCTGGCATATCATCGTAAGACCAAGCAAACACGTCTTTAAATTCAAACAAGAGTTGGATTATT
This sequence comes from Nicotiana noctiflora, assembly GCA_032618575.1. Taxonomy (NCBI): domain Eukaryota; kingdom Viridiplantae; phylum Streptophyta; class Magnoliopsida; order Solanales; family Solanaceae; genus Nicotiana; species Nicotiana noctiflora. The sequence continues at coordinate 20,692 of JASVEL010012104.1, read as the reverse complement.
GCATCTCGTGTTTTCTCATCCGTGTGGATGCTTATCTTGGTCTCTCGGACCTCTTCATCAGTTCCCAAATTAACCGGTTCGGTGTCATTCAAGTTTGGCTTAGGTTTATTCTTGAAATGTTCCAATTCTCGATTTATTTCCCTAAAAGCCTCGTCTTCATCGTATTCCGGTTCTTGGTTCATTATTTCCGGATTAGGTGGCGTGTTCGGATTTGAGCATGAGTTCCGCAAGCATGTCATGTTATTTAAAGCCGCATTATTAGGACTGAAAAGGAAGAATAAATAACAAAATTAGAAAGAGTGCAAAAGTAAGGAAATATTTATTTTATTTTCTTGGAATTTTCTGAAAACAAACAAAATTACATTGGGGAAACCAAAAATACAAGAAAACAAAGAAAAACATCCAAGCTACATCCTGAAGTAACTTGTGATGAAGGAAAAACGACAGGACAAATCTACCGGAACTCCCGTCTGATTGGGAAGGGTGTGGCTTTCCAATTTTGCAATTTAGCTTCAGGGCCCACATACAGCACCTCAGCGGTGCTTGTTCCTTCTCCCAATTGGACCATATTAACATCATAGAGCATTTGCCTCATGGCCCCACATATGTCTTCAACTTCCTCCGCTGTAAAGACCTCGTCTTCTTCTTCTTCACTGTACCTTGGTCGGACAAAAGTTTGGTACAGATGCGGCAATGGTTGCGGCAGAACCCATCCTTTCTCCTTTCTCTTTTTGGCCCATCTTTCATCTTCAGGGGTTGGGCGAAAGCCCACTCCGAAAAACTTTTCAGCTACAGGTAAAGTTATCAGCTTCGGCACTCCTTGTAAGGACTTTCCCAAACCTTTTCATGGCTGGAAGCCATGTTTAATCATTTCTTTCGCCACCATGATGGAGGCATTAGACAAAAAAGGTTGGGGGAGAGGGTTCCCTTCTTCGTGTTGATCTGCCAACACAATCTCAAAAGCTTGATAGACAATGTTTTCGCTTCTCGCTTCCGCTTCCAAGCAAGGGATGGATGGATCTCGATAAATTGATTGCTCATCTTCCCCGTGGACCACGATCTCTTGTCCCTTGTGCTCAAATTTCAACATCCGATGGAGGGTAGAGGGCACAGCTCCGGCCGCATGAATCCATGGTCTCCCTAGAAGAAAATTGTAAGAAGTGTCCATATCCAAGACTTGGAATGTCACTTCGAAGTCCACCGAGCCGATGGTCATAATTATATCAATCTCTCCGACAGTATCTCTTTTCACATCGTCAAAAGCTCGCACACATATGTTGTTAGGCCGAATCCTTTCAGCTCCGATTCCTATGCGGCCTAAAGTGGAAAGCGGGCATATGTCTACCCCCGAACCCCCATCAACCATGACCCTCTTCATATAGTAGCCTTCGCTTTTGACGGTCAAATGCAAAGCTTTGTTGTGGGCGGCACCCTCCAAAGGCAAATCAGCTTTACTGAAGGAAATCTGATTGATCGCGAAGAATCTTTCCGTCATTCTTTCAAGTTGTTCGGATGAAGTCTCAATAGGCACGTATGCCTCATTCAAAGCTTTTAGCAAAACCTTTTGATGTTCAGGTAGACTTCATTAGAAGGGACAACATCGACACCTGCTCTGGGCATTTACGCAGTTGGTCTATCACCTCATAATCAGGCATTTGCATCTTTTGAAAAAAGACCTCTGCCTCTTCAGCACTTACATGTTTCTTTGACGGGAAACGCCTTTGTGTGGCGTTATTTACCTCCTGTGTGTTTAAGTACTTCTGTCCTAAGACACTCTCAGATGAATTTCCCACGATCTCTTTCCCTTTGCGCATAACAAGTGTTCGTTGGTAGCTCCAGGGTACTGCGGATGGATCTGTCATTGGTTTTTGTTGCACGCGTGCAATAACCACAGGTTCATCTGGTTTTTGGGCCACATAAGTTCCCTTTGGTACATACATTGATGTTTCTCTCTTTAAATGGAACTTCTTGGGGGCACCTATGGACAATGGTTTTTCCACTCTACCTCGTGGGAGGTAAAGGACTCCGCCCTTCCGAGACGATGCTTTCAATTCAATCGTCTTTTCGGATTTGGTTTCAAGAGCTTCAACCTTTTTCCCCATTTTTTCTTGTTTCGGGGGAGCCTCAGGCCGCTTCTCTATGTTGGCGATGGCGATTATTGCTTTCAAAGCTGGGTCAAATTCTTTATCGTCACAAATCATCCCAATCACCGGTCCGTTGTTGTGGGCTGGTAATGGGTTGTTTGTCACATTTGGGATGTCTTCATCTGCGAAGACGATCCTCCCTTGATTGATCAATTCTTGCACTGCCTTCTTTAACGTCCAACAATTGTCAGTACTGTGTCCTTCAACACCTGAATGATATGCACAGTATATCCCCCTCTGGTAGGCAGGAGAGTCTGGATTCTGCCTGTTCTGCGGAACAGGCTGCAATAGGTTTTCTTGCCCGAGTTTCGGGAAAAGAGTGGAATACGGCTCCCCAATCGGTGTAAAGCTCGTTTTGGGTTGCTCACGGTGGCGAGCGTTATTTGGCCGTGGATTATACTTGTTTGGGTAAGGAGGTTGGTTTCTCTGGAATGGAGGTGGATTTCTGTTGGCTGGTGGCTGCGGCCGTGCCAAAGGGTTGAATGTTCATGACTGCGTAGGGTGGAGGCGGAGGAGCATAAGCCATGTCGTGATGTGGATAGTAATGTTGGGGGGCCCTGTCGGAGAATACCTGCCTTGAGGTTCGATATCTCCTGTCTTCTACCGCTGCCATAGCAGATTCTTCTTTCTTCTTGCTTCGGGGCATCCCTCCAGACCCGCCTTGAATGGCTTGGGAAGTTGCCCGAATGGCCGCTTGGCTCAAAATTCGCCTTGTTTTCAAGCCATTTTCTACCATTTCTCCGATCTTGATAGCTTCGGCGAAAGGTTTTCCCATCGCCGACATCATATTTTGAAAGTAATCGGGCTCTTGAGCTTGGAGAAAAGTCGTGACCATTTCAATTTCGTCCATGGGGGGTTTCACCCTGGACGCTTGCTCTCGCCACTTGATGGCATATTCTCTGAAGCTTTCTGAGGGCTTCTTTTTTAAGTTCGATAGAGAATTCCCGTCCGGCGCAATATCGATGTTGTATTGGAATTGTTTTACAAAATCTCTGGCCAGATCATCCCAGATGTGCCATCGAGATATGTCTTGATCCATATACCATTCGGATGCTATTCCGACCAAACTTTCTCCGAAGTACGCCATCAACAATTCTTCCCTGCCGCCGGCACCCCTCAATTGATTGCAGTATTTCTTCAAATGAGCAATGGGGTCACCATGTCCGTCGTACTTTTTGAACTTTGGTGTCTTAAGACCTGATGGCAAATGGACGTGCGGGAACATGCACAGATCGGCATAAGATACACTCTTCTGTCCACTCAGACCTTGCATGTTCTTCAAGCTTTGTTCCAAACTCCTCATTCTTTTTGCCATCTCATCCTGCTCGGGGGTCTTTGGATTTTGGCTCGGTAGAAACTCATATCGAGGCGGCTGAGAATATGTGTTGGCTGCAACCTGGGTATGGTCCCGTGTAAGCGGTGGTGCTGGGAATGTAAAGGATGAGGAGTCGAAGAAAGGAGCATGTGCGGTGGGGTGCGTTGTGATTGGAACTGGCAATTCAACGGACGTTCTTGCAGATGTATCATGTGGTGCTACCCGAGGATGGGATGTGGAGGGTGATTCGGAGAGGTTTGTAGCATTGGAATACCCGAACAGAGTAGGCGGGTAATTGATGGGGGTATTTGTAATACCGCTTGACCTGAGAAGAATTTCAGGGAACCCGGGGACCGGACTCGGGGGCTCTTTCCCGTTGTTCCAATCGTCCAACATCTCGAGCATGCGGCAACGCAACATTCTATTCTCCTCTAAAGCTGCCGACTCAGTAGCCGGGATGGTTGTCAATGAGCTTTCCTCTGAAACGGGGATGGTTGCTAAAGGCATTTCTGAAGACATGTCGGCACCCTTTTTGATCTAGTGAAATAGGAATGAGTACTCTCAGGCTGCCGAACTTTTCCTTTGGACCTTGTGAAGTACGAATGTGGTGCCGGATTACCGCAAAGTCAACCACTTTTACTAAAACCTGGATTTCAGCAAACAAACGGTTAGTCTGAAACAACATAACAGATAAGTAATCTCACGTTGGGTGTGATGCACTTATACGGGTGATAATGTTGCTACATGTATTCGTTTGCGATGCGTCATTCCGGTTTGCATTTCGCTTTCATCCCTCATCGATCTTCTTTTTCTCTTAACTTCTTTCCCCCTCCCCCTTTTTTTTCATTTTTATTTTTATTTATTTATTTTTTAGTGATGGTCGAATCTTATGTGGATTGCCTACGTATCATGTCCCCGCATGAATCAGACCGGGCGTAGTTCGGAAAACAATAGACATAAGATGAAATGTTCATGAATTTTATTTCAACAAACTTCAAACTTGAAATACTTGCAAAATGACAACAATGGAGAAAAACTTGTAAAAGGACAAACAGACTCTAAAACAAAAGACTCTCCTAAGCATGTTCCAACACCTCGAATCTTTGCGCCCGGGGGGCGTTGTTTGGCCTTGCTGCAGTTCTTGGGGTGAGATCTTTCTGTATACTTCCCAATTCTTCCATGACTTGGTGGACACATTCCATGATTGAAGAAAAGAGGGCCGGCCGAGGTACTCGTTCACAGTTCAAACACCTCATAGTAATGTAGTGCCCGATCTCATTGATCCCGGTTCTGATTATGTCCTTTTCTCTGAGCAGCTGCCCTATGTGTCCTGTTCTTTGCCCCTAATACTTGAGAGTTGCCGGAGACATGGTCCAAGAGCCTATCTATCTGTCTTTCCATTCGTGCCATCAAGTTGTGACAACGGTCTCTATCTGCTTTAGCATCCTGGACTTGCCTGAGAGTTCGCTCTCTAAGAGTGGCATTTGCTTTTCTCAAATCAACGATGATCGCATCATAGTCTTTCTCTACTTGTTGTAGACGGAGTGCTTCTTGGTGGGCCGCTCTCTTCCATTTTGTCCGGATTGCAACCAAAGCCGCTTTTGCCTTCTCCAAGTCTTCTTGGTGTTCAAAGGCTTTCCTTTCCAAATCGTTTATCAGCATCTGATCACTCCGACTCCTCCTTGACCTTTCTGCGGCCAATTGCATCTCTTGAATTTGAGTTTGGAGTGCTTCTCTTTCTTGCTCCCAACCGGCCCTTTCCCGATCGAAGTCAGCCTGTTGTATGTCCATGGCTGCTTCCAGGATTCCTTTGTCTTCTTTTAAAGTGTTGATGCAAGACTGGAAATTTTGTATTGTTTCATGCTCAGCCTCTCTAACTCTGGCTTCTATTTCTCTCTCCCAATCGACGGCATACTTCACTGACCTTTCTGACCTTTGCTCCGGTATTGGTTGGTTGTGGAACCATTCAAGATAAGCGAGACTCACTTCTCCCCGTTCCCGATCGGCAACCATCTCGTTGATGTCGGAGAGTCGACTACCGAACCATACCTTCTGTGCATAAGTCTCCCTCGGGGTCTCCTCCGTCACAAATTCCCATACAAATGATCGCATATCCTCAATCGGGGCCCTTTTCTGTTCTCTTCCCAACTGCCGCATGACACGTAGCGGGGCATATGGTTGGAAACCCCTGAAACCCATTAGTATGTAGAATGGGCGGTATGTCGACATATGCATGATTTTGGCGGAAGGGAACCAATAATAATTCCAGGTAAGTTGATCTGCTCTCAAAGAGTGGAGAAGTTCTTGCCAAGCCCTCAAGTCTTCTGGAAGGTTACAACGGGCGGCTCTGTTTGTATGACAGCGAATATAATTCAGCCAATCCGCTTTGAAGTTTATCACAATCGGGTGATGATAGAGATGTTCTATAAACCACATTTGTAATAAGATATTGCAGCCTTCAAAATAATCTTGTCCTTCTTGGCACCGAGTTAAGGCCCGGAAGATGTCTCCTAGTATCATCGGAAGAACAGTGTGTTCCTCGTTGCTCCGTAGATATGAGACCACTGCAGCTAAACGGATTCTGATGCGTCCGCCACGTTCGGGAAAAACCATGGTTCCCAAAAAGCGATCATAAAAGCATAGATTCTTAAATCTCCCCAGGCGTCATAATTTAGCTGGTTAACAAATTCAACGTTTGAGAATTTCTCAAACCCTTCCTTATCACCAAATCTGTCGTAGAGATAATCTAGTGGCACCCAACCGTTCTCCAGACAACCGAGGGGAACCCGCCGGAGACATAGCTTTTTCAAAAAGTTATTCACACCCATCTGCCTAGGAGCTGCAGGTCTCATCTTGTGCAAATCTCTTCCGAGCCCCGTGAGTCCGCCCAATTCTTCCAAAGTGGGTGTCATTTCGCAATCCCGGAATCTGAACACATTGCTTGTTGAGTCCCAAAAACTCACTAAAGCTCTGATCACATTTTTATCCGGTTTTATCATCATGATGTCCGAAAGAAACTTGAGGTGCTTGTGAACTTGATTTCTTTCCCAAGCTGAAAAACTAACCCACCATTTACGGAGCCGATCTGGGATTTTGTCCTGAACCATGAACATAGGTGGCATTTCGTCTCTCACCCTTTTCTGGCCGATTCGTTGCGAGGAAGTCATGCTGATCCTAGAAAAGATAAAAAATGTATTTAAGATTTTTTTTTATTTTTTTATTTTTTATTATTATATATAAAAAACGAATCTTGTTAATACGGCCTTTCAGCACTTGAAGAAGATTTGAAGGCTGTATAACAGGATACTAGTGTGATGTCTATATTCCGTTTTGCGAAATTAGTCCTCCGGCGCCCCTTTTGAGGCGTTTGGCTATTTTCGCAAAATTTCCTAACTCTCGACTAAGAACAAAAATCCTAATTCTAATATTTTTATTATTGTTTTTTCTTAAAAAAAAATCAGTATTAGTTGAGCCCGATATGGGTTGCCTACGTATCTCATGTTTGGTGAGAATCAAACTTGCGTAGTTCGAAAATAAAAGAACTAAATCATTTTAAGAAGAGAAAACAAACTATTTTTAAACAGCATTTCTAAAACAAATTATTTTCAAAGGAACTAGGAAAAATTTATTTGGAAATTTATTTTCAAAGAAACCAAACTATTTTTGTAAAATTAAGAAAATTTATTTAATTTTTTTTTTTTTTTTTTTTTTTTGCATTTTTCAGAAATTATTTTCAAAGAACTAACTATTTTCATAAAATTAAGAAAATTTAGTTTGAATTTTTTTTTTTTCGAATTTATTTTTAAAGAACTAACTATTTTCGTAAAATTAAGAAAATTTATTTGGAATTTTTTTTTTTTTTTTTTTTCAGAATTTATTTTCAAAGAACTAACTATTTTCATAAAATTATTTTAACTATATACCCCGACGTTTTCCACTTCTTCCTCTTTTTTAACAAACCGGTCGGCATGTAAGATCGAAACAAATAAATGCACACAAAAAGATGCAACAAGTTGGTCTTTTTGTTTCAGGTACACCTGTCCTAGACAGGCCCAACCCCTGTGTTGAGCCTCCTAAGTCAAATATGCACATGATGCAAATAAACGTTCATATCGGGGATCCGACATAAGGTTTTGTTATTCTAAGTCATCATCCTGTTGGAAAAAGTGTCTAGACTGGCTTTAACTCGAGCGGACAACTCGAGCCGAAGAGTGTCAGTGCACCGGTAGCATGGCTTTCCGGCTTAATTGACAAAACTCTCCGCCTAAACATGTGTGACTACAAAATCCTTCACCGGGTGCCAAGCACCACAGCTATCTTGAGAAAAATGGGCTATGTCCAACAAATGCCCGGTATTGTATTTCAAAAGACTCAGAAGAGAAAAATGGGTATCGGCACAATTTATATACAGTTCACGAAATATCAAAGCGGTAAAGCAACATTTAGCATATCAAATATAAACATGTAATAAAATCAGATAATAAATAAGCCAAATAAAATAATTATTCAAAGCTCGAATTCTTAAACCCTCAACCAGTAGTTCTGGGTTTGCATCCCCAGCAGAGTCGCCAGAGCTGTCACACCTCCTTTTGGCGCGCCCGCTACCCGGGGGTAGGAGCGCAAGGGAGTTTTTCCAATTTAAGTGACAATGTTCGAAACGGGATTATTCTATTTATTTCAGAGTCGCCACTTGGAATAAATTAAGGTGTCCCAAGTCACCAATTTATTTTAATCCCGAATCGAGGAAATTTCGACTTTCCAATGAAGTCTGCGAACCAGAAATTCTAAGTAAGGAATTTTGTTGACCCGAGGGAAGGTGTTAGGCACCCCCGGATCCCGTGGTTCTAGCACGGTCGCTTCAATTATTATAAATGGCTAAAATATCCTGATTTTTATACATGTTTATAAATTATATGCTTTAATTAAACTTTAAACCGCTCTATTAATTTGAGACTGTACCAAAAGAAAAGAAAAAAAAAACTAATTATAACATAGACGCGGACTTTGACAAATAAGTAAACCAAAAATATGTCCGGATAACTTATTTCAAACTATGCCAATTAAAACAATTGTTAGACTAGGCAAAAAAAAACGATTTATTCAAGAGTATATCCCTTAAAGTTATTTCCAATTAAACCCTATACAAAATGACATCTTATTCTTGCGGTTTGTTGACTTAGGAGCAAAGATTGCCTAAAATAAAGTGTAAACTGGTAAAATTAACCACCTATGTCGAATATGAGTATTTCATCATGGTTCATTACTTGGCATAAGATTATCCATAATGTGGTGTGTCCCAATTTATTTATTTATTATTATTATTATTTTTTTTTTACTTGTCTAACGCAATAGAATGCCTGATGGTAATCTTAAAACCCCTTTGTTGAAATTCTAGCATCTATCTTATAAATAACTATGACTTAAAATACAAACAACTATGACTTAAAATATCAAAGACATAAATCATTTAACAATCCTAAATACTTCAACATTTAAGGAAATCAAATAAAGCTAAAGGCCTAACATAATGAGTTCCTTCAAGTTCTAGTTTACAAAACTATCTACAAACTAAACTCAAATCAATTCCGATTATATGACAAGATACAGTAAAACCACATTACTAAATCATAGAACAAAAACTAAACAAAAAGGAAAGAAAAGTAAACTATTCTGCTTCAACATCTTTATATCAACTTCTTTTGTCAATTGTCAATTGTTCTCGGCCAATATGGTTATAAGAATATACCTGGATTTTGACAAAAGAAATGAGGTAGGAAAAGATCAGTAGCAGCCCAAACAGATAGCAAACAACAGCAGGCCCAGCAGTAACACGGAGAACGCAACTTACAACCCAACAAAACTCGAAACCAGTTTGAAAACTATAAGGCCAAACAAGCTAACAAAGACTAATCTTTAAAGAGGCTTATAGAAAACTGAAGTTCGATTCTCAAATGGAAAGCAAACTCAAGAAAAGGATAATGGAACAGTTTTTCCTTTCAAACTATCTTTTGTTTCACAGACTGGAAAGAACTCTCTCTGTTATTTTTCAGTGATTGCCTTCTCTATCTGTTCTGCCAGTGTATTTGTGAATATGTATGTATTTCCAGAGAATATTCTCTGTGAGTGTGAGTGTTCTGAGTGTGTGCCTGTATGTGTGAATTCCAGAGAGTATGTCTGTGTGTGTGTTCACTGTTTTCCAGGGAGTTCTCTTTTATAACCTACAGATCCCAACCAACAGCCCTTCCTTTTTCAGTTTCAGATCTGTCCAGCACCTATTATTCCCCTTTTTCAAACCTTTTTCAGCTGTATATTCCCTCTCATGTGCATCCATTTAGCTTTTTAGTCACACCCCATGTTCTTTCTCATTTTACAACCGACCAAACACTTAACAGACTAGAAGAAAACATACTTTGGTCCTAATGTTCTCTGACTTTTCCAAACAAAAGTGTACTCCCATGTGACTTCTATTTTCCAACACTAAAGGTGTATTAGATTAAGTGATCCAAAGAATGTCCTCTGACAAATTACACACCAGCAAATCATTTCTAACTTGTGAATACCAAAACACCCTTGAAACTTCAGTTAGGAATGCAGCTATATCCAAGACAAACTTCCTAATTTAAAATCAACAGAATTCAAAGCTCAAAAACACAGGGAATCATAACAGTCACAGCTAAATCATGGTCCAATGTTATAACAAACGAGACTCGCAGAATTAATTGAACGACATTCGACTAATTGATCGCAACATGTATAATTGTCATTCAAACAGTTTCGGCCAAAATGGAACAATATGAAACTAATCGTCAACATCCGACTAATCGATTGCAACACATAATTGATAACAGTTAATCGACGAAAACAAAGATTTCGGCAAGCTTCGGCAGACCAAACAAAAAATGTAGAACACAATCATTTGACGATGTTAATCGAAGCGAATATGCATTCCAACATTCAAATAACAATCAATCGATTACGATACGCATAATCGACAAACAAACCAAACGCAAAGACTGCGATTTGCAGATTCTCGGCCAAAGCAGTCGAAAATGAAGAATTTAGACATTCGACGAATTTATCGAATCGAAATCCTATTTTATAACAACATCATTCATAGCAATCAATCAGAAACAACAAATCGACCAAATAAAACGGTCCCAAATAGATGAAGAAAACAGAAAATTTGGAAAACATCCGATAAAAGAAATCAAACAACAAACGAAACTAACAAAAATAATTAACTAAATTGACGAGTCTAATTAAATAAGAACGGAAAAGAAAAGAAATACCTTGAAGAGAAGAAAATGGACTCGGCCGACTTGGCTTTGGTATTCAAGGTCTAAAGGACCTTAATTGAAATGTTTTCCAAGTGAAAACACGTCAATTAAGGTCTATTAGACCTCAATCTCCGAAAAATCCCGTGAAGAAATCCCTAATTTGAATTTAGGGTTCTTGGACTTCGATTTTGGGGTTCTTTGATTTCCGGTTAGATTTGAACCGAAATAGCCATGGTTAGCTTGTGAGGGAGGTGAGGTGAAGGTGTGGTATTGATTTGGGGTGGTTTGGCATGGGTTGAAATTTAATTCGAATCTTTGATCAAAAATTCGAGAGATTGTGGCGAGATTTGAAGTAAACCGAGCCGGGGATTAGATTGAGGAAGTGAAGGGGAAGCTACGGTGTTAAAATGGGGGTGATTGGACCACCGGAACCGCCGTGAGGCGATTTCCGGTGGCGGAGCACGGCGGCGGGACGGCGGCGTCGGCTTGGGCTTTGAGAGAGGAAGGGGAAATGAAGATGAATAATAGGGTTTGGGGGTTTAGTATAATTAAATTAGGGATTTAATTAGGACCGTTGGATGGATGAAAACCAACGGTCCAGATTAAAACGGGAATGGGTCGGGTTGTATTGGCCGGGTCAGGGAGACGGATCTGGCGGTTTGGACTGGGCTAAGCTCTTTTTGGGCCTAGATTTGGCTAATTTTTTGGGCCCTACCCGATTTCCTCCTCTTTTGCTTTGATTTTGTTTTCCTTATCTCTTTAATTTAGTTTTTTTACTTAAAACAAAAATTTCTAATTACACTACAAAGTCAATTAAATTATAAGAAATACTAATTAAGTTATATTAACAATTAACACACTCAATTTAAACATCAATTAAATATAAATCACACAATTGGGACATTAAATACTAGAAAAGCAAAAATATATATTTTTTGTGATTTTCCATTTTTGTCAAATAAACTTGACTACTTTCAATTGTAAATTAAATCCTAAGAAGGAAAACGTAATGTATTTTGTATTTTTCTTAATCTAAACAAACAAACATGCACACACAAAAATACAAATAATAAGAAAAATTAACATAGAAATCCACGGATATTACAACGATTCAAGAAATGATTTTATTTTGAAATTTTTTGGGAGTAAACCCGCTCATGACTCGTGAGACCTAGTAACCTTGGCTCGGATACCAACTTGTCACGACTCAAACCCGCTCCGGTTGTGATGGAGCCTTTCGTGAAGACAAGGCCAACCAACCTACCCTAATTGCCTCTTTAAAAAATAGATAAACAGGAGTAAACAATTTTTAAAGATGATTCAACAATATTACTTAGCGGAAATACGGCCAAACACAGCCTAAACCGGGGTGTCACAAGTCACAAGCATCTATAAGAATGTAATTCTACTTTTCAAGTCTAGAAATACACTAAACATGAATAGTGAATAACATAGAAAAATAGTGGTACTGCGAACGCCGGCAATCACATCACTATAACCTCTACGACTCTTCTTCCACGCAGCCAATACCCGCTACCGGGTGAATAAATACATGCAACTGCATGTGAGGCGCAGGGAGTAAAGTCAGTACTCCAATTAGTGAGTAATAAAAGTAAATAATAACTGAGCAGCAAGAAATCACGTAAAGCAACCAACATGTTGTATAGAAGCCGGGTTCAATTTTTTGAGAAAAATAGTGAAATCTTTAGAAATACCTTGGCTCAGTTCAAATATCCTTTGAAAATGATATTTTCAATTATTACGAAAACGATTTCAAAATAGTTAGTGCTGATAAGCACAAAAAATCTGCCCCTTAGGCACAAATACCATAGCAAAACATGTAAAATGACAAGTAAATATGAAGGATGATCACATAAAGGTTCGCCCCGGGCAATGTCTCAGAATAGTACTAGCCCCTAGGGCTCACCCTCAAAACACTCTCAGCCCCTCAGGCTCTCACTCTCTCAGATCACTCTTAGAATAGTATCCGGTCATACAGTACAACATCAGCCCCTCGGGCTCACTCTCAAATAACATAGGTACCCGCGCTCACTGTGGGGGTGCAGATTCCGGAGAGGCTCCTACAACCCAAGAACTATATCATCATAAGGCTTGAAAGCCTGTACATATCAACGTAAGTCCTGAAAGCCTTCTCACATTACGCTCGAGGCCTGAAAGCCTCCTCACATATCACTCGAGTCCTGAAAGCCTCCTCACCTCATGCTCAAGGAATGAAAGCCTCACTCAGTCCAGAAAATATCATAAGCCCCTCGGGCATCAATAAAATAATTGTACTCAGCCCAACCAACAGTGAAATATCAGTAAAATCTCAAAAATCAATTAAAACCGGTGAGTTTTCCAAAACAGTATAATCAATAGGACTGAGTTCAAGTAGTATATCAAATATTAAGGAAAGAGTGATAAAAATCCCCGAATGGGCCTAAAATAATTGGCACGAAGCCCAAATATGGTAATCAGCCCAAATCATGATAATATCAAATAAGTTTCAGTTAAATACGCCGTAAAATCAACAACCGGGATGGACCAAGTCACAATCCCCAATGGTGCTCTACCCCACGCTTGCTATCCGGCGCGCAAGTCACCTCAATATAGCACTATGGTGTGCAAATCTGGAGTTTCAAATCCTCAGGATATCATTTACAATTATTACTCACCTCGAACCGGTAAAATCTCTAGCTCGGGATGCCTTTGCCCCTCAAACCGACATCCATGCGCGTCGAATCTAACTAAAACTACAACAAATACATCATAATATGCCAATGGAACAATACCTAATCGAAAATAATCAAAAAGTAACAAAAATCTCAAAATTAGCAAAGCTCGAGTCTTGGGCCCACTTCTTGAAAATTCAGGAAATTAACATCACCGGATTCCTTATCTCACCACGAGTTCATACATACGAAGAACTCCCAAATCCAACCTCAAATGGCCCTTTAAATTCAAAAATAAAAATCTTAAAACTCAAGCCCTAGTTCTTCCACTTTTAGCTTAATATCCATGAATTTCTAGGTGGATTTCACAATAAAACTGAGTTTTAAGTTAAAAAATCTTACCTCCAATTGATTCTCCTTGAATCCCTCTTCAATTTCCTTCAAAAAGCTCTTAAAAAGACCAACAATGGAGTAAATGAGCCCCAAAATCGCGACTGGCATGTTTTAAAATATTTTGCCAAGGTATTTACTCTTCGCAATCGCGAAAAATACTTCGCGATCGCGGAGAACAATTTTTCCAGCCCAAAATTTATTCTTCGCGATCGCGGTCAATGCTTCGCGATCATGATGAATAGTTCCCAGCTCTTCCAGACAGCCTCCAGTATAACAATCATAACGTTTTGCAGACAACTCGAAATTAGAAATGATTTGATATTTTGAACACTAGACACATAGGGCTATAATTTCATATGTCGCTCGTTTCCTGACTCCTTATACATTGCGAGATATAAGCTTTCAAAATCATCCCTGTATTTTAGAGACCTTCTCGGGCAGCCTATAGTGTAACCACCATAACGTTTTGTACACAACTTTAAATTCTAATTAATTTACATTTATGTAAACTAAACACAAAGTGCTATAGTTTTTGTTTAGGATTATCTCTAAATTCCTTATAGATTGTGTGATATAAACATCCGCAGTGGGATCAACGCAACAGAATATTTCTTCTCCGTGATTGCAAAAAGATTTCCGCGATCGCGATTCATTTGCGTGTTTCTCACAATTCACTCACCATGATCGTGACCAATTCCATGCAATTGCATAGAGCATTGTTGTAGACAAAAACCAGCAGTTAAAAATGACCTAAAAATGATCCGGATCCACCCCGAAACTCACCCGAGGCCCGCGGGACCTCATCCAAACATGCCAACCAATCCTAAAACATCATTCAAACTTGTTCCAATCTTCAAAACGCTCAAAACAACATCAAAACACAAATTTTTTGTCGGATTCAACCTTAAAAGTTTAAAAAAGTTTAAAAACAAATTTTTGATCAAAAAGTCTGTCAAACCTCATCCGAATGATCTGAAACTTTGCACGCATACCCCAAATGACATAACGGAGCTACTACAACTCTCGCAATTCTATGTCGACCCCTATATCAAAATCTCGCCTATCAACCAGAATTCGCCAAAATACTATCTTCACTAATTCAAGCCTAATTTTACATCGGACCTCCAAAACCACTACCGATCTTACTCCTAAGTCACAAGTTATCTCCCAGAGCTAACTGAACCATCAGAATTCAAATCTGAGCCCTCTAACTCATAAGTCAATATCCGATTGACTTTTTTAACCTAAGTCATCTTAAAAGAGACTAAGTGTCTCATTTCTTATTAGAACCACTTCAAATCAACTCTATTACACAAGATATGGTTTATGAAGCTAAAAATGGGGTTATCAGAGCGGTAACTCATGAGATGACGGTTTGGGTCATCACATTACCAATCTGTTTCCTACATTTTATGCCTTTTCATGTTTTATTATCTATATTTGGTGTTTTATAGTTGATTTTCATTGGTTTTAGTAGAAAATGAGATACATAGTCTCTTTTAAGAAGGCTTAGGTTGAAAAAGTTAACCAGACATTGACTTATGAGTTAGATGGCTCAAATATTATTTTCGATGATTAAGTTAGCTTCGGGAGATGATTTGCAACTTAGGAGTGTGATCGAAATTGATTTCGGAGGTCCGGTGTAGAATTAGGCTTGAATTGGCGAAGTTAGTATTTTGGCGATTTTCAGTTGATAGGTGAGATTTTGATTCGAGAGTCGGAATGGAATTTTGAGAATTGCTGTAGCTTAGTTATATGATTATTGTGTGTGAAACATTTCAGTCCATTTGAACACCGTTTGGTCGGGTTTTTGATCAAATGCGTATTTTGGATGTTTTTAAAGAACTTAGGCTTGAATTCGATGAGAATTGACTATTTTAGTATTGTTTGATGTGTTTTAATGATTGGAACAAGTTTGGATAATGTTTTAAGACATGTAGGTGCTTTTGGTTGAGGTCCCGGGGGCCTCAGGTGAGTTTCAGATGGTCAATCGGACTAATTTTGGCTCTTGAGAGTTACCGGTTTTTCAGTTTTTATGTTGCAGAAACTTTGGCCTTCACAATTGCGGGGGTGATGCCGCGATAGCATAGGAGAAATTTGGGAGGCTTGAAATTTTTTCGTTGCATTCACATTTTGTCATATGCGATCGCAGAGGGTGTGAGGGTGAAGCTTCGGGATCGTATTCAGCTGTTCGAGATCGCGTATAAGTTTTTGGAGTCCAGGTAAGTTTTGCTTCGCATTCGCAGGGGCATACTCGCATTCACATAGAAAATTTTTGGGAGCTTGGGAATTTTCTCTTCGTGATCACGTACAATGAGGCTTCGATTGCATAGAAGAAAAATATAGAGCTGGGCAGAATGTTTTAAAAGCTTATTTTTGCGATTTGAGTTATTTTTCCTCTATGGTTGATCATTTTGAGAGTTTCTTGGTTGGGATTGTGAGCACATGATTTTTGCACCGGGCAAACTATTCCAAAATTAAAATAAATATATTTTTGAGTTCAATTACATGTTTTGTTTGAAATTGGCTACACTTTGTGTGTTTGAATAATTAGAAATTAGAAAAATTAAAAAAAATAGGCTAGGTAATTAATTTGTTTAATTTGATTAGTTTTGAGATTACCAAAAATAGTTTAAGTAGTAAAAATAAGGGAGAAATAGTAGAAAAATTGCAAAAATTACTAAATAATTAGAGTAAGTAGGAAATTAGGTTTTTATAATATTCCATAATACAAAAGAAAAAAAAATACAAAAGAAAATACATAAAAATAGATAATACCAGAAAATACAAAAATAGAGGGTATAATAAGATTGGGCCAAATTGATTTGAATTGAATAGGCCCAGGTACATTGGCCCAAAGGCCAGGCCTGATCCGTGAAAGGTGATGCAATCTCAGCCGTCCGTCATGCTTGATCCAACGGCTGAGATAATTAGCGGAGTTATTTAATTATTTGAGATGTGAGGATTAATCCCAGCCGTCCGTAGGAAATGATCTAACGGAAGAGACCATTGGTCTCTTTAGTAATGGAACGACGTCGTTTTAGTAACGCCAATGAGAGCCGTTGATCTCCATCAAATGGACGGCCTGGATTACCTCAACCCCCTCGCCTATTTAAGGCTTATGTCCGAACATTTTTCGCCATTTCTCTGTTATCTAAACCCTAGCCGCCCTTGATCCTCTCTTCTCTCCCTCGTTCATCTCCATCTTCAACCAATGAAACCCTAGCCGGCCATGGCGGCCACCACCCTCCATGGTGGTCGCCGACCCCTTCCTAACCCCTCTCCTCTCTCATCACCTCCTTTCTTCTTCTTTTTCTTCTTCTTCTTCTTCTTCTTCTTCTTCTTCTTCTTCTTCTTCTTCTTCTTCTTCTTTTCCAATCAAACCTAAGAAAACCCTGAAACCCCTCCTGTTCTTCAAGCTCCGATCACCGGAACTTCGCCGGTAATTGCCCAAACAACGAGAAACCACCCCAAACCAACGCCGATCTATCCCCCTTGACCTGATCTATCACCCTACCCTAATGTCTTCCTTCGAATCTCTTTGGAGCGTCTCGAATATCCCAAAAAGGGTCGCCGGAAACCTAACTCCGGCGACCCCAAAACTCAAACCTTTTCAAGATTTCACCTTTTACCCTCCTCAAATATCCCTCTACAACCAAAAAGCTTAAAAGACTTCATCTTGAAGTCTGAAAGAAGAGCCAAAAAAAAAAAGGTCCGAAAAAAGAAATAAAGAGAGGAAATAAAGAAAGAAAAGAGAAAAGAAAACTGGAAAAAAAAAAGAAAAAGAGTGAAAAAGAAGGAAGCTTAGGGGACAGGCCCTGCGAGCTAAGTTCCTTTCCCTTTCTTGCTTGATCTTCTTTGTTATTTTTTGTGTATTTAGCATGTTTTCGTTAATTAGTCGCATGAACTAGGTTTTTTTTTTAGTCTTTGATAAGTTTCTGTTTGATCTATATGTTTCTTTCTGTCCTTTTCTATATCTCGTGCTCCACATGTTTAGTTGTTTAGTCATTTGCTATATCTATCTCGTTTGTTTGCTTCTCTGTTTGGATTCCTGTTCTGATATCTTTTTCTTGTCTTTGTCCTCTATTAGTATTAGGCCTTACACTCTCATTGGTCTTCGACATCTCCTTTGCATGCTTAAGTTTTGACTCTAGTCTTCTTTGCTAGGTTTTAATGGTTTGAATGATTCTTCTCTCCTGTTTCTTCGTATGATTAGTTATAAGGTTCTTATCTATTGTTTCTTCTTTTGTTTCACATCTTTTTCCTGTGTCTCTGATGTTTAGTCATAAGGTTTCTTAACCTGTTCTTTTGAACCTGTTAATGATAGGATTTTGTTTGTTTATCTTCATGGTGTTCTTTTGTCTTGCCTGTTTCAAACCATGTTCTGTTTTGTTGAGTTAAAAGAGTTACCTTGATTCCCTTTCCTTCTTCATCTTGTAAATATTACAGTCTTTGGATCTGTTTAGCTTTTACAGTCCAGCTTTCTCCTATTGTCATGCATGCTTAGTTCTAATATTAGCTTAACTTCATTCTCTTCTCATCTTTGCATTAAGTTGCTTTTGAAGTATCCTGATTGATCTTTCCTGTTTCTTTTTCACTGTTTCTCCATGTTCTTCTTTTCTTCATCTTCATCTTATCTGTCATGCACTTGCGTTAGATTTAGGTTGGTTTAGTAGGTCTGGTTGATTACCATTCTCATGTTACTATGTTAAACCCATTGTTCTCATGCCTGATATAAGCCTTACTTCATCTCTTGTTGACTGTTATGAAATCTAGTCTTTACTATGCCTATGTTCATGAACCTTAAATGTACTTTGGGTCTTTCAGTGAGTCATTCAACATAAAATTGATTGTAACTAAGCCTACTTAATGTTTAATTGACACTTGGCTATTTGAAATTGAGTTTGTGAGTCTGATTGATTAAGATTCTACATTATCCAACTTTTTCTCTGAGTTTTGATTAATTGATAAACATATTTGGTTTCATGTGGTTATGTGTGCAATTGTGTGTTGAAATGGCTAAGTTTGCAATAGTCTTATGTTAGTATGAACACTGTTAATACCTATCATGCTTAGGTGAATTGGTTATAGCTGTTAGTGCTAGGTTTCATAAAGTAGTTAGTTTTGAAATAAGTTAAAACTGAAAATGAACAAAAAATAGGCTATAAGTTCAATAATTGACCTAAGAGTGGTCAACTTTGGAAAGGTTGACCAACTCTATAAGGTCCAAACACACCAACCCACTTCAAAAGGGGCTGGTTGTGCAAAAACTGGTTAAGCTTGCAAATGCAAGCTCACCAAGGCTCATTTGAGCCCTGAACCTTAGGTGGCTAGGTCTGCAAAGACCTTAGTCCAGCCTATGTTCAGTAATTGGGCTTCAATTGCCCAGGATAAGTCTCAACTTGAGATTGGCCATTAGTTTAATAGTCTGAATGCCTTAATAAAGCAGGCTAGTCCTGCAAATCAGATTAATTAACTGTAAATGGACATAGATAGGTTATTAGGTAATAATTGACCTAAGAGTGGTCAACTTTGCAAAGGTTGACCAACTCTATAAGGTCCTAACACACCAGTCCACCTTAAAAGGGGGCTGGTTGTGCTGAATTGGCTAAGTCTGCAAATGCAGACTTGCCCAGGCTCTTTTTTGAGCCCTGAACATTAAAGTGGCCAGGCCTGCAAAGGCTTTGGGCCCAACTATGTTCAGTAATTGCGTTCAATTGCCCAAGCTAAGTCTCAACTTGAGACTGGTTAAGTTTTAAATAGTTATTTTTAATAATAAGGCAGGCTAGTCCTGCAATTAGCTTAAAATTGAAATAAGAGGTCTTAATTAACTGAAATTGAATTGAAAGAGGCTAAAATTGAAATAGTTCCCTAATAGTAGAACTAGCCAGCCCTTAAATACCAATGCAAGGGCTGGCCATTAGTTAAAGAAGTCCCAAAATACTGAAAACCTGACCTAGGTAGGTCAGGTAAAACAGCAATGTCCTTAAGGGCATAATTGGAAACCAAATAGGTAAAATAGTGAATAGTTTGAAACATAAGAGGGTAAGGGAGTCATTTGTACCCCCGATTTCTGCAATTTTGCAGAGATTTAAGGGTATAATGGTCTCCCTAAAAAGGGAAATCAGTAAAAATCCCTAACTCCTAAGGATACTTTGGTAAAAAACCCATAAAAGGAATCTTTGGAACCTTCCAGCACATGCTGGAAGGGTTTCTGTTAACAGAATGAGGGGCCTAAGTGAAAACTTGATAATTTTAAGAGGGGAGAAGTGGGATTTAATCCCATACTTTCTCCCCAAGTCTTAGCCCTGGCTGATTCCTATAAATACTCCCAAAAAGAGTAGAATAGGGGCTGGCTTTTGATAAGAAAAGTTCAGAGAAAAAGAGTGTTATAGCAAGTAGTTTTCTGGGATTTTTCGAGGGAGAATTTGTTGATTTCAATCTGATTCTTTGGGTTTTCTGCTCGATTTTTTGCTTGGGTTTCTTCTTGTGTTGTTGTTGATGTGGTTTTCCTTATTCATTGACATCCATCACTATTGCATTGCTGAGTCCTTGCTGTTAATTATTTTCCTGATTTTCCTAGACTCATCGGATTCTCTTGTTGATTCAGGTACATTACTCTTTCATCTGAAGCTGTAATGCCGAGTTGTTGAAATAGAAATGAAGATCTGAATTTGATTAAATGCTGTCATGTAGTTTTGTAGTTTAATGTTACTAGTTTAAGATTTGTAGCTTATTTATTGTAGTAGTATGTATTAGCTGAAAAACAAAAACCAATCAAAACTATGTAATAGCTAGTAAAATAGTAGTAGTATAGTAGCAGTATAGCCATAGTCGTAAATCACTTAGATAAATAGGTAAGAATCATAAAACAAGGTAAAATAACTCTGA